>VWPU01012447.1:42500-211749 GCA_013398955.1 Callaeas wilsoni | reverse complement strand
GGCGGGGGGAGCGGCGGGGCGGGTGAGGCGCAGCGCAGCGCCGGCAGGAGGGCGATGGTGGCGGCGTGAGGCGCGCCGCGACCCGCGCTGTCTGCCCGACCGGCGCGGAGAGCGGCGGGGGAGCGGTGCTCGCCATGAGGCTGCGGGAGGACGGGGACAGCCGCAGGGCGCTGCCGGCGGCGGGGCTGCTGCAGTAATGGGCAGCGGCAGCGCTGACTCTCGCCTGCCGTGTGGTGCCAGCGCGCCCGCCCGGCGGGACCGCCCGCGAGGAGCCGGCGGCAGGTGAGTGCCACGCACGGGGAGCCGCCCGTCCCCTCCCGCCGCTCCCGGAGCCGCCGCTCCCCTCCTTGCTCCCCGCCGGTGGCGTTTTAATTTTTAAACCGCTCCGGCTCCCAGCCAAGGGCGGGGGGCGCTGCCCCGGCGGGCTGGGCGCGGAGGTGACACGGGCTGCTGAGGCGGAGCGGGGCGCTCCTCGCCCCGGGGCTCCGTGGGGACACCCCCCTCCCGGGGGCCATTCTACTTCAGGTAGCCTCCTCGCCGGCTTTGATGCCATCCTACCCTGACTTCTCGCCAGCTGCGGCCAGCTTGTGCTTCCCCGTATTCCTAATGAAGAGGCTTTTCCCCCCGCGCCCAGCGGAGATGCTGCTTTCCTTTCGAGGGAGGAGACACACCTGGGTTTCTCCTCTCCCATTTCACCTCCCTGACGATCATTTCTCAGTGCAGGATGGAGAGACATTTCCATTTCAATATGATGTAGCGGGGAAGATGGTGAATCCTGGGTAGCCAGGACTCGGGAAATGCCCCTTCCTTTCTCGTCCTATTCCTCACCCAGGCACAGGCATTTGAGTAGCAACACTCCCTTTCTGTCTTGGCTGATCCTTCTCCTTGGACAGAGAAATGAAAGCGAGAGGTGTGTTAGAGGAAACAACTGTTACACCTTTTGTCATCAAGACAAAGAACTTCATCTCCCCGTGTCCCTCCCTCTGGGTGCATATTGGCAGCACCTCAGCCACTTTGCATTGCTTCCCGGAGATGCTTCGTAAGGATTCGGCGTGGCCCTGACCTGCCCTTTTTTGTTGTTGTTGCCAATTATGATGCTGCTGATAATAGGATATGTTGATATGTTTCCGAACGGTCTCGTGGTTTGAATTCCTGAAATTTCTGCAGTATTCTTATTTATTTATTTAACTGGAGGGGAGGGGGTGTGTGGTGTGGGGATGACAACGGGGAAGGGGTATGTTCTTGTAGTTGGCTGTAGTTGTTTGAAAGGTACGGGATCACGTGCAATTGCAGCACTTAGTATGAAGTGTATTAACCAATGCTTTCTCTCCCTGTCTTATTTGTCTTCCAGTCCTGCAGTCTTCCCTTCATCTTCTGTGTGAAGAATGATGATTCCATGAGAGAGCTTCCTTTCCATTATCTGTCTACTGCCACTGCATGCTGCTCCTGGCCAGTGATGAGCCATTCCGCTAGACTGGGATTTACCCTGAGGAGGGGAGAGGCAGAATATGAATTGTAGACATCCCGTCAAGTTCCTCACACACTCTTTTTACTGTGTCTGTATATAAATCTGCTAGTATCAAGCACACACGCTCTTTGAAACCTACATTGGTATTCATACAGTTGCTGCTGTTTAAGAGGACTGGTATTTCTAATCATCATGGCTTCGGTTTGGAAGAGACTGCAGCGTGTTGGGAAACACGCATCCAAGTTCCAGTTCGTGGCCTCTTACCAGGAATTGATGGTTGAGTGCACCAAAAAATGGTAAGAAGCAGGTCATGTTGCTGTAAAAATGGTGGAGTAAGTTGCTGGTGCTGAAATAGGAAGGATGTTGCTCGTTGTGTATTGTTTGGTAGGTGCATTGCTCTTGCATCCCCTTACCTTCCCTTGCCAGCCCGTTGCAGAAGCAGCTGCACGAGCTGCTTGTCTTTCTCAGTGAGTGCCGGCTTTGCTGTGGTTACCCTGGACCTGCTGGATTTGTTCTGTACTATTGATTTTCTAGGCTGGCGTTGTTTTTACCTTGCGGAGGAGGGTACGTTTGTTAGCTCGCATCTGAGACTTGGTGTGGTTTTGGTTGTTGGGGGTTTTTTTTGTTTGTTTGTTTTGGTTTGGTTTTTGCTTTTAAATATTTCCCATGAGCTCTTTTCCAACTGCCAATTCGACTTGGTGATGCTGAGTGTTACCTACTGACACTCGTGTTGTTTGACGGAGGTGTTGGAGATCAGTCCTGGACACGGTGGTCATGGGACATATGGGTTGGATGCCCATTTTGATTTTTGACTTCCTTTCCTGAGGAGGTCATGTTTCTCCTTCTTTTCTATTTTTCCTTTCCATCTTTTAACAGGAAGGGGCAAGAGACAGGTCCTTGGGAATTGCCTTAACGTGTTTGTCTAGTCAGACCAGAATTTTGTGTGAGGGTGGTCCCAGCTGGATGGCTTTGGAGCAGTTAATGGTGTGGGTCTGGCACATCATCTTTCCTGTGCAAAATGAGCTTAAATAAATCTGATAGGCAAGACTAGAAGCAGCTTTTAAATAGTCAGGGAAAGATCTCCATTATATAAATACTTAACTGCTGTTTTATATGTTTGGAATATTGATGTTACTGACATAATTCCTCACATTAGTGTGAGCATGTAGTGTCAGAGGGTGAAGAAAATACTTTCCAGACCTCGTGGACTGAGATGTTCAAATTGCATTGTAATAAACTGCAGCCTCCTTTCTAATACTTGGCCTTTCTTCTTGTTGGCAAGTTTGGCACTTGCATTGGCTGCTTTCACTGGTTATGAGTAATTGCCTCTACAAATTTAAATTGTATCTCTTGGAGTAGGAAGTCTCTGTCAAATATGCTGGAAGGCTGTGCATGGCTCTGTCTTAAAGGAATACAGTCAGGTTAAACGTTTCGGGTTTTTTTAGCAGGTTGTCTTCATGCCGAGGATGTTTAAGAAACAGAATTGTTTTGGAAGTTGAACTTGCTTTCACAGAGTAAACTACAAATGGAAACGTTGTAGAAGTTGAAAGAGGTTGTCCTGATTATCTCATGGGATCTACTGTCCCAAAGAAGCCAAGGAGTTTTCCACAGTAGTTTTGGTTGATCAGGTTTATTTTAGCAGTTGGGTTTATTACTTATTATGTTCTGTTTGCATGAATTAGGCTGTTTTAGGTTTCATTTTCATTTTGATTCTCTTGTTGCTGAGAATTTGTAGAATGCTTCAGCACTAAAGTATAAATCCTGCAGAGGAATGTTTGCATTGGAATTGCAGCTAACTTTTCCTTGGTTTAAGAAAAAGTCATGCACAAAAGTTCTCTTATGAAGTATCTTATTATTTTAGAAACAGGTAGCTTATGGGTTAATCATAACTGAGAGTGCCCACCTAGCAAAATGTCTGTGTATGAAGTAGTGAGAGAGCCATTCAAAACCTCAGATATGCAACTAATTTTTTGCAAAAAGGTTGTCTTTCTGACCTTTCATTTTACATTCTTCAGTTTATATATAGACAAGATCAGTGCTTGTGTTGGTTATGACAAAGGAACAGTATGGTGGTGAAATGTGGATGAATTCTAGGAAAAATCACAATAGGGAAAAACATAACTCACAAAGTCCTTTGACTGTAAGCTTTTTGATTCTGCTTCCTGTTATTTCGAGAACATTAACAAAAATGCTCTTTCAGCATGCAACCTAAAATATGATATTTCTGCCGTAAATCAAACTTCCTAACTCAAACTTCTGTAGAAATAAAGGGTTAAATATTTGTGTATTTTGAGAGCCTTCAACTAAGTGTTTCCGTAACTTTGGAGAAGATACAGTTTCTGTGCATGCCAACAGGATCACTGCTTCATCTAAGTCTTGTCTCTGAGTTTGGCCCATGTGAGAGCAAAACAGAAGAAATGAACTCCATATGCTGTTCTTGCTGAAAGCACTCCATATATATTAAGTGTCAGTGCTGTAGTCTGTTTGATTGAGATGTAGTAAGCAGTAAGTTATTTTAATGTACTGGCATTTTAACAATGCAGTGTTTCTGGAGGAAAAGAATGCTCTATTCATATTTTAAAATAAATGACAACACAGTCATAAACACACTCGAACTAAGAAGTGTCTGTGAGCAAGTCTTGTGCTTGACCAAAACAGGCTGTGCGTGTCTTTGTGAACTGCTATCTTCTGTTAGGTTTGCATTTGTCTGACTCTTCAGAAAAAAACTTGTGTGTTAGAATATTTTTGTACTGATTGTGGATGGTTTGCGAGGTTGGGTGAATTTCTGGTTGGCTTTAATACTCTTTGTTTCCTCTGGACTTGTATTGATTGGAGTGGTGTTGGTGTTTTTTTTTTTTTTTTTTTTCCCCTTTGGTTAACTTAGTGTTTAAAATAGCTCCTGCCCTTTTTTTTTCTGGAGTTCTCCTGGCGCTGTGAGAAGTTGCCACTGCTGAGGTGTTGCTGCTTCGCTTTTCTAAAGGATTATCTCTAGGTACAGCAGCATTTGGCCAGATTGGGCTGAAGCATTTCCTTGCTTCTCTTCCTGTCTATAATTTCTGATTCTTGTCCCTGCTAATGGTTACAGACAGCCACTCTCAAATGATTGCTTTTCATTGGTGGTGTGTTTGGGGGAGATAGGTCGTGATGGAGTGTCCAGTATTGTCACTGTTCCTTATTTTTCAGATAATTAACAGGACTGAGTCACTTCTGTGGCATTTTGGCAGCTCCTACTGACCCAGACCTAATTATTGTGGCAGCTCAGTACCTTTGAAAAATTGAACAGTTGGTTTATATAGAACCTTTCATTAAAAAGAAATAAATAAACGGATGTAGCCTTGGTCTTTAATATGGATTAGTGACTCCTGCTACTGCAAAAACATAGTACTTTGCATTAATCATATAAGCAGTTGATTTTTTTTTGGAAGGTGCTTGCTTGAAAGTGCTGGAGTGTGTCATCCTCCGTTCACCCTTGGACTAAGCTGGGGCAGCTCAGGATTTTCCACACAGCCTCACCAGTGAACTGCAGCCCTGGCCTGAAAGGACCACGTGTGATACAAGAGAGTTAATTCAGTGCTTATCCTCAGTGCAGAGTCACTGAATAAAACCATAAATCAGCCTCATTCATTTTGCTTAGGCTTCTACAGAAACAGCTGGATTTCCTGCTGTCAGAGCAGAGGGTTGCTGTGTGGGCATCCCTGGCAGCTGTAATGCTCTGACTTGTGCAGGGCACCCAGTCCAGTTGCCTGAACATTGGTGTCAGGCCCTGTTTGGGATGCCTTTGGGTTTGCTGCCAGTTTGGAGAAGCCCAGGTCTCCTGTTGATCCCGGTTCAGGCTGCCAGCGCGGCATGAATCTCTTGTGTACACCCTGAGGCTTCCCAGCTGCTGGAGGGCTTTGTTCAGGCAGCTGAGTCGCGGCTTGTCCGAGATACAGGCTCAGCAGAGGAGGAAACTTCTCCTTTGGACCAGAGATCAGTTCCAGTACTTGGACCTGAAGCTCTGATAGCAGTTTTATAGAGCTGCTAAAACATCTACTGCTGAACACATGAGCTCTTTAGGGTGGCTTTTTTGTTTCCTTATTGTTGTGTGATATCTCACAAGTCAAGGACTCAGTAGAGGCTTCAAATGTAATATTGGCCAGTTTCCACAGAGAATGGCTGAACGTAGAGAGTGCCAAGTTCCTAACTAGTCCATGTTCGTTGGATGCTTTTATGAGCAAGAAAGCTGCTCACCTGGACATAGGTGCTAACTGCTTACAAAGGCTGGAAAAGAGATTTTTATACAGGATTTGTGTTCAGGAGTTGCTTTAGAGATAAAGAAATATGTTAATTTTGTACAATGTGTGTAATGTCTGTCATCTCCTAAATGAACTGCTTTGCTTTTAAATCCTGCTTAAAACACAGTGAGCCACGGTGTTCTAAAAGGGTTAAACTTTTCTTATGTTCAGAAGCTTTAACTGAAGACAGGCTTCATGTCCATGAGGCAAGTTGCCTATTTTTGTATTGATTAGGTATGGTCTGAAGTAGGTTCTCTCTTTTCAAATACACATATTTCTCTTTTGGAAATGAAGTAAGACTTAATCTTTTTTTTCTTTTTTTCAAAAGGCTTTAGCCATCTGTTTTCCTCTTCTATTGTAGTTTCATAACTGGATGCTGCAGGAATCTTAAGATTTGGCATGCATTGCACATGGGAGAGAAATGAGCTTTTTGAGATTCCACGGTTCACACTGATCTGCTTGCCTTCTGCTTGCTGCTTTCCAGCAAACCCGTCAGCGCTGAGGGCCACCAAAAGAACTGGGCTTAAGTGGTTGCTATAGAATCCTTGGTTGCCTGTATGGGGTCAGTCTGTCATGTTGCTCAATTAATTTTCTCGCTTTGCATGGTTGTTTGAGGGGATTTCCTGAATACCTAAGTGCGTTTGTCTATAAAGGATGATCATATTGAATCTCTTAGAGTTAGGTTTGCTGTGCACCGTGCTTTTGTGTCATGGGCTTGTTCTGCAGAGTTTTTCATCAGGCTGGGGTGTTTGTGGTACAGGTGTACTGTAACATGTATAACTTGTGCAAGGAAAGCACCAGGCAATTTCTCCAGTGTTTGATCTTCTGTTCTTCTCAATGAAATTGTACTCTGTCCTTGTACTTTTTGAGTTCTGATTCCACACTAAATAATCTCCACTTGCAAATACACTTCAGTATTTTCTTTGCCATTCATTTCTGGTTTTGACTGAGGATTTTTTGAGGGCTTAAATTGTGTGTCAAACATACTCTTTCCAAATAATCACCACCAGCTGCCTTACAGCTGTCTTCCCCCTTTCTTTTTGCAGTCAATTAAAACACACTTACTGTCCACACACAAAAGCAATTCTCCTCTGTTACTTTGCATCTCTCTTCTTTGTATCAAAAAAACCCCTTCATTGCAGGAACCTAGATTTGCTCCCATGGACTCTGCCTGACTTCTGTCAGGAGGTTGTCTACCAACCCCAGCTCCTTAATGCCGGCTGCTTTCCTTCCTTACCTTGCCAAGCTTCCCTTCTAACCCTTTTTACAACCTCGGGTATGTTCCATGGACCACAAGTTAGGGATCTCTCATCAAAGTTGCTGCCTGCATATTGGCAGCAAAGAAATTTCGGTAGGAAGGTATGGATGTTTGTGAAGTCTTTCTTGCTGCTGGCCTTTTAGGTTGTCAGTGCTGCACACTTATCCCATTTTCTATTTGCAACAACCTTTTAAGAGTGCTTGTGACTGTGTCCAGTTTCTAAAAGAATGCATTGATAGATGCAGGCACAAAGTTTAGTGTCTGTAGGGTAGAAAGTTTTGGCATAAATGCTTTTTCTGAATTCTGTTTGTCTCTGAAAGACAGATTTCTTTTCAGCAGTTCCTTGTTTCCTGTCCTAGCAGTAACAAAAATAATTAGCAAAAGCAGGAGATGTTAGATTATATCCAAGTGTAAACAAATTTCATTGTAATGGTCAGTTAGAGTGGTGAAGATTTTTCCTTGAATGAATAAAATACACTTACTTGCATTCTAACATAGCTTTATTTTTTTGAGAGAGAAGCTGTGTGTGTGTGTAACTTCCTCAAGGAGCTTTCAGAACAAATAAAACCTTGCTCTGTTCCTGCAGGCACTGTGGTGCCCATATGCAGTAAGGAGCATGTACTGTACATTTGAACCCAGTGGACTTCAACTGCAGTAAAGATTTAAAATTTTTTTTAGGGTTGGATTCTTGTGAATATTCTTTTCAGCTCTTTGTGCTATGAGGTTAAATAAAATGAAATATTATGGCATTGTGTAGGCCCCATATGAGCTGAGTCTGCTGTCTCTTAGACTGCTCAGGCTGTATAGTGCCAGTCTGTTGCTTCAATTAGTTTTTAATTGGTTGGAGAGAGCTGAAGTCCCTTTCACAGTTTAGTGTTAATAAGGAGAGGAGGAGGAGGAGGCTGGTAAGGTTGACTAAATCTGAGGAAACTCTCCTTATAAAACAAACCCTTCAGTTAGGGTAGTAAAAGCATTCTGCTTGGGTGGCTTTCTGAGAATATGGGGGCGGGTGTGTATGTGTTTATTTACTTCTAAAAGCTTCCCCCGTTTACTGTGAGGAGAGTGTGTGAAGTGTGTGTTTGTTTCCCTTGCCCCGCTCTCTCCTTTCACTCCTTGGGGTAGAAGCTGGCCCTGGCAGGCTGTTTGCTACCTTGTGGGACACTCCTGAGCTTCCCTCTGCACAAAGTCTGTCTTGTGTGTCCTGGAGTGGACTCTGAAACACAGGAACTGTGCAGATGAACTTTTGTTCCTTATTTTAAGATATGCGCAGAGCAGTAGGGTAAATAAAGCTGCCCTTGTTTTCTTCCTCTTGTCTTTATTTGAAAAATGTCTTTCTGCAGCGTACAGTTTCTGTAAGTGCACCAGAGCCTCTCATCTGGAACTTGTGTGTTTTGGCAGTTGAGGTATAGGGTAGCTGTGGCTTTTGGCACCTGGAGAGGCATTGCAGGGATTTGGGAACTGTGGGTTAAGCACGAGCTAAAATTAGCAGAACCATAACTAACATTGCTGTTGTCTAAGGCTCTGACTCATGAGGTTTTCTGGATACAGGAGTGGATGTCACTGTCCCTAAGCAGCAGTGTGTTCTGCCCTGAAGCAGAGGCAGGGTGACAGTAAGGCTGCGAGGTGTGTTAGCATTAAGTGCCATCAGCTTCAGCTCCCATTTGTGAGGCGAGTGTGAACTGCAGCAGCTGAGGAGCAGGCACACCTTCCTTATGCTGCCCTGATGCAATGGGGAGGAAAATCTGCCAGAGCGGTGAGATGAGCCACAGCTGCAGGCAAGAGCATCTTAGAGTGCTTCAGCTAAATCACCCAGATCCTGAGTCAGTGCCCTGTGCTGTCACTGTAGGGCTTCAAAGTGCACGAGCTTTTGAGATGAATCAGAAGTGCATGCCCTTCTGCACTACAGTTTCTAGCTGCCTGCAAACCTGTAAAGATGAGCAGAAGTAATTCTTGTTTGCCTGTTGAGGCTCTCTTTGTAGTGGAGAGTCATTACTGGGGGTTCTTTTTGTTTCTAATTTATTATTATTTAAGGAGACTTTCTTGAGGATTACTCCAAAGCTATGGCCAGGCTCTGCAGCTGCTTAACTGTCTGCAGCTGCTGAGCTGCAGTTTCTGTGGCTCTGTGTATTTATTTTAGCACAAACTGGTTTTGGGTTTTGTTTCGTGTGCACGTTCCTGCAGTCGTTCTGTGGGCTTTGTTTTGGGTGAGCTGCTGTATCAGCTTAACAGCACACAAGCAGATCTGACCTTTCATTTCTAATGGATCTGTTTGGAAAAATGACTTTGGTGCTGACCAAACATCACAAGAGCAAAATAATTTCCAGTTCCAGGAACAAGTGAATTAGAGCAATCCAGGGTATTTTAAGACTCTCACATCACATCAGTTTTGGCTCCCGTGTTACTGCCGCTCATTTCCTGTGTGCCACCTCCACAAGCACCTGTAGTGAGCAGTCACCCTTCATGTTCAGTGGCTTCTTTTCTCACCCAGGAAGTGCTGTTTGCTGCCCTGGTGCTGTAGGACGGGTCAGAGCTGTCTGGGGCTGCCGGGTGGGTGGCGCTGGCTGCTGCGGTGGGAGATGTGGATGCTGATGGGTGTGCAGCTTTGCTGGGAGCGTATATTCATCTCCTCCTGTTGGGACAAGCCCCATCACCTTTTGCCGAGGCCAGGCAGACAAAAGACATTCCCTAAGTCAGCTCTTCCATTAGGGATGTTGCTGCCTGATGCCCTAGGATGATAGCTGTCCTGACCTTTCTTTAAGGGTAGGAGTGATGCAGTGATGCCTCTGCTTTTCCATCCAGTGTCATAAGCTAACTTTCCCCTCCCATCTGTACTTGGGAAGAGTATTTGCATAGCCAGTACTGTTAATATCAAAAGCTGTATTGAATGAAGTAACTGGAGAATCTGGATCGTTGAATCCAGTTGGCAGCACATTGTATTCTGCCACTCAGCGAGTACTGTGAATTTCCTTGACTTTCAGTGTCTGCTCATTGAGTAAACTCTGAATCCCTTTGTTTATGTCAGTACATAGGAAGAGATTTAAAAGAACAAAAAAGAGCTGTCAAAACTTCTCTTTTGCAGCAAAGCTCTAACTCAGATCTGTAAATTTCCAAACCAACCTGTTGCTGATTTATCTTTGGTTTATCTGCAGAGGATTTAACCTTACCAGCTCCTAGTGACACCTGACATGGTTATAGCTCTGGAGTTACAGCTCTGGCCATGCTGACAGGTGTGCAAATCTATTTGGCTGTGTTTTCTAGCTGTACCTGTCTTTTATCTAGTTGTGTCTCTTGCAAAAGATTTAGTGGTTTGTCATTTCCTGTAGGTAACTTGAGCAATAGTTGTATAAAGCTGTGAAAAATTTCAAGAGAACAAGATTTTTAAACTTCTTTTTCTCTTCAAGAGCAGATCTTAACTGGATAGAGTACTTGGAATAAGTGTCTCTTGAGTGAGTGAATTCCCCTTGCATTCCTTTATCTTTGACATATAAGAAAATTTTAAGAATGAGAAAGGCCTGACCCATTTTTACCACTTCCTCTCATACCACAAAAATTGGAAGAATTTATAACAGTGTTACTTGGTTTTGAGGCATATTTAGGCTGGCTTTTGTTTAATGTTAACACTTTTTGAAAGACACTTTTTAAAAATACAATGGTGTTTTCACCACCCCCCCCTTTGGGATTTGTGCATGTGGAAAACTGAATCATGGGTTCTAAGCTCTGCTTTCTTTTTTTTGTTTTTTGGTGTTTTTTTCCTGCCTTTACTGCTAAAATTGTTTACTTTCTTCCCTGTAGATGCCTACTCTGAGCTCCAGTGTCTACATATCCATTCAGGATACTGAGACAGACAGCCTTAAAGCAGTAAAGGAATTATTTCCTTTTCCATAGATTCCTTTTTTTTCCCTATACTAAATGGGATTTGATTTTTAAAAATTTTTAACTGGAAGGTCACCAAGAGTAATCTTAACACCCTGAATTCTCATAGCCACTGATGTGATCTAGGGATGTTTTGACGGAGAATTGAGAAAGCACTACGGGTGATCACACACTAGAATTATAAACGTGCACTGCTTGAGATGTGGTGCCTCCTTTAGTCTGTGGCTGTAAGACTGTCCTGTTGACTCGGGGGTGGGGGGAAAAAGGCAACTCTTCTCTCCTGCCCCCACACATCTTTCCCACTTTTCTGGGGTAAATGCTATGCCAGCTGAAAGCCCGCAGTTGCTGCCAGGAGAGTGCTGGAGCAGGGCCCTACAGAGAGCTCGGTGTGAGGGGACTGCCCCTGACTCATCACCTGCTGCTACCTGTGGGGCTGTGGCAGCCCCCTGTGCCACAGCCAGGTCAGAGCCTGCCCAAGCTCCACACCAACACTGCTGCCACTCTGCCAGAGAGCCAGGACAGCCCTTTTCTCTGGGCATACAGCGCTGTTGTGGTTGATGGGTCCATGCTGTCAGTGGTTATGACAAGTTTTCTGCTGTGTTGTTGTTTTTCAACCTTGGGCCTCTCCCTTATTTTTAGCTTTGCTTCATAGAAGGAAAGCTCTTTTGTGATGTTAAAACACGCCTGAGTTTTCTGTCTGGCCAGCAAATTCAGCGTTGCATCGGAAAGTTTCAGCAGACAATTTCAGCTAAGGTTTGCAGGGGTGGAACTTCCAGCTTTTATTTCCATGTGTTGTATGACAAAGGCCCTCTGGATAGAAGAGTCTTGGTCAGACCCCATGGCTGCAGATAAAAAACCAGTACCTTCACCTTTTATTAGACACTGATCTGCAAGGGCAAAAGCTGCTGGCAGCCCAGCCTCTTTCCCTGTGCCTGGAACTAGAGTTTGTGTCAGTTTGTGCTTCCACGTGGCCATTTGTGCAGTGTATTTTTGGAGCAGGGAGCTGCTAGATACATTTCTGTGTTTCTCTGCTCCCCATCTGTTCCTGGAGCGACCTCCTGCTCTAGCTGCCTTGGGAGAAGCTGTGTTGCAAGGGAAAATGGCAGTAAAACCAGGCAATACCTGTGTTTTCAGTGTGTGGGTTACGCAGTCCTGGTGCTGGGTGT
The DNA here is from genome assembly GCA_013398955.1 of Callaeas wilsoni. Lineage (NCBI taxonomy): Eukaryota > Metazoa > Chordata > Aves > Passeriformes > Callaeidae > Callaeas > Callaeas wilsoni. The sequence continues at coordinate 199,710 of VWPU01012447.1, read as the reverse complement.
TCATCTGACCCATCAGCAGTCACTTCAGCATTGCTGGTAGTGGCTAATGTTGTAGAACGATGGCAGGTGTCAGTGCAGTCCCCCGTCTCCTTTCCTGTTGCTGTACTGGAAACACAAATATGGACATTTTTGCCCATAGATTCAGTCTCGTTGTCTGGAGTGGACCCTAATAAAGCATTTACAGTGCACAAAGCCTGCTTCCTCCTGGGGAAAAAAAATGCTGACTTCAGTAAATAAATTTACTTCAGACAAACTTGTTCTTAGGGAACTAGATCATGTGCCATAGGGGGAAGGATAATTCTACTACTTTTAGCAACAGCTGTTAAAAGGAGGATGCTTACTTGACTTGCTGTTAATGGTAAAGTCAACGAACAGTAATTTAAATAAAAGAAAATAATCTTGAGTTATTCTTGACTATAGGAAGACTGCAATTTATCCTGATTTGTTTGTGTTCGCCTCAATGTAAGAACTGTCTGTACCTCTTATGGGTGACAACCCCACCAAGACCTAGAGAAGTAGAAACCTGCTGCCTTGCTGCCCTCACAGAACGAGTGTTCTGCCCTCATCTTCCTTCTGTTCTGTGCCACAGATGGCCTTAGAGAAGCCTTGGTAGGTCTTCTGTGGGGTTAGTTTCTTCTTTGCTGCCCTAGGAGGCCTTTTGAAATGGTCAGCCTTGTAGCTTTTTCATGGAATATTCACCTGTCTTGTTTCAGCATTGCTTAGAGATGGGTAGGCTGGGCTGTGAGCTGATCTGAGCTGGTGAGGAAGCAGCAGGGGAGCGGGGGAGTGAGGAGCAGAACATGAGGCTTTTCTCCCTGTTTGAATGTCTTCTGGTCTGGGTGTACAGGGTATACAAGGCAGATCCTGATGGGTCTGGAGATGCCAAACCAGAGACTTAAATATGAGCAAGCAGTGCGTGAAGCAAAAATAATTATTTCAGAGAACAGCCACGGAGCCTTCTTGTGTTTCTGCTGACATCATCTCTTTGATTAGCTTGGGTTTTATTGGTGGGATCTTAACTCCTTATACTGAACATCCCTTCCAGCAAAGAAGTTAAGGTGGGGAGATGTTTCTGGAAGCTGGTAACATGTAACAAAGAAGTGTCACCTGTGCATAGTAAGTACAAATATATAGTTCAAGATGCAGTGTGTATGTATAAAATCAATGTATGTAATGGAACCATCTTAAGAGGATGGAAAGCCTGGATGCTGATGGGGAATAGCAAAAGGACTGGCTGTTGCTAGTAAGGGACTAATTTTGTCCACCCTTGGTTACTCTGGGAGACTCCCAGGTGTGCTGTGGTGCACATGGGCTGAACAGGGCCAGAAATCTCACTTTCCTTGTAACCTCAAGCCATCTTGCTGCTAAATTAAGTAACTTTGAAATAGTGAAGCTTTTTATGTTACTGAAATACTCAAAATTGTAGCAGGCCCCCAGGCCTTTGTTCTTCCGTTGAATACAAGTCCCATAATCAGCTGTAATCAGATTTTTGTGTTTTATTCAGGCAGATGTTTGCTGACCCAGGCCATGGAAAATTTTTATGACGAAGTGTGCCCTCTTTAAAATGGGAACTCACTGTGTCACGTTGAGCTTTCAGGTTTGATTTTGCTGAACAAGCAATATGCACATATGTGTGCTTGGACCTGGTCTATAGGCTGCAGCTCCACTGTTTTACTGTGCCTGAGCAATCATACATGTCACACGAGACCTATCCTTCCCTTTGGCTTTGACAAACAGATATGAGTGCTTCACTTTCATAATTCATGATAATCACAGTTCTTTCAGAAACTGTTTTAAAAGGGAGGTTCCATCTTCTCTTGATGAATGCTAATTAGGATTTCACCTCTTTTTGAGTGAGTGTGGTAGTAACAATCATACAGTGAACGAAGAAATTTAAATTTAAAATGTTCTGGGAATTCTGTTTTGTGCTGAATGAAAACAAACTGCTCTATTTAAATGTTTCTACCTTTAAGGCACAGGTAGAGAAAGTCTGGCTATTGATATCCTATGATATTAAAAAATTCTGGCTATTCTTTTTGTAACATTTTCTAAGATTTACAGCTTTGCAAATAAAACTGCAGTATGTGTCAAGCCTTCCCCCAAGCAGTTTTACTTAGTTCAAATCGATGTCTCAATATCTTGAGGCTGATGCATCCTTTTGTTGTCATCACAGTGCATTTTCTTCGCTGTATCTGTGCAAGTGGTTTTCCATACTGGTGCCATGTTCCGGTTTCCAGGTGACTGAAGTGAAAATGGGAGGAATAATGCAGCATACACAATATACATGTGTGCTGTGGGAGTTAATTTTTTTTCTCTATCCCAGTGCAAGTTCCCAGTCACAGCAAAGAAATTGCACACAGTGTTCTCTGCCTCTCTTCAGATGTAGCCAGAAGCAGCAGAATGATTTTTGGGAATACTGAAACTAGAAGAGCTTGCAAAGCTATACAGGCTTACAGTTACTAAAAGTGGTAGTAAAAGTTATTCTTGTTCCTTATGTAGGTAGTTCTGTGTCAGTCAGTTTAGCACCTTCCTTTGTTCAGAGCAGACTTGATAAATTTTGTGCATTTTTTTCTATTTAGATATTTTTACTTGGAGGGTGGAATGAAGTCTTTCCTCCTCCTTCTCCTGGAGTGTGGTCTAATGGCAGAAACAACAAAAGTCAGAAATTCCTGGTTCTGCACTAGGTTTCCTTTCAACTTCCCTTGTAACTGTGCCGAAAAGGCATCTTTTCTATCGCTCCCTAATTTATGTGCGCAAATCATCTTTCATCAACTTTTCTACATTTTACATCCGCGGTTACTTATAAGCAGGATTTATATCTCCTGTTAAAGGCCAGATGGTAGCAGCTCTCTGTTCAGTGGTAATGGTGTAAAACTACAAAATGACACTTTGCTGTGTGGAGCTAAAGTGCTAACAATTTCTCAGTGCAAAAATTCTGCAGCCCCACAGCTCCATTACTAATCCAGTCTTAGAAGACTGCTGTGTGATACAGAAAAATGGTCCCTGTTTTATGTCTCTTAAACTGAGATACAGAGAAATTGTGTAGAAGGTGCGAGAAACACTCTGTACTAATAGGAATTGTATGAGTGCAGATTTATGATAGCAAGATGCTATGTAAGTGAGGAAAAAACCTGCAAGTTATGCTTTACAAACTTAAAAAAGTGGCCCCTCCCTTTCTCTTTTTTCGATATGAATCATGTTAATAATGAGCTTATGTGTTTGATCCGAGCAGAAACGGTTGTAGACCATATTATTGAGGTAGAGCGGGACCAGCGAAGCAGAGAATGTGAGAAAAATTGGACAGATAATTCTGGAGGGGAGATGACCAGTGATCATTGATCTACAGTTACTGATTTTTGGAAGGTTTTTGTTATGGGGAAGGTTTTTTGTTTGTTTTCTATTTGCTTTTCAAATTACACATCCAAGGAATGATGTGTAATTAAGAGTATATATACACACTGTCTGGATTAGAATTGCTGATCTTTTTATCCCCCCCTCTGCATTGCTGTAGAATTTATTCTGTATTTTTTTTTTCTGCTTGGATTTTGCATTATAGCTTTTTCTTTCATATTATGTCCATGAAATCAGTCCCAAAATGTAATGCTTCTGGAGGAGAGAATGTGAATATTGTAGGGGTGGGGGGAGAGAGACATTTTATTTCCTGCCCTTAAAAAATGCCAAGAAATCTATCCAGTGTGTTTGTTGCTATTACTTTCCTTGTTTGTTGCTCCAGCATATCTGTCCTGTGACTTTGTGTAGGAAGAGATGGGGTAGCACATGAGACATCTGAAATATTTATGAGGCTAAACTGCCAGAACGGCTCTGAGTTTGGTCAGAGACAGACTGTATTTTTGCCTCTTGACTCTCTCTCTTGAAGCAAACCCCCATCACCATTCAGAATCGCCAGTCTGGTTTGTGGCTGATTCTTGAAGACCAGGATTGTACAGAAATCAAATACTTCAAAGGCAGAAGAAAAGTGTAGGTTACTTGTATGTCTGGTACTGTTAATAATGTGATGAAGCTGGCCATGTGTCATCTATATTTTCCTGGGTTCTTTCTCTTTGACTGAACCCTTTTTCCTTGCATTGTTAGATTTCTTTGCACTGTTTCAGCAAGGTGAGGTGATGTTGCAGAAGCCGATGTCTGGCTCAGGTTTACACTTGGACTTAATAATTTTCTCCAAAACACTTACTTCCATTGGCTTTGAAGTTTAAGGGTTTCAGTGGCCCAACACATCTTTGCCAATTAGCTGCATTGAAGTGAGTGGGTAAATTCACACCTCATTTGGTGCTATATTGCTTGTTTGGCTGCAGAACAAACAAACACAAACCCTGTATATGTGTCAAAACTGACCACTAGCTGAACAGCCAGAGCAAGGAGAAATAAACCTCCCGACTTGCCTGCAGTGGAAGGGGCTAAAGGCTTCGGCCTGCCAGGTCTCCTGTCTGCCTTTGCCCGGTTGGGTCCAGCTGGAGCTGCAGTGCTGAGCACAGAAGTTTCACTTCCTCACATGGACGGCTTTGGGGAAGAAAAGTGGCTGAGAAGGTGTTGGTGCTGCACGGGGTAATGAGTGAAACAGCAAGAACTCTCTGTGCCAGTGCCCATCTGTCAAAGCTGAAGGGACAAGGTTGAATTAACAGATCGAGCTGAGATAAATGTTCTGTGTAAGGTCTCATCTATGCTCAGAAAGTGGAAGAGTTAAGGAGAGCTGACTTAAAGCATGAAGTGCATAAATAAAGCCTTGCTGGGTACACTCGATTCAAGAGATTTGCTCATCGTTGTGGTAGCCTTAATTTTCCTGAGAGCTGCTCCACGGGCCTGCCCTGTCCCTGAAGCTCTCGTGGTGCTGCAGTGGGGGCGTGAACACGCGTGTGCAGTGCTGGCCCTGCCAAGGCTGGGCTTGCATCTGAATGCTCCAGAAGGAAATACGTGAAAATTTTGCAGGCTTCAACTTTTGAGCCTTGTTTGTTTTAGAGATGAAAAGTGCGTTTTGTATAAAATACGCTGAAATATGTGGAAAATCTTATTTTGCAGAATCCAAGGAGTTTGTGTGCCCACGCATCTCTATTGTCCATGTTGATGATTCTGCACATAGCTGGTTTTCCCCCCAGTGCTCTGTGTGAACTCTGCACAGCTAAAATTGATTCTCATTCCCTTGATGGTTAGTGTGCAGAGTGGATTTTATTCATTTGGCTTCTCTGACCTTAACTAGACAAATGTATTAAAATTCCTATTTGAAACAGAATAATTTACAGCAACTTATCATAATTTGATTTACTGTAATACTCTTCTAAAAGCTTGAAATTAAAATTTTTCCTCCTGTTTATCCTCGCTTAGCACTAGACTCTGCAGCCCTTTATCTGGTAGGAGGTGTGTGCCTTTCACTGTAAGGATGCTGTTCCTCACTTGGCACAACAAGGTGTTGCAGTAGGTTTGAGAGGCCTTGCCTTTTACTTTCAGTGGATGGCTCTCATCTGTTTGCCAGATTAAGAGTATATTTTGCTCCAGAAACCAGTCTAGCTTCCCTTTTTTATTCACCTTTCTGCTTCCAAGGAGAACTGCTTTACACACCAGACACGTTTGTTTTTACAGATAAAAAATTTTTGAATTAGAGTAAAATTGAAATCTTGGGTGAGACAAAATACTTAATCTTTTAAGCCGTATGCGCTGTGGGATAGAGGGGCTCTGTCTCTTTATCCCTTTGCCTCATTTAATGGTACAAGACTGGAATCCAGCCTGCAAGACATCAAATCCACATAATGAAAACTCTGGCCAGCACCCAGGTGTCTCTTCTGTGGCTGAAGATGTTGCTTTACAGCTACCCCGTGGTACAACCCTTCAGCTGTGTAAAGAAGCCAACAGACTAAAACACAACCAGGCATTTCACAATAGCGTGGAAAAGGTAGGAGTTCTGTCTGTTTTGAACCAAGAAAAAAAAACCAACCATGACAGCATGGAAAGAAGAGAGAGCGCAACACAGTAGGCAAGGTGGCGGCTGGCTTTGGTCTCAGTCCCCAGTTACAAATTTGACTTTGAAGGAGTTGATACTTGTGTCTGTGTGTCTTCATTGGCAACGTAAGTAAGGAAAGGACAGTGTTAATTTTTAGCAGTTTAAATCTCAACAATTCTGGGTATATAAAGGGCCTTGAGGAGTGCCCTCCTGGTGATTGTTAGTAACCAGAGTGGGTACAGCCCGGTGTACTGAAAAAAATGTGAAGGACCACTACTCTGAGTTCCTTCTGGAGGGATGCTGAGACAAAGGGGTGCCAGGCTCTGCTGGTGGGAGTGCCTGACTTTAGTGAAAGCTAGTTGTAACAGAAAAATATTTTATAGGAAGATTATTTAAAAAAATACCAACAGAAAAACCTGTCTGGCTGAAAGATACTATTTCTTTCTGTGTTTTCAGCATCAGCATGAATTCAGCTGTAATGTAGGTACCGTATGTTTGCTTTTTTAACTGAAAACCATGCTTAAAGCAGTCAGAATAAATATGCTGTTACTTTCCAGTTTAGCTGATCTTGAAATGAATACTTAAAATCCAGTTCAGATTGCTGCTAGGCATCTTACAAGCCGCAGTTATTGGCGAAATCTGTCTAGGTCCTTATTTGTGGCTGTTCTTAGGGGGTTTTTGGATCTTGGAACAGCAATGTTTCATCAATTGTATTTGCAAAGTATGAAGTTTGGTATTTTAAAATACTTCCCAGTTTTTAAAAGCTGTAAGTTTTTTTTTTTTTTACATTTCAAAATAGAAATGGAGGTCTTTCAGTTGGGTGGGTTTTTTTTCCTTTTTTTGTTTTTGGTTTATTTTTTACCATGTCAAGCCCCTAATGTTGGCAGGAGGTTTTGTTTTGTCTGAAGTATCAATGAGTAAACATACCTTTTTGCTTAGCCAATACTTGCTGCTGGATATCTGCCATGGGTGTTACTTTAAGGGCACGAATTAAAAGGCTTGGTCAGTTTTAACTTCCTACAAATTATACAAATTTTTAGGCTTTGGGTATACAAAGAGCTGTTGCGCTGTAAATGGAAATAATCTGTGTTGTTTTTGAGATTGACTTTCTGTAATCAGAAGTGGCAACTTTTGTTTCAGGAGGCAGCTTGGAAGCAGTGTAATAAGTTAATTAAACAGATTGAGCTAGAAGAGGAAGAATCATTCTAATTTTGCAGTCTTTGGAACAGTTATTTAGCTGCAAATACTGAGCAAATAATTTTACTTCCTATGTCCATACCTCCATCTTAAAACAGCTCTTGAAATGTCACCAACGTGAAATGGGGCATCTCATGGGAAATGATCATGGCAGTTTCCAGTTCCCTGGAAACCACATACAAAAATTTTGTAAATCTAGTAGTGTTTTCATTAACATGCAAGAAAATCATAGCTTCAATGTTGACAACCATCTACATATAGCTTACTGCTGCTAAATTTGCCACGTTGGCTCATTCTCGATTTTTACATTTTGACAGTCTCACTAAGCTTGGAGAAGATGAGGTCGGCTGAGGCTCTGGGGTTTTTAGTTTTGCTTGGTGTGTAAATGTGTGACTTTGGTTTGGTCACAAGTTTCAGTGCAAGGTTCTTATGTTTCTCTGTGGTGTTTTGAGGCTGTGACTGCTTCAGAGATTTGCAGTAGATGCTGCATTATTGCAGTTGGTGAAATGTTCTGGTTCTGTGCCCCTGGAGGGTGGCAGAAAGGTGTGTTCCTTCCAGCGGTGCCCCAGCTGTTGTGGAGCGTTCCTCACAGTAACTGGGTGCTTTGCTGAAAGCCGGTGATTCAGTCCTGTTTGGTCATACAGGCAAGGGGATGCCAGAATCAGAGCAGAGAAAGCAGTTCAAGATCTCATCCTTCAACGCCTTCCTTCCCCAAAAGTGAGTCCATGCTGCTTGATGCCATGTCTGTTGTGGCTGTGGCTGAGAGCACCTGGCAATATTTGCAAAGTCTGGTCTCCTGGGCAGCGAGAGGGGAAAGGAGCTAGCACAGCATGCCGTGGTTTCACTAGGCCCTCCCCACCCCCTCTTTTTTTTTCCTCCTTGTGATATTAATTTGTAAAAGCAAAAGGAGGCTGCTGACAGATGAGGAAACTTTAATTGGGGAGCTCACTCTGCATGAGCCAGGAGTGCCTGTGTCTCAAAATAAATATGGATTAATTTAGGGCTCAGTAGAGTGATCATTTGGAAAACTAAATATGAGTTTGTATTACACCAGCCCTTCCACACTGTTCCCATGGCAGGGACACAGCATACCATGGATCTGCCCCTCAGCTTACTGAATGCTTCTGTTAGGCCACAGTCTTCTGTGGGGTGTAACTCCAGAGTTTGCACTGTCTTTATATCTTCAAGTGTTTATTCAGGGTTTTCAACCTTACAAGCATCAGAGGCACACTGCTGTGTGTCTTAGTACTCATTCGTTTTTTGTAGGTATCAGCCTTTTCTTTTCTAGCTTGTATAACCATCTCAGCTCCATAATCTGGGCACAGTAAGATGGTGATAGGAATTTTCTCTTCCAGACAAATCCTGTGAACTCGTACCATTCCAGCCATGCTGCCCACTCAGATGCTTCTAGTATATTCACAATTTCTGTGCATCTTCAAATGGTAGAAGTTGCTTTGTATAATCTAAAACACGCTCTTAAGTAATAAAAACAAACAAAACCCTGGTGCTGTTGGTTTGGAAGGGAGCTTTAAAAGACACACGGTGCCAGACTCTTCTACTCCCGCCTTTGCAGAACCGTAATCTTCTTTGGGATGTGTCCATGGATAGTAAGGACAGGAGGAGGATGCGCATTAATACACTGTAACTTCTTAAACTTGCTTTGTCCAAGTCCTAATGTGGACATTGGAATTTCTGTGGAACGGGAGGATAAATCTTTGTTCTTGTATCTGTGTGTAAATGTCAAACTTGCTCAGGCAGTAAGAACAGCAAAGATCATCCTTCTCTTTAATTGCTCATGGTAGGCTGTGCAGAATTTCTAAAATATTTTAGACGAGTTGGAGGAAGAAGTTTCTGTTGTGAATAGTTCAGTTTTCTGAAACTGTGGTTTTGGTGCAAGATACAATTTTCTGTTCTGCAGGAATGGCAGCAAAATAATTTCTAATCTCTGGTGTTTGCAGACTGAAAACCAGTACAGCCTTGTGTTTGAGTGCTATTTGACACAGAAATAAATTATGCAAAAGTGAATAGGGTCCCATTAAAACTGACAATGGTGTGCCAAAAAGTCTGTTGCATGTTTTTTGGTACGAAAAGGTGTCGTTTATGTGGGAAGTTTTGATGAGTTGAAACTATGTTTCAGGCAGCATTTGTCAGTCAAAGAGTTTTGTTTTCGTTTTTTTTTTCTTTTTAAATACTTTTTATCATGAGAGTGCATGCAACAGTTATATTTCAGTGCTTCAAAATAAGAAGGGGTAACACTCAATTGGGCATACTCAATAATGCAGGTACATTATTGTAGAGAGATTATTTTTGCTCTACAGGTAGAGGTGTGAGTAGGAGGGTTGATATTGCTCGGTGTCTGTCTCGAAATTTTCTGAATGCTGTGTAGTCAGTGAGGACGGGAGATGGAATTCGAATTCAAAATTCGGTGCTCAGTTTCTCGATTTTTGTTACGGATCTGTTTTATTGTCTTATGGCACAGTGAACCCGGAGGGGGGCTGGTGACGCTGGCCAGCGGTGTCTGCTGAGGAGGGGCGCTATGTGGAGGTGCTTGGGGGGCTGCCTTTGGCTTTCAGAGCGGAGAGAAGGTCAGGCGCTTCACCTTCTCAGAGCAGCTTTGCAATGCGCTGTTATGCCTGAGGTGAAATAGTGGGGTTTTTTTCCCGGCTGTTTTGTGTTTATTCACGTGGCGGGTGTCAGGCCCCAGCTCCGCAGGGAAGGGGATCAGAACAGCGAGTTCAGCGGGTTCATGGCAGGTCAGGCCGCGGCGGGCTGCGCGGGCAGGTTGGTGTACTTCCTCCTCCTGCTCTGCTCAGGGGGAGCAGCCTACCGACTTGAAACACACAGCTTTCTTTTTTGTTTCGTTTTGTTTTGTTTTAAAAAACACTGGTGTTAAAATGTAGACTAAATATTCTGGCAAAAGAGCATAAAAAGGAAAACCAGGCATCTGAGAAAGATCTGGCTCATGGCAAGTCTTCTTCCTGTGAACTTTCCACTGTAAAGTAACACTTTCCATTCAAGGTTTGTCCGAGTGGCGCTGCCAGGCTGTGCTCCTCCCTGCCAGGCTGCCCGGACGGAACTGACTGGGGAGGCTGGAATTACGAGCAGGCTTTCCTGAAGCAGCTCCTGGGTTTTTTAGGCATCGTTTGTCACAGAGCGTTGGGTGGTGTTTGTAAGCTCTGGTGTGGTAGGCTGTGTAGGGTAAACGTGGGACTGAGCGTTGCTGGAGTAAATGTCTGCCTAAAGGGAGTGTCTGTGGTTAGGAGAGAGAGATAAGGAATCCACGTGCAGTACTCAGCCCCTCCTGGTGACAGCGGGGCTAAATCGGACCAGGCAAAGAAAGCTTCCACATGCGGGGCAGCTGGATGGGACCTAAGATTCAGGGACTAGTTAAGGCGTCTTTGTGTTACTGCCATAAGGATGTTTGCAAACATCAAACACAATTTCTGAAGACTAGGGTCAGTTTGTGTATTCTGCAATGTAAAATTCTGTTGCAAAAAGCTTTAAGACAGGGCTGCTAGATAGTTCAGTACAGGTTTTTTTGCTGCCGTAACTCTACTTCATTTTTCAAAAAATCTACCCTTGTCACTTTTTTCTGAATAATAGATGAACTTGGGTTTTAATTCAGCTCATCCTGCAAACTTCATTTGTGTTTGGTTTGAGAAAATCAAGTAATCAGCAGTACATACTACACATTCCACTCTCAGCCTTGCAAATAGATGCTGTGCAGATTCAGTAGGTCTGATTGTGCTTGTAAAATAGGTCAGTGTCTTGCTTTTTCCCTATTTTGTGTAAACCAAGCAAAGCCAGACTAGAGCTTCTTTTGAAAAGCAAATCATAGTCTTGAGATGTAGGTCTTGTAGAGGCCAGTCTGTTTAGCAGCAGATGTGTTAAAAAAACCTAAAATTCACAGGGGAAATTCTGGTCTTTCAATGGGCTTGTGTAGTCTTGAAAAAATCTGTAGAGACCTCTGGTGGGAGGAAATGGAGGAATTTTCTGTGTTAGAAAGTGAAGATGTAGAGGTGGATGGATCTCAGCTGTAATGTCCTCTTGCTTTCCCTGTTTTAGTTATTTCTCTTTTGAAATTTTGCAGGCTTGCTAAAACTACTGAATGGTTTTAAGGAGGGAAGAACAAACTTTGCCTTATTTTAGGGGCTTGATGCATAGTCCACAATAAGTTGTATTGAGAGAATGCTCTAGTAGTCTGACATAACTCTGGGTAGGCACAGGCCCTACCCAGGAGTCTTAAAGTTCCACCACAGAAGTTAAGGTGAGGTGGGGAAGAAGACCCCAAACCCCCTCCTGAAATGCACAACTTTCTCTTGTAATGTACTTCACCTTGTAATTATCTCAGAGGAGTTTTACCTGCACTGCATTTTATTCTCTTCTTAATGTCTCTGGCTTTTGCAATCAGTGCTGTACCTGCGCTCAGCAAGAGGGCTCATTTGGCAACTGCATCGATCCATGACATCATTCCTACAGTGTCTCTAGGCCTGTTTAAAGCATTGGCACTATTTGACTGCACTTCCTGCAGTTGTAGGCAGCTGCGAAATTTCATTGATTGCGACCAACAGGAAATTCTGAAGGAAAAAATCCTCGGTACAAGGCTCGCGAAAGGCCGTGGCCTAATTATTTCCTTGGCTAATGGTAATACCCAGCAATAGTGCAGGACCTAGTTCAGAAGACTGCACTGCAAAGAGTGCTTTTCAAAGTAATTAGCTGTAAAATGAGGAAAAGCAACGTTCATCCCAAATTAATGGTGGTATAGAACCGACTGCATTTGTTTTTAAGAGACCATTAGAGCGCCTTGCTGGCATTTCAGCAGTCATGTAGAAAGCTGTGTGCTGGTGGAGCGAGACGATTGGTTCCTAATGGAAATTTGCATGGCATGCTGGGATGCACAATGCAGAAGGGACAAAAGGTTATTAAAAAAAAAAATTCTTATCAGAAGTACTTTGACATTAGTCCTCAAGTAATTATTTTTATCCTTCAATAGGTGCATCTGTATGCTGTTGTGCTAACACTGCTGCTTCTCTTATTAATTATACTCTTTTAAGCTTGCTTCACAAGAGTAATCTAGCAGCCTGTACTAATTAATGCAGTTCAAATCAAACATAGTAAAAATAAGACAGCTCAGCTGAAAAAGAAAGAAAAGGAGAGGGGAAGTCAAACCTCAACACTTAGGCAGTTTGATGCCAAAACAAACATGCAAGGCTGTACCACGTGGGGTAAATACTAAAAAGGTGTCTTCTACATTTCAGGCATTAACAGTTATTGAGTGTTACTAAATGTAATGGTACCTTGCTACTAAGAAATCCTATTACCTGCTTTCCCACCCTTCACCAAAAGGTTGTTAATCATTGGTCTTGCTATTGGCTTCAGTGGTCTGAATTAAAGTTAAGTGCATTTGCAATTCTTTCCAACAACAGATTCCACCCCCAAGTCTTGTGCAGCTTTTTGTTATTGAAGCGTAAGTTTAGTGGAGAAATGTGTCCTGGATAATGTTACCAGCTTCTGCTAAAAGGTTTACAAAACAAGAGTTAAGAGGAGACTGATACCTTTCATGTCCTTCTTTTACAAGTGATGTTTGGAGAATTCTGTAATCTAAATATTGTGCCAAACACTTCCTAGAATGGTCAAACCAAACCACAGAAGACCTTGAATCTTGCACAACCTCCTTTCAATCAGTAAAATTTGTAGCATACGAGGTGATGATGAGATGACAGTTTTTGCCAATATGCAGAATGTTTTTATTACTTTATTTAATAGTTGTGGATATGACAAAGTTTGATTCCAGTATTTATATTTTCTTTTTTTTTTTTTTTTAAAATAGGTTGTTTCAATGGGAAAATAGAAGGTACCAGAATCGTGACTTCCATCTGATAGGAAAAGCAGGCGTAGTTTTGAATTATAGGTGTTTCATGAATCTGTATTTTGAGTCTCATTTTAATTGCTTAGTATGCAGGGCAGAGATGAATCTCTTTTTCTGAGCCACAAACTTTGAAATCATAATCTTCCCTGCTTCTTTGCTAAGTTTCACTTGTAAATAATAAAATGAGTTTACTAATTTGAATTGCTTTTCTTCATGAATAGTTTTTTGTGAACCACACAGTAATGAGTAAATACCAAATACATGTTTATGGTAAGTTTCATGAAATACGGATCCAAGCTAGATCCTTCAACCCCTGCCAGTGGATCCATGCTTTTCCCAGTGGCAGTGCCAGATGTACCCGTGCTGATGGCTTCCTTTGGCTCCCCCTCCCAGGGAAGTGCTGCTGCTTTGGCAGTGCTGCCCTGGTGGGAAATGCACAGCATCCCCAAGGCAATCATGGCAGGTTCCAGTACAGTATTAAATACTCCTGCTGAAAGGAAAGGTCAGTGGTGCTGAATTGATAGAGTGATGCAATTACTTAGTGGGGAAATGGAGTGTCCAGCTAAAACCCAGTTCTTTTCTCCTGCTCCAAATCCATTGTCTTAAGGTTAGCAGTGTGTTATTCCTTGCTTTTGGCATGCTAATGGATTTGTTGAATAGGTGACTGACTAAAAGGTTTAAAGAAATAAGAAATGTCATTTGTGCAGCACAGGAAATTAATTTTTAATTTTTTTTTTTTATTGTTGACCATCAGCATTTGTTCAGCTTGCATCATTGTGGATTTTGTATTGGGAATGATATCCAAGTTTAATAAGTAAACTTATAAAGGATACTAAAACTGGTCTCCAGCCTACTTCTTCAGAGGTGATTTTATTTGCTTTGATTATTGACTAATGAGCAGCTGAGGTTTATGATGTTAAAGGAGGGGAGAAGTCTGAAGCAGGAAATACTACCTGATGCTTTCAGTGAGCAACGTGCGTTATGTGATATTGGCCATTTCCTAGCACTGAGGTATCATTAATAACCTTGAATGCAAATTTGCTGATTCAAATATGAGCTGGGCTTTTTCTTCTAGAAGTATATTGGCATAGGAGAGCAATGAACAGATTGTGGAAGGAAAGGTTGCTCTTGGTTTTGTTAGAATCAAACGATTCTATGAAGGTATTCTAGAATTGTTGGACTTGTGACTTTCTTGAAGAAAATCTCTTGGAAGAACTGCTGTGCATTTTGTTAGGTTTCGGTGAAGCATGTGGTATACGGAGTGGGGATACGCATCCTTTGGGATATTTTCTTCCCTTCTCACCCCATTCCATTTTGCTAAATTTTCTGGCTCCATATTGTGATGACCTTCCTTGTTTTTTGTTTTGGTAAAGTACCTCTGGATGTGGATTTCTCTCATACTTGAAGCTGAAGGAGCAAATTGTACTTAGTACTTAACAAAATAAATATACTAGTGACAGAAGTGAGGGGAGCAAATGCTTGTTCATCAGTGTGGCTTGGTCCTCTCAGTCTGAATTAAAACTTTAATTGGCTTCTTCATGTTGGTGCATTTCTTCATATTCCTGGCAGAGGGAGTTCTTCAGAACTGGGAAATGTTGCTGGCATGGGTTTGGATTGCTTTTCTTGGGGGTGTGTCATTTTTTCCTGGTGGCACAAATACAGTTCCCATCAAAGTGAATGGGCTGGTGCTGGTGGAAGCCAAAGATGAGAACCCAAGTGAGCAAAGAGTTTTGAAGTCCAACAGGATGACCTCATTACCAAGCAAAATTTCGCAGAAGCTGCAAGCAGAGTCAGCCTGCAATTTAAGTCACCTAAACAAGCCACAAGAGTGAATTTACAGTTTAAAGCACAGCAGATTATTTCACTCTGAATTTATATTAAAAAAACAACCTTGTGTCCTCATTTCCTTTGCAGGATCTGCCTTTAGCTCAGTTTTTTGGGAGAGCTTTAGTTCTGGTGGGGTTTAAATGTGAATCATGGGTGAGGTATTGTTTTTATTATAATGTGCAGAAATGATCAACAGCTCGATGGAAAAGTATGTATGAAAGGAAATATGGCCAGCACTTCAGTGCCTAAAATGATTATTAAACCAGTTGGGGTTTCATTTGAAAAGTTAGTTATTAAGTAGGTAGTCTCCCTGTGGTGAAATACCAGTGGGAACACTGCCTTTGCTCAGAATATTTGTGTGGGGGATTTTGGGTGCGTCTTTTAATCATGATTTGAATGTATTGTATCTTGCCTTTTTCTTGGTTACACCCATTTTTCCCACGACGATTTGTTTTGCCGTTGGCTGTATAAATGCGAGGATTCTTACACTGGCGTCTCAAAAATCTGAGTAGCAGGTTTTTTTCCAGGCAGAGTTGCATGCAGGTTTAGTACTTTTAAGAGGAGATGTGAACTCCATTGCAAATCATTTGTGGGTGGATTTGCAGCTGGCCTTCATGATGGAGTTCAGGTCATCAGCCAGAAAACAAAGCTGGAATGGAGTCAGGAGTCTGCACAAGAGGGTTACAGGCCTGGAAGCGGGACCAGAAGTGTGGTCACCGTACAATGGGAAGTGTAGCATGGGGGCAGGGTGGGAAGTCTGCGAGTTAAGTCAGTGTCAAAAATCACTCAGACACAACTGTAAAACTAATAAGGTAGATATAAGGGTAAACTCTTAATGAAGAAACAACTCCTAAGAAATTTAAAGAGAGAATAATTTGTACTGGAAGTGTCATTTATTGAAGTTTCCATCTACATTCATTGCAAATAACAAACAATTGCTTGGGAAACCACACTGATTTTCAGTATGTTTGTCCTTTGGAGTATAAGTTGAGGAAGTGCTGATTTACCTGTCTGGTCATCCAAGGAGATTTTGAGGAGTAATACGGGACTTGATTCTCCTGTTATTTTGAGTTATTCAAGTAGAAAAATAATCCTTTGTGTAAGAAAAAGTGAAATTACCTGCTTTCTTTGCTACTTAGCAGTAACTTTTCAATATATCTGTGTAGAAATTCAAGCTAGAATTTGCATTAATATTTATTTTGGGTACTGGAATGTTTCCAAGGTGTCTTTATGGAGTCTGGATCCTATTCTCTGCCCCACGGAAAACTTTCTGCTCAGGTGTGCTGCTGGCTTTGGGGAAATATCCACAGGCAAGGAGAGCAGGAGGACAATGATCACATTACTGTGTGGACTGGAGGACAACCTTTCTCTATAAATACACATTATTTTTCCTGTTAAATGACTGATGCTGAGAGTGGTTTTTAGATGAGTTATTTTTAAGCTGAGGATGTTATCCACTAAGGATGTCATTACGTGTTGCAGGAATTTTAATACAAACTGTTTACATATTGATCTTGTTGTATATTAAGCTGTTTCTTCCTTATCTTCAACAGGCAGCCAGATAAACTAGTGGTGGTTTGGACAAGAAGAAGCAGAAGAAAATCCTCTAAGGTTAGTTGATTCCTTATTAAGTCCCAACTTCAGTGACAAGCAGGGTCAGTGGTTTGAGGGACTGTTTTTTTTTAATGTGGGGAGCCACCAAATAAATAAATGAGAAATATTTTAGTTGTTGACTTTTCTTTTTAACTCAGTTTATCCATTAAGTTCAGAATAGATATAACATCAACTGCTGTTGATGTCAGTGCTGATTTATGGGAACTCTTAACTCTGATTTCAGCTTTGGTTATTTGTTTAGCAGAACTGTATCACTGTCAGTTCCATTCAGTTATTAATTGCTAGACCTAATTAGAAAGGAGAATCGGTTTCTTTACTAGAAGTGTATTAAAATTTTTTTTCAAAAAGTAATAAAGATTCTGACATCGCTGCAATAGGTAGATAAAGCCTGAATGAGAGAGGCTGTTTTGCAACTTGCAATGGTACAATTAAAAAAGAATAAAAGCAGGGTCTTTCAGCCCAGCAGTGTATCTTCGAAGTGAATTTTTACATTTTACTTCTACAAACACTGTGAGCAAACCTGTGAATTTGTGTTTCCTGACTAATAACTTGGTAGCCTGAGGATTGGGAAGCTCTGAGTGAAGTCTGTCCAGTGTCTGGACACTGATAAAGTTTGTCTTGCATGGGGGCAGGAGTGCATGCTGTGTTTTTCTCCCTTCCCAGGAGCGTCTCCTCTTTGAGATGACTTGGTCTTACTTGCTCGTTCCCTTTCCCCATGCTGTCACCTCTTAGCCCGGTTGGGTTTATGGCAAATGATCTTGTCAGAGAGGAAATTTTGGAAGTTATAATAATTCTTTGACACTTCAGTTAAAAAAAGAGATGGTCTAAGCTTCTTTTTCTTTTTTGTGTAACACAAAATGATGTTTCAAAGAACTCTGTGATAGTGGAAAGAGGGCATCCATGATAGAGAAGATACCTTGAAGTAATTGTGTTGAATAACTTAATTATTTAGAAAATGTGATACACAGTTTTCTACCTTGCTCAGGAGAGACTTTGGGTTTATTTTTTACTGGTACTCCTCTTTTTCTGACTTCTTTTTCTGATTGTCATGCACATTTGTTGTATTTTGTCTTTTAACTTGAGATATAAGCTATTCTAAGCTGTTTTAGATAAAGACTGGTTCCTGACTGCACAACTAATTGTTCTGCATCCAAAATTCTGCTTCAGGTTATGAAAACCCAAAGGTGTTAACCTGATGAGTAAACAAGGGTGTGAACTCAGCCTGGTACCTGTTCCTGTTCCATGTTCCATACTCTTCAGCAAAGCCAGTCAGACTGTTCCTTTGAATTTATAGCACGGTGTGTATCTAGGCAGTAACTGCTGATGTCAGTAACTGGCATGTGGTGTGGCTCACCCTACGATAACTTCTCTATATTAGGTTCAATTAATTTCTGTTGCACAGAGAGATAAAAGTTATATCTAACAGTAAGCACAGCACTTACACAAGCTTTGTAGCCCTGAAGAGCTTGGTGAAAAACAAGGTCTTTGTCCACAAATGACTGCTTTGTTTGGGTTCAGAATATGTTCAGAAACAGAAGCCCTAACAGAAGTCCGGCAGGGCTTTGTGAAATGATGGGCTTCTGCCTGTCTTTTTGTAGGAGCCAATGACAGCATTCCTCTGAGGCAACTGGATTTTCTGGCATTAGCTCAGCCTTTTGGGCTTGAAGTTTTTTTCAACTGGGCCGTAAAGTTCAATGATATGTCCTCACTTTTGGTCTCCAGGCAGGAAAAGCAGCTCTTGGATAAACTGGCAGATTTAAACCTGAGACTGAGAAAAGTCTTTGGCTGAGTAAGTCATGTTTAGTAAGATCCCACAAAGGTACTTTGAAAGAGGCTGAGTGGCCCTAAAACCTGGGCAGAGCATAGAGTTAATTTTAAAGCTTAGGTAGTTGATGTTACTTGAGCTGTTTGGGTCAAAAACTGTAGATCAATAAATGTTCTTGATCTCTTAGTCATCCTGCCAGTAAAATACTTTATTCAACATACTTGTTTCATCTAATTGCTTTATTGGAAGCAAGTCAAATGAATATTTCCTCTTATTTTATTTTTGACAGACACTCGGTTCAGTGAGTACAAAACATTAATAATTGTCTATGTTTTTCAGCTTCTTGAGAGGGAGGAAGGGAGGGATGAGGTTTTAACTTACTGTAAAGATGTTGTGAAGACTTTTGTGGAGGTTATCTTTTCTGAACTTTTCAGATCATTAGGGTTAATGAGGGCTATCACCAGCAGATAGTTCACAAACTCACAAACATGGCCCTTTGGATGCTCTCCAATAGCTCTGTGTCTCTTTTGTACTAGCAAAGTACAAGGGATGTATTAAGCAAAAATGTCATGCAACTGGAAGATGGAGCTATGGACGAGCACTGGGATGCCTGCTCTAACTGATATAATCTTAAAATGCCATTAAGCTGAAAGCTGACTTCTTGATGTCCTTTGAAGCCCTTGTTTTTGTGGGTTTCCATGATCTTGATATGCCTCCTGGCCCACAAACTCCCTTTCCAAGTAAACTACAGCCATTCCTTTATTAAAAGAAATAATGAGAGACATCATGTGCAGGAGTCTGAATATTTTACTTGCTACTGTGCGAAACATAGAATAGGAGCTGTAGATAATGTTAAATCAACTCAAAGTGTTGCAAATGCAAAGCAAATACTAACTTTGAAAGAGCGTATAAATAGCCGTCTGAAGGGTGGATGGATACAGGACCATAAATATATCCGGCAGTTACTGACCTTAATGCAGATTTAAGTTACTTACAGTTCTATTTTGGGACCTGCTCTCCATGGGCAAGTCTAATTTTAATGTATTTCATGAGGTGTGTCAAGATGAGGTGGTTCTGTGTGGTTGAGCATCTCTACTGTGTGTGCCAGGAATTGACATAAAATGGTGATTTGCAGTTTTGCTGTACTTAGCAGAATTACTGCGCAGTCCTAGAACCAAAATGAACTTTCAGCTTGGGGAGGGTGGGAGTCATCTGTCCGCTGGTGCAAGTGTTGTCTGTTTGCAAAATCAGGTAGGCTCTTCAAGCTTTATTTAGGGTGCTGTTCAGTATTCATAGTTTGCAGAAGGTACAGCTTGTAGCAGTTGACTTGTTTAACTCTTCTTCAGTACCCTGGCACGCTGGCAAAGTTGCCTCCCCCAGGTTTTCAGGCCCTGGGCTTTTGGACCTGTCTGGTTTGGGTGGTTTTTTTTTATTTTCTGAGTGCAGGAAGAATGTCTTTGTTCTAGTGTAGAGCAAGGGAAAAATGTGTTGAAAATATATTTACCTTCATTTTACTGAAATGCTCTCAAATTTCCAGGCTTTGAACTAAGAAATTTCAATTTGAAAATAGATGTTGCCGTGATGTCAAGGAGGTACTTCTACTATTCCTGTGAACATACACAGGCTTATGGTTGAATTATACACCTCTGAAGAATCAAATTTGCACTGCTTCTGAGAGCCTGGCAGAATTATTCTTCAAAGATTCTTTTTGTATCAAAGCTGAAAGAAGGTGCCTTGCCTGTGGTTTCAGCACTTCTCTTGCAGGTTTATCAAAAACTGTTTAAGCACAAAGGAGAAGGAACAATGCTGAGAAGAGGGAAAGAACTTGAGCAGTGAGAAGTAAGAGCCAAGAGAGGCAAAGGTGCAGGGAGTAAAAAGAATCCCTTTTACACAAGAGCAGTCTGGCCAGCATTTTTTCAAGGTTCTGCCATCAATAAAGCAGCAGTTGGGTCACCTGTTTTGCTGTCCTTGGGAATCTGTTGCCTGTTCTGGCTACTGTACTGCCCAGTGCCAGCCCTGCCTGTCCCTGCCAGGCTGGAGCTCCAAAGGCATGTTGTGACCCTGACATGCTGAGGGCTGTCTGGGACCGGCACAGGTCAATAGTGCCACTCCTGGGGCTTCTCAGTTTTTTAGTAAAGTTACAAGATAATGCTGTGATTGTAATCCCTGATTGTAAATTGGGGATCATTAATACCCTTCTTTTATCCAGGAATCCCATAAAGTTTACTTGTGGTGACATTCTGAGGTGCAGTGATTGCTGTCCCAGAAAACAGTGAAAAAAGTAACTCTGTGTTCAGGTTTTTTTGTTTGTCTGGGTTTTGATTTTTTGTTTGTCTGGGTTTGGATTTTTTTTATTTGGTTGGTGGTTTTTCTTTTCTAATAAGAACCCCTATAGATGATGTGAGAAACTGATTGAAGAGAAGGGGAAGAGGCTCTTTATCTGAGCATCATCTATTGTGAACAGTGAATAAGGCAAGATTTGGTGAACAAAATAGCATGAATCACGTATTTAAGGAATATGTCATGAATGTGTGTGTGTGAAATCAAGCTTGAAGAGGTAGCCCAGTGCTAGAGAACCTGTGGTGGAGATGAGTTTTTGCTCATTTCCGAAGCTTAACAGTCTTTCTGTAGCTTTTTAGCAGTAATACACGTATGCATAATGACAGTTGTAACACATGTGCATGCCGATGAATTGAAGACATTCATGGGAAGACCTGTGGGAATCTGCTGGTTTCCTTGTCTGCTCTAAAGGGGCACTGACAGCTATATGTTGATCAAAGGCTGCCTGGAGTTTCCAGGGCTTTGAACTTCCTTCTTTGGCACGTGCTGGATTTTTTGGACTGCATCCCAGGGCAGGAGTGTGACTGGAGCGTTGTTCTGGTGCCCAGCCTCTTTAACTGGTGGGCCAAGCACAGTGATTTCAAGATGATCATGGGGGGGAGGCAAGCTGTAGTCTGGAGTATGGTCTTTAATTTGTCTCCCTTTGTGACACTGAACTGCGGTACAGAAGAAAAAGAAGAAGCCATTCACAAACTGCTGGTTTCCTCTGGTGTGAGAGAACTGGCAGCTTTTCCCAGTCCATTCATTTTCCAGTAGATCCATTAATAGCCATATACAACTCTGGCTGTCCTGGATGGCGAGTGGCTTTGGTGGGACACATCACACAGAGCAAATCCTTGGTGTTTAAAAGCTGCTGGCATGGAGGCACCAGATGAAGGATCTGGCTGCTTAATATCAGCTCTTCTTCTTCAGGTGTTTTGGTTTGTTTGGTTGGTTGTTTTGTTTTTGTTTTTGGTTTGTTTGTTTGTTGTTGTTTTTTGTTTTGTTTTGTTTTCTGTCTAAGTGTTCTATCTGGATAACACTGAAGAAGAGGGATTATCCTTACAAGCTGGGTTGCCCTAAACACTACTGGAGCTAGTTGAGCTCCTGCTTGCTTCTTGTGCCCTGAACAGCCTGTCACACTGACAAGTAGCAGAGCTGGCCTGATCACAGGCAGCTGGAAAAATTTTATAAGGAAAGGAAAACCAGCAGTTTGCTGGCTCACAATAAAGCCACTCTTGTGGCTGCAGGTGAGGAATAATCGTAGGTCTGTTTCGGATGTGTTTTGCTTTTAAAACCCAATATTGACAGCTTGGCAATAAGAACATATTTTTTATTCATAAACTGTTCCATAATTTGCAGCAGGCTCAAAATATTATGGTCAGCTCTAGTATCTTACAGAAAAGTAACATGAAGTTATCCTGTGCAACAGAGGCAGGATGAGGACAGGTGGTAGTGAAGAAAGCAGAAAAGAGATGAAGCATCTGAAAGAGCAGGTTTCTGAAATAATGTAGTATCAAGTCTGTCGTTCCAGTTCAAGCACAGCAAAACAGCAGTGATGTTCATATCACAGGTGATGGATTGCAAAGCTGGCTGCCTGGGTTGGAGCTGTTGTTTTAAAGAGGAAAAAAAAGGATCTCAAAACTGGATAGCCAAAAGTGCCCATGCAAGTCTGTAGGCTCATCTCCATGGCCTTTATGAGATCTCTCTTTAAGAGATTTCCTCCTCTCCCAGCCATCAGTTTTGTGCCAGAGCAGTGCCCTAGGTTGGACAATGTCATTCACAGCCCTACTCTATTTATAGGGTATTTCAGCAGCCCATCCTGTAGCTCCTGTTCCCTGATTTAAAAGAGCTTTCATGCTATGTTGTCTTCTCTCATTTTCTACTGGCAGAAAAAGGGAAGAGTTGCCTTTTGCCTTGAAGTGCAACAGAGCGCTTCTGCTTCTCTTTCCAGACCATGGCTCCCATCCCTGAGATTTGGAGACACATCAGACAAGGGCAGGGCTGTGGGTGAGGCACCTGCTGCTGGAAGTCAGTTCTGCTTAGATGCCCTTGCCTTGACTTCTAAAACAATGGGAGATGGCTGGTGTAGACCGGTAGCAAATGAGGAAAAAGTGGTCTAAAGGCACAACCACTCGATGGAAAATGGAGTTAGAGGAGGGGGTTAGGGTGGAAATGTACTGTGCAGATGCAGCACCTCGCCTTGGCTGAGCCCTGACAGCAAGTCCTTGTCACCTGCAGCAGTGGCCTGATTCAGCTCCAAGTCAAGGCTTATAATTTGGGAGTTGAAAAGGTTTTTTGATATAAGCCAGATGTAACTTGAAGAAACTGCAGCATAGAGGTGCCTGGCATGAGAAATGTTGCATTAGAATAACACTCCGCATCTTAATTTTAAATTACTGTCATTTGCCGGTCCTGTGTGTTTCTCCTGCTTTGCTTTCCCCTTTCCCTTTCTCCTTCCCAACAACCCAGACAGTCCTTTTGATGTTATCTTTTTCTGTCATGCTGTTTGTGTGATACAGTGTTTATTTTTCAAAGCCAGAGGAGGCCGTAAGAACATTCATGATCACAGAACAGCTTTGCTTTAAAAGCTCATTAGTTAGAGCTTGTCTCCTGGTTGTTGCTTTCAGTGACAGAAAAACATATATATCCCTGTGTGTTTGTTGTGTCTCACTGACTTTCCTGGTGGGAGGAAATGCTGATAAAGGGCTTGAAGCAAAGTGTTGACTGCACCAATGAATGCTCATTTTCTAGGTTTTTTTAATAGATGGAACAAGTGATCCTCAACTGAGCAGGCTGGCAGTGGTTGGACCTTGGACAGCAAAAGTTTGACATAATTGTCAGTATTGGCCAAACTCAGCAGGAGAGCGCAGGTTTCAGACACACCATGAGCTCCAGTTAGTTTTGTGCAAACTGGTACCTGGAAAGAGGATGGACTGCCTCCATGGAGGAGAAGTTATTTATCTTACAAGATGCTACCAGAGGACATGGCAGATGAGCTTGTGCCTGGCTCTGGATCACTGCCTCGTGTCTGCTGAAGATCTCTGTTGGCAAGCTGGGAGTGATGCAGGGGGCTGAGGGTTCTGTGGGACAGAGACACAGACTGCAGCTCCAGTGGCTGTGGTAGCAATGACATCTACTGTGGTGTGTTTTACTGCTCACAAAACATCTTTTCCTTGTCAAATACATAAGTTTTGTTTGTGTCGTTTGGTATTGTTTGCTCAGTTATTCAGAAAATACATTCAGGCCTTCTTTAGAATTATGAGATTAGACTGAAATTTGTGGAGTAAAAGTAGTAGAAATGGGGTTCTTTCAAGTTGCTCTTATTTTAAAATTCCCCTTTTTTTCAGATGCTCCGAGTTGCTACTCTGCAAGCACAAAACATAGACACTCACTGAAAAATCTGATCTAATTAGGCATCTTTGGGAGCTGCGGTTTCAAGCAGAAAACCAAAGATAAAAAAAATTGGGATAAAACCACAGGAGAGCTGGCAATGTTTTGCACTCCTTACTGTGCATGGTGGCAGAGAGGTGCTGCCTCTATAGGGATGGGAGTGCTTTTCCAGCTTTGTCTTTCCCACTTTGGTATAGCAAAATCATCCTTAGAGTTGCCTAGGTTGCCTTAGGGCCCCTGAGAACTCGAGTCACAGGTCCTGCTAACCTTATTAAAGCAAAAATATATTCTAATAGACGGCCTGAATCAGAAGTTCGGAGTGTTGGAAGGAGTATAAAATTGCAAAAAGTGATACTCTAGAATTTAAAAAAGAAAAAAGCCAAGGTAATTGGCTTCAGATAACAGTAAATAGATTGTACAGTCTTTCCTGATAAAACTTCCACACGGGTCTAATAACACCCTGG
Source organism: Callaeas wilsoni (assembly GCA_013398955.1). Lineage (NCBI taxonomy): Eukaryota > Metazoa > Chordata > Aves > Passeriformes > Callaeidae > Callaeas > Callaeas wilsoni. Next base: position 175,312 of record VWPU01012447.1, on the reverse strand, counting down.
CTCCATGGCTGTCACTTCTGCAGCAGCATCCTTCCCTCATTTGTCTTACAGCATCACAGAATAGATTAGGCTGATCTTGGAAAAAGGCATACTTATTCCAGACCAGAGCAGAAATGCTCACATATGGTGTTTTTTAGGACTAGCTGTTAAGATGTAAATACAGGCCATACACCAACCCAAACTGATGCTCAAAGGTAGACAAGTTCTCAGTCTATTTAACTGTTGAGGTTTTTGTTATCCTTTCTAGGTGTAGGTACCCCAGCATATTAATTCTTACAACCTTAAATGCCTTAGTAGCATTATAAGTAATGGCTTTCACTTTTCTTTTGTGAACTAAAACTTCTTGCTCTATTTAGGTGTAAATATGATTAAAACTGCACTATGTGTTGTACACAAGACAAGTTGTACACAAAATAAAGCTCAGCTTGCTACAGAAGTTCTGACCTTACAGCCTTAATTTTTGCAAGACTCTGAGTATCCTGACCAGTGCTGTGTAATAAAAAAGTAGAACTTAGGTCCTTGTGAGGAACAGCATTAGTTCAATGGAAAAGTCTGCTAGTGGTCTGAATTTCCTTACTGGCATTCTTAATTATGTCCTTCGAAGTGTTCAGTAGAGTCATGGGTTTAAAAATGTGAGTCAGTGATATGTTACTTTTACCTGCATGCCCTGGGTCCTGTGGGAGTCAAGTCAGCACTTCTAAAATGGCTTTAAACAACTGGGTATTTTTCTTCCTTTAGGCACACAGCTGGCAGCCTGGAATCAAGAACCCATACCGTGGGGTGGTGGTGTGGCCTGTACCTGAAAATGTTGAAATTACTGTGACTCTCTTCAAGGTATGTTTTTTTGAAAGCATAATCTTCACTATTTCCTAAACAATACATGAAAAATTCTGTGTAGAAACGCCAGATTATAGTCACAAGGTCTAATCTTTCTGGTTGTAAGCTGTTAACTGCACAACCTTATGTCCTCAGTTCAGATCTGGGAGAGAGGGATGGTCTGTTCCCTGCCAAAGCTGACTTGTGTAGTTTAGTTAACACACTGAAATACCCATTGAGCTGATTATGGCGAGGCATTGGCACGGAGCTCAGCACATGTGTAACTGTGCACGTAGTACATGTGTAAGGTCTTGGCATGGGTTACAGTCTGGTAGGTTTTCTTTAAATACTGGGAGGCAGAAGTTGCCATAACACAGTCATTTCTAGACTTCCTTGTTCAGTTTCAGTGTACACTGTTGGCTGCAGCAGAATCCAGCTCCTCATTTCCCATTATTTAGAATGCTACACAAACATCACAGCACTGATGTGATTGCAGCTGTAAGAGTGGATGTGGAGTATTTGAGTAATACACAGAATTATAAGATTTTGCAGGGAATTTTTTTTTAACAGCATTTGTTCTACTAAAAAAGAAGCTTATATGTGTGGCTGCGAAGCAGGAGGAGGAAGTGATAGTTATGCTAGAACTTACTTCCCAAGTATCATTGGGCAAGGCCCTTTCTGCGTAAAGATAAACAATACAGCTTTGCATGTGTATAGGAGGCTGAAGATTTCTGGGATTTTCATTCCATAGTTCTTCCTCGTTCTTTACTCCGGTACCTTCATCTACATTCTGGCTGTTCTTATTTCTAAGTGCTCCCTTTGCAGCTTAGGGCAACAGTAGCGTACTTATTTCTAATTAGTAATATTTCTATTTCTTTGTCTTGGGGACTTTCCTGACTAACTGCTTGGATGTGGCTTCTGATTAACCCTGGAATGGGAATTTATTACTTGGTTCATTAAACCTAGAAAAGGGGGTAGTCTTTTTTTTTTTCCTCTTTTTTTTCCTTCCTGCCTTTGGGATTACCGATGAACAAAAACTTCTCAGGTTGGCAGTGATGCTAACTATCATAAATATGTCTCTCTTCTTAGCAAACACATAGTCTTCAACCGAGCTCCAAAAGTTCACTACCAAAAATTGTTTGCTTTGAGGACTTCTACTTGGACTAAGAAACTTGTCAGCATTATGTGGCAATGCAACATATCTGAATATGGTTATGCAACACTGTAAATGTTGCTTGATATTTTCAACATTTAAAGTGAAGCAGAAATGTACAGAAATCTTGATTGTGATTACGATGTTATGTGAAGAATGAGAAATAAAGTTTCTTTTGGAAAGGAAACGGTGATACTGTAGCTTTGGAGTGAAGGTGTCTTCCGGCCTTCTCTTGCCATTGCCATCTTTTTATTTACGCTTGCACTGCTTCAGGGTTCTGTTATGTGGAACAGCACAGCACCCTTGTTAGTTGTGTGACTAAGACTGAGGGTAGGACCGTCTAGTGAGGGACAGAAGGGCCTCTGGAGCCGGTGTCAGGTATTACAGAAGCTTAATTTTACCCAGCGCTAATTCTGCAGGCAGATCTGTTCACTGGACTTCTTCCTCTTCCCCAGAAATGAGCCTGCCTGTGACAAGAATTGGTCTGGGAGGAGAGGCAGAAGTGTGAATAACCCCAGCAGCTGTGCCTTCTGTAAATGGTACCCATGGGTCTCTGGGGGAATGAGCATTGGATTTATAATCAAGATATTGAGAACCATCACACTGTCAGGCAGCTCTTACTGTAAAATCTGCTCTAATCGATCCGCTGGCTCTTCTAACAAGAGTGCCTGTAAGTGGCCAAATGCCCTGTGTTCTCTGCAAGGGAATGCAAGTGTGGCAGGCACAGAGCAGCTTGTTGAGCAAGCACTGTGATGCTCCCTGAGCGCTGTACCTGTGTGAGACCGGCAGCCTGCCCGAGCGAGCTGTGGGGGGCAGGGGATTGCAGGCAGAGGATGCTGTTAGCCCCGTTCAGGCTGTGCCCAGTCCCCTGATGGCTCTGTGGGCTCTGTGGTGCTTCAGCTGCAGCACAGGACATGTCCCAGCAGCCACAGAGCTGGCATTTCTGTAGCTGGTAGGTTCTGGGCAAAGGCAGTCCAACAGAACTGGCTGTTTCTCACACAGCTGGGGCATTGTCTGGGCAGCGCTGGAGCAGTGGGAAGGGAAGTATGTGATGGCACACTGCAGCCGCCTTTCTGGGAGCTGACTTGGAAGTCGGTATTTATACTGTTCCTTCCTCTAGAAGAAAGGGGACAAAAAGACTGAAAACAGTAAAGCTCAGAAAAAGAGTCTGCTCATCTTGCAACTTTGTAGAAATCCTTTTTGGAGCCAATCCCCTTTGAAGGAGGGTGATTATTGAAGGTTTGGCACTTTGCAGGACGTGCACTCAGCCTGGCTTCGTTCAACAAACAGGAACTGTTCGCTTTCACCGCCACCTGAGAAGCTCGAGGAGCTGCTGCCTCCGTGTCCACCCTGGCAGAGCCCAGAGCTGGGAGCTGGCTGCTCCCACAAAGCTGTGTAGCAATCACAGATAACAAATGAGTGCAGTGGTGCTGTTGGGAACGGCAGTGCAGGGAAGGCAAGGAGTGGGCTCCAGACAGACAGCTATGTGTTGTGGGAAATGATTCACACAGTAGTGGCAGTGCATTTGTAAGTGGCTGTTGAAATGTGTTGCTGGTAGGATTAGGAGATAAGTCAAGGTTTCAAGTGTTGATGAGAATGTTAAGAGTCTCCTCTCCAGTAGTCAGCCCTGGACACTTGAGAGCTGGCTAAGCAAAGTGACTGTGATCAGTCAACAGATGAGATATTCTGCATTATCTGCACAGCCCTGCTTTGGGTGTTAGCTTGTTTACAACGATGTATTTGTAATTCTTACACAAGCGAAGTGCTGAAGAGATTACAAGATTCATTTAGAAAACTTTAATTACAAGTAAATGTAAGCTTTTTTGTTTGTTTGTTTCAATTAATTCTGGGCTGCTGGTTAAATTTCATAATGCCCCGGAGTCACATGGGGAAAAGCATCATATGGATATATTGATTCAGCTTCCCTTGACTAGCTGTAGCTCCTGCCCATCCAGCCGCTGAAGTGCTAATTACATAAAAAGTTCCATCTGTTCTGAAAGTTTAACTTCTTCCTTTGCTGAGCTCCACACTGATGTTTAGTTATGCCTTGGGTTTTTCAACCAGACTGGGGAGAAAGAAACATCATGAAACAACGAGCCTATTGTGCATTTAAAATCCATAATTTGTAGTGCTTTCATGGAAAGATTCACAAATGCCAGAAAAGCCAGAGCTGAATTCCCACTTTTTTTTTTGTTACCATGGTTGTGCTCCAGAAGTTAATTTTTCAGAGTCCCTGCATTAGCAAAGTTTAACTACCGCATATGAAAACTTGTATACTTTTCTGTGGGTTTATATACAAACACAGATCTTTATCAGCGGAGAGAGATTTTAAACCTGAAATTTTCACTGCCAAGCAAGCCCAATGCTTTTAGTAAAGCTAAATGAACATCAATTGTACTGTGAGGATTTAAATTGCAACATCATTATTTTCTAGCTTAAAAGCAAAGTGACTTGCCTAGCAAAAATGTTTGTTCTTCTGGAGTAAGCATGGACTTTGCCTCATTGGATTACACAAAACACTTGTTTTGTCAGTAATGTACATGGTTTATCACACTAATGTACCATTGCAACAACAGGGACCATTACCAATTCTTAATTCCAAGGTTTGAAAAAGACATTTTTAAAGACATAGCTTTCTACACGAAAAGTATTTATGAGTAAAATAAGAATGAAATAGATGATCAAGGCATACTTGCATAGTTGAAAGTATTCCTGTCTCCGCATATTACTCAGAAAAAAATCCCTGTGGTTCTTCTTGAAAGCCCAAGTCAAACGTGCTTTCATTTTATAGAGTAACAACTGCCCATGCTGTAGCAGGAGCACTGCAGCAAAGCCAATGCATTATCTCAGGGGAGGAAAAAAAAGAACCCAGATCAGCCCAAAACCTCTTCATAAAGCCATTTCTCATAGGTAAAGACCAAGTTCAGGTTCAGAACATACTTATTTCAGTTTAGGAGGGATGAGGGGCTCGAGCAGATACTATGGAGAATACTCCATAGGAAGGAAAACCATTTTCATATGCAGGGTGTTGTGTGTCAGATATAAGAATCATAAGCTCAGGGAAGTGAGTACATTTGCACATCAAAAAATTAAATGGTTAAAAATTTAAAGGATTAGTGGGGGACTAATTTTTAAAACAATATTTTTTTTTAAAAGAAAGGAACATTCAATGCTTGTTGCCTTTCTAGCCCAGAGGCTTTACAGGAAAGTGTGAGCTTGGTGTGGCAATGCACAGGGATGTTTCTGCTGGTCTACTCAGAGCTCCCTGCTTTCTGGCAGCTCCAATTAAAGCTGATCACAGTTGTATGTGATTTTCTAGACTAATCAGACCTCTGTAATCGACATTGAAAGCAACAAGAATTGGGTCAAATTTTGAGTCTTGTGCAGTTTCAAGCAGGCAAGTACAAAAGCTGAGGACAGATGCTGGAGTACCCGGAGCATCTGCTGCAGGTCACTGGTAAAGGGAGATCACACACCCTGTCAGCGTTTGATGTGATTCACTATGACAGTCCTTAAGTAGTTATTCCCCAAGAAGAAAGGCTGAAGATTAAGGGTGGTATGAAGTGATCTAATTGAAAGACAAGCTTCAAAAACCAGGAACGCTTAGGGAGGAGGCACGGGGAAGGAAGGGAGGAAGGGACTAACAGTCTGAGGATCTTCCCTACCCACTCTGGCTGCTGGTTAGGAAATGCAGCAGTCCCCTGATATGTCCTTCATTCCTATTACAAGAGATACAAAAATAAGTCTGAATAGAACCTGAATTGTCGGAGAAGGTTTATCTTTCTTCAGTCTTCTGAAACCACCTTATACTCTGCAGAAAGGATCTAGTCCTTGGCAAGACTGGGTCCATGATGGACTGATCAACAGAGAACAGAAAAATGTGACTGACATGTGCTTTGCTCTTCCCAAGCTCAGAAGAGTTGACTTTTTGGGTAGTTGGCATGTAGATGGGCAGAATGGAGTCATAGAAAAGAAGCTAAGGGGTGGGATTGCAGAGAAAAGCTGGGGTTCTGTCTCTTGCACAGTTCCCTACTATTTGCTTCTTTACCTGAGTGTTACTTTTGGCACACTGAGGCCGTCTTACAAGAGAAAAAAGAAGAAAAAAGGATAGGGAAAAAAGGCTCTAAAACTTAGATGAAGATAATGAAAAAGGAACATCAAACTGAGACAGGAAAATGGGACCCCTGTCTTGGTATTAAAAATTATGATTCTTTCTTTTACATAGTAAAATGAGGCAGAGCAACAAGCTGTTCAATCCATTTGCCCTAATGCTTACAGTTTTCAATTCATGGTGAAACCATAACGAATGTTGGGTAGAGTGTAGTTCTGCATCTGCATTATATTCCTGAAGCAAGTATGCATTATCAAAAAAAATATCTCTTGCCAACTCCCTTCACTTTACAGCGAGATATGAGGCAATTTGTTCCTAAGTCTTTTTAGATAATTTTCGTTATCATTTGCTTTTAGGAAATGAGGTCTCTTTATAACTCTTGACTTCAGGTGTTCCCAGCTGGTATCTGCTTGCAGGTGAGGTGAGGTTTTGTGTGCCCTGTTACCAGAGTGCTTTCATACAGTGAGCATTCTAAAGGCTCCTATAATCATTACTCCTGAGTTGTTCTGCCTTGGACTGGCATTTTTCTTCCCTAAAGCACAGTCACCTGTATAGTCCTCGAATAAGTTTGCTAGGTACATCACATGAGTTTTACGTGGGGAATGAATGGACAATATGGATTAGCTAGTGAGGGAAGTATGTGGTTTTGTGGCTTTATTTTTACTGGTATCTGTTGTCTTCAAATCCAAAATAAGATGAAAGATTAGCCAGATTTATAGAAACATCACCTGTTATGGAGACCACATGTGGAAATGTTAGCCCAAAATGTAACATGTTGTTTGCAACAGAAACTCTGTTATAACTATAATCATACAAGAAACTGTGTTATAACTATAATCATACAAGTTTCTGTTTATGTGACCATGTCATAAAGTTGTAAATTAATTAGAAATAGGACTCTCTATGCTGCTCCTTGGGCTTCTGATAAAAGCATTTTAGTGGAAGAGTGAATGTTGTGTCTGTTGAGAGGAAATGCTAAGGCTTATGTATATAAAATTATTCAGGGTTTTCTGTTTCTAGAGACGTTTTAGAACTAACAAGAAACATGGCTTTTTTTTTAAAAAAAAACCCTGGATTTGCCTTTAAATCTAAAATATCCTACACATATGCAAAGTGTCCATATCTCAGCATATTTCATACTCTCTGAACATTTGGTAAGGCTGTTCATTAGAGAAGTCCTTGAAGCTTTTAAGGGCTGTTTTGGGGCAATACACTGCATTTATCTTCCTAAAGTGTTCACAACTTGCTTTCAAGTGTGTGCTAAAATATTGAACGTTAAGAAGTCTTTGCATTATACAGTGTTATTTTGCTCTGTCAGATGATCAGAAATACTCAGCAGAGCACCTGGTTCTGTAGCCCTCAGAGGTGTGAGTTTTATTGCCACTGACAGAGAGCTTGGTGTGACTTTATAGATTATTGCCTTGCACAAACAAAACAAAGAATGTTTTGTTTGTTACCTGGGATAAAATATTGGACCCTGACTTTGGAAGCAGTTTTAGGTCAGCCTGCAAACTTTTAGCTATTTTGTACTAATAGCTTTTGGGGGATTTAGGGGAAAAAGATTGAGCAGGATGAAATATTTAATAGTTGAGTCACTTATTATGGAGTAGCTTATTAAAACATAAAGTGGTTAATGATCCCATTAAATCTCATTATGTCATTTCATGCTGTATCAAAGGAAGCAATTAAACAGAAAGGTAATTGCCCCAGGTTAACTCTTAAAAATTTTAAGTATTTAATAGCTGGATTACAGAAAGTTACATCTTTAGAATTTATATAGTATACACCAAACCCGCAGGTATCATGTACTTTATTTACATAATGCAGAATTCCACAGACCTGATTAATGTGATGGAGATATAATTACATAATCTGATATTTACAAGACATTAATTGGAACATGGAGATACCTCAGTATAATTTTTTATGTATCTACTTGCCCTTCTGTCTTTATGGTTACTGGTACAGCATGTTTTGACACTCATTTGCAGTATTTGAATTATTCTCTTTTTTAAAAAACCACTTAAAAGATTTATTAATGTAAAAATGAATCATCAGTTTTGACATAAAATTTTAGCAACATCTTTCACTGAAAGTGTTTTACAGGGGGGCTGCACAGGGAACCCACTTGGCTGGGTTTTGGAGGAAGGATGTTCAGCAGGAGGTGGGATGATCTCCTCCTAGCAGTGTTATTGTAGTTCATCCAGAGAGGAGGTTTATTTAAGAGCACACTTCTCAAGTTTTTTATGTGCTGGAAAAATTTTTAAAGAAAGAAAAGAAATTATTTTCTCTAATTGTTGGTGCTATAAGCTCATTACTTACAAAATATTTTATTTTGTGTGTTCAAAGAGAACTAGTTAAAAAGTGGTGCAGTACCTCTCCCCACTGTCTGACTTCAAAGCAAAACTGAAGGGAAACAAGGGTTAAAGCAAAGACTAAGATAAGGTGAGTCAAGAAGATTAAATGTGAGGCTTGTAGCATTCTGGAAAGAAAAGGAAGATGGTACTAATGGATATAAGGTAGGAGCAAAATATCTTGATGCATTTTGTTAATTGAGAGCAGCAGGATGGAATTGCTGTGCTTGCTGTAGTGTCAGGACCAGTTGCCAACTAGTAGCAAAAAACTGCAGATGCTGAGGGGCCTCATATGTGATGTTGGGAAGTGCTGATGGTATGGAAGTGACATTTATCTGCAAGTACCTATAGCATGCAAGCATGGGAGGCGAAGGAGTAATTGAGTGTTTTTCTGTAACTAGAAATGATAAGATAGAATTGAGGTATAGCAAAAACAGGTTTCATGTCAAAAGAAAGACTCAAGACACATTCTCTTAGTGTGAGAATCTTATTTTGCAAGAGGAGTAGAAGTTTTGCTGCTGTTGTTCAGAGCTAGGACTGGATGATTAATTTTTTTTTTTTTTAAAGTATTTTGTTTCAAGTAGGATCCTTGATAGAGGTTTGAGAGGAATGACTTAGTGTCTTCTCCATTGTTATTTTACTTTCAGACAACAACAATACAGACCACTCCAGCAGACTGAAAGCTCATTAAAATTAAAAAAAAAGCGCCAAATAGATGAACTTCATTGTTATTTTTCTTCCTGTTAGTGAAAATGTTTTCTGATCCTCACATGTGATACCATAGAAATGTTGTGAACTCAGGATAAGTATTTAAGAAGTCTGCAGTGGAAGGAGGTGCTGTGCTGAAGCTGTGACTGGATCTCTGCTTGTGCTCATAGAGTCTGGGCGTAAGGAGGTTGGGGTGTGCATCTTCTCACTCCGGGTGGAAGCAGGTGGCTCCCTCCACTGTTATCAGCAAGATTTGGATTTGTTGTGTTTATTTGGGTGGTGGAACTCAAGAATTAACGAGAGATCCTCCCCCCCCACTGGATGAATGGAAACAGAATTACAGGCCTTTATCAGCATGAACCTCATGATTGTATCTGTAGGAGTCTCTATTAAATCCTCACTGGCAGTTTTACCCCAACTTCTTCATCATATAGTGGACATCCAATAAAGCCTACATCCTAGCTAAAATATTTCCTTCTGTCATCTTCTGTTGGTAAAAATAATTTGGAATGTATGAAAATCTTGGCTGTGTTGCAATCTCTTGCATCCTGGATTATTTTTACACTCAAATTCTCTGGTTTGTTTTTCTAGGACCCCCACGCTGAAGAGTTTGAAGACAAGGAATGGATGTTTGTCATAGAGAATGTAAGCTGGAATGTTATGATTTTTTTATACATACAAGACTTAATAGTTTAAAAAGATTAAAAGGTGTCCAGATGCTGAAAAAGTCTTGAATAGAATTTGAGCTGCTGAACCACAGTAAATCCTACCTCTGTAGTAATGAGGGCTTATTAAAATACCTATTGCTGTGTTACTGTTAAAACACAGGAGAGGGGAGTGCTACAGTACACTGCTTAAATTCCTTCCCTGTAAGCATCAGTCTGCCTTGCATTAGTTTGCTGTGAGCAATGGAGTAAACAAGTTAGAGCTGGGTTATGACTCACTGTTTTATGGGCTGTGACACATTACTTGTGTACGAGCAGGGCAGGGAACAAGTCAGAGCTGGGTTATGACATCTGTACACCCCAAATGGCAGCTCACCCTTCTGGGGCTGAATGCCACTTTTTAGGGAAGAGCAGAGGTTCATTGCTGGCCTTTGATGGGTGGGTAGTTTGAGGCAGGATGGAAAGGTGGGACCAGCTGTGGTCACACAGTGAGGAGCACGAGTCACAGGGTGCTCCCTGGAATCCAGTCTCGCCCTCTGCGTGTCCTGTGCACCGAGTGAAAGCCCAAAAGCTGCTCCTGTGAATCTCCGACTCCTCCAAGTCAGGAGCTTTGCGGAGAGCTGAGATCCTGAGGGCTGTACAAACAACAGGCTTTGCCAAACTGCACTGCTTGACATTGCATAAAGCAAGTGCTTCATGAAGTACTTTTTTCCTTTCCCTTCTCTGTGCTGGGCAGCAGCTTCCGCTGTGGGGCTCTGGGCTGAGAAAAGGGGAGGCTGCTTTACCTGGGATTTTCTTGAAAAAGAAACTTCGTCTTCAAATACATTTTAAAGGATTGTGGTATCAAGACAGAGTGTTTATTGCTCATTAATATAGTTTCATTATGGGCTGTTTCTCAGTAACATGATTTAATTTTTATGTTCTTTTTAAACAAAAAAATATTGCTCTTCTACCAAGTAGTACCACATAGCACTGAAATGTGGGGAAGGAATGGATTTTGCATGATATCTTTTTTTACCTAAAAATGCTTCTTTTTCTTATCAGTATGGAAAATGATTTGAATGTCTAAAGCTAAAGTTTATTCTTATCACCAGTAACTGAACATTTAAAAAGACTGAAAGCAAAGTGCTTTATTTATACTTTTGTTTTAAATGTCAGGTTTCTATTTTCAGTTATGACACTTGTTAACACAAAACACAGTTGAGTTGCTGTTTCCTGGAGTTTCCTTTTCTTTCTCACGTAGTTTATTTTAATCGGGGAAGTCTTCATCCCCAATTGTCACCGTACAAGTAGCTTTGGATAAAACAATGTCAGTGTAGTTCTCAGCCAGCCCCTCTGGGTATAGCTGGATTTCCTGTGACGTTGCAGATGATTTTTTTCAGGACTTTATATGGGGCATGTAGACTGAGTTTGTGTGCTGCTTTCTTTATGTGTCAGAGTAGTCTATTTAGAGGGGGCAGCAGTGTATCTGCTGCCTGCTGTTCTTGCTCTCTGCCTCACGCCTTCGCTGAGCTGTCCAGGGCAATCTTTTGTTATGTGGGACCTGTTAGTTCATCTCACAAAAACTGCCAAATAATCACTGGTAGGTAGATGTTTATTCTTTGGTTGGAAGATATAGAAAAAGTATCCTCAGAATAATAAATTAAATAAATAGTTTTATCGCAAAAATTATTGAGAGCTAAAGAAACTATAAAACTGGCTGCTTTCAATCGCCTCTTTCTGGTTTTTCTTTTTTTTTTTTAAATGCTGGAAGAGCTGGAGAAACTCTTTTCCCAGGGTAACAGCTCCACTTAGTGGTGGATGAAAACATGTTCATCGGTTCGAGCAAGTGACAAATGATCCAATGGGTGGCTGTCATCCCAGAGCATGGAACACCTGCCTGTTAGAAATAGGGGAGCCAGGGAGGCAAGAGGTTGTTCTTCTCACTCCTTAAATTATAGGCATTTGCCTTCTTCGGGCCTAAAGTATGATTTGCCTGGTTTTAGAGCAATGTATTTATCATCAGCCTGACAAGACCAGGTCACCTTTGGGAAGCATGGCGACATTTACTGTCCTTTGGGACCTTTTCATTTTTGTCTGAGGATGTTCTCTGCCATTAGAGGCTGCAGGGTTTCCCTTCCTCTTTAGTCGGCAACACTCGGAACACAAAATACTGAAGTCTGAAGAGCTTATTGATGTGCTTTAATTGTGACGCTGTCGGAATTCTGCTAAAAATGTTGATTTTTTTGTTTTGTTTTTTCAAATTAGTATTAAAAGTCAATCTCCAAAATAATTTTGTTATGCTTCAGTACGGCTCAGCAAAGACCAGGTAGAAGAGATACTCAACTGCAGTTTGATGCCTCTGCTGGCAGACACTACCAAATTCCAAACAAGTTTGTTCTGCACTTTCAGAGGTATTTTTAAGTAGTGATGAGGTGATTTGTGCAAGAAAGCCATGCTGTAAATGAAAAGGAAACAAGATACTTGTTTTTTGTGGTTATTTTCTTTTTGGGTATGTGTACATTACTTCATAATCCGTTACCTTGATTATTGTAGATTTTTTTTTCTAGTTGTACCTTTATTTTTATTGTCCTAGTCATTCTGTATTTGTATTCTAGTAAGTGAACTTTGTTATCTACTGTATGTATAATCCATAAATAGTTTGATCATAGAGCAGTTTCTTACTATTTAAATCTTGGTATTCATTTTCCATCAGCCTTTTCCATGTCTTTATCTCCTTCAAAACTGTGTTCTGTGTATGTTTACTGATAACTTTCTTGTCTCTAATTTCATCTCTCTTTAACCACAGTCTGTGTAATTGATTATCTGCTTTTACTTCATGAGGCAGTTCTTGGAATTCTCTTGGGGTTTTTTATGTTTTTCTGAATAACAACATTGGATGTTCAGGTTGGCTGTTGCAAGCAGGAGAACAATAAATTCATAACTAAGAATAAGACTTGCCCATGTGTGGAATGGTAATAGGCTTTCAAAATCTTACAGACTGGTGTTAGTGTATTTTGCCTGTTCTGTTTAGAGAACAAGGGCTAGTTGCCTTCATTTTATAAGCTCCTTGCTCTAGTAAGAGATTTCTCTCTCTCATTGCTTCTGTGGGTGACTTGACTATATCCTGTTTCCACACTTGGTTCCTTTCACTGTCTGAGCTCATCAAGTGTCCCCTCAGAGTGCCAGGAGGGAGGGCAGTTTTAGTCAACTTGAAACAAAGACTGCACCTCTAAGGAGAGTTCAGCTGACCTGAAGTTTGGGCTGTGTTTCTTGGTCTCTGCAGATTGTTTTGTTAGTGGAATGAGAAAGGGAAAGGAGGGAAGAGAGGAGGTTTAAACTGGTCCAAAGATGTGGAAGCTTTCACTGGCTCTATGTACAAGAACTTTGTCTCAAATAAAGGTGTCTGAAGTGATGGAAAAATGTCATTTTGCTTCCTAGCATGCTCAAAGCATGGAAAAGTACATGGGAACATCCACTGAAGACAAACCATAACGTTAACTTGCTTGCTGGTAGTTTTGTAGACAGTTACTTCCTACATTCTTAATGAAACTGAAAGATTCATGAAATGTTTTCTGATTTGAAAATGCACAGACTATGAAACAAGTTTTCCAGCTTTTTGTCAAAAATATTTTTGAGCCCATGTTTGTGTCTCTAATAGCATAGTAATATATTCCAAAGTTCACAGTAGGCTTCTCCATCTTCCCACCTGTGCCTATGTTTCTCCTTTGTCTGTGGGTCATTCCCAGGGCTCAGGCCTGTGGTGAACAAGCCCTTTCCAACAGGAAATTCCAATGACAATAATTGCTGTTATTCCTGACACAAACTGTAGCCATCTTTTTATGTGGCAGACCTATTAAAACTTTGTCTTTGCTAATTCTAGACTTACTGATTTGGCAGATGAACAGAGAAAAATGCCCCACCTGTTGTTGAAGCTTTGCTCATAGATTCCTGTGAATTGGGGCTGGAGGCAGCCTCACCTGTCTTGTACTGTTGCCTCAAGGCAGCATAATTCCAGAGAAACACTTGCCTAGACAGTTTAAAAAAAAAAATTTAAGGTGGGCTCTCTGCAGCATTCCCAGTCAGTCTCTTCCAGTGCTCCATGGTCCTTGTTGGTAATCATTCCAGCCCAAATCTCTGTTGATACACTTTAAGGCTGCTCTTAGTTTTCTTAGCAATTACAGCTCTGGAGAACAGAGTTTGCTCTCTGTGGCTGGAGGCTCCCTCCTTCTCGCCTCTGACTAATCGACCCCAATAATGTGACAGCGTTTACATGTGGGATTTCACTTCCCATGATTGCATTAGCAGATCATTAACATTCTCTTTCCATGGATTCATTTATGTGAGTGCTCAGTGTCCTGCTCTGCTCCTGCTGCCCATGGCTTTCAGGGACTAGCAGTGCCCAGCTCTGCTTGCACTCTGTCACCTGCCTGGGGAAGCATTCCAGGCAGAATTTCCAGGCTGTTCTTGTATTGAGATCTGGGAAACTGAACTGACTTCTGCATCTGTCCTTTCTATAGAATCTTCCAAAAAGCTTTGATGCCTTTTTACATGTTTTCTAATGATGCCTTTTTTGAATATGCCTACTGAAACTTCTGGAATGAGAGAAAAAAGGAGTCTAGGTTTGCTGTTCATGCTGGTCTTCAGGGAGGAGTTACAAAGAATAACGGGTTTAAGCTGAAATAATGAGATCTGACTTTTCCTTCTGTCTGTTGCTCTCGTATAACTTCAGGAACCCTAACCTAGAAAGAGTTCTGAATTGGCCTCCACTGAAATACCAGCAAAGCCTCAAAGTGAAAGAAACATTAGAAAATGTTACAGAACATTTGACATAATCCAGCTTTATTTTATTGGTATATGTGTGTTCTTTTGTGGTTGTCATCCCCCAGTCCACCCTTCCCCCCGTCGCCTCTGAAATTCTGGATCATGGTTGCGTATGATGATTTCTCATTTTGAATGCCCTGGAGCATGTTTTATCACTCACAAGTTTGGGGAGATTATTTCTCTCTCTTAAAATGCCTGGCATGACACCACAAATAAAGGTGATAAATAAGGTGAAAGTAATGGGAAAGAGAGGGCAGGTGGTGGGACATAGAAATGAATTTGTTTCTAGTCTTAAAGGAGACCAATTTTAAATGTGATACAATAAAATGAGATATTAGCAAAAAGTTTTCATCAGATACAACTCTGAATATATTGTTTTCCAGACGAAGCTTTTTGAGAAATAAGTCATTTGAATAGGAAAAGTAATTAGCCCAGAATTTTAATGCAAATCATATATTTTTACTGAGAGGTTGAAAATCTTTTACTACAGTGCTGCTGCAACACTAACTCTGCAAGAGCAAGTTTTGCTTTACATGCGAATGAAAGCCCAAGTCTAATCTTTCCACCTGTTTCTGGAAATAGATGTTGGGAAGCAAATGCCAGCGTAGTGTAGGGAATTGAAATTCTGAGTACTGCTGATGCTGTTTACTGGAAGAACCTGGGGGAAAAGACTGACACAGGAACAGGGTGATTCCTTACTTGCTGATCAGTTGCTATACCGGAATTTATTACAAAATCTTGGCTATCTCTTCTAGCGCATCTTTGTGGCATGTGGGAGCTTAAGTTTAAATTGGCTATTTCCTTTATTTAAGAAAAAGTACTAAAAGCCTCTTTATCCATTCATTTTGTATTTTTTGCTTGAAGTAATTTTTTGCTTAAAATAATAATTGATCAGGTTAGTTTTTTTCTGAATTAAATGTCTGCATTTAATATATTTAAAATGGCTCATAGTTCAGACATGCTTTCCCGGTCCTTTAATTCCCCTGTCATATTCTGCTGTGTGTGATTATGTGAACTGTGACTGGCTGCCTGTGTAAATTAGGCTGAGTATTCTGGTCTAGATACAGCTAGGAATTAAACGCTGCTTTGTCAGCTGTCTCACTCTTGTTCTGCTTTAAATGTAATAGAGATTCAGAAAACCTGTTTTACTTTTAGTTTTTGCTTACATTAAATATTTAGCACTTTGTTCTAGTTGAGAAATCTCCAAGATTAGGCCTTTGGAGCAAAACTTGCAGAAATTGTTGTCTTGATTGGCTGCTCTGGCTGTAAAGGAACCAGGGTAGGAAATCTTTCTCAGAGGCCTGATCCTGTGCTTTTCCAGTAATACATTGTTGTTCCTTCTGTGCTCCATGATGGCATTTCTGGGCAATTTTAGCTTAAAGGGGAAATATGATCGGGGCAGGGTCCTGACTCCAGAAAGGAGCAGGAGAGAGGCTTCTGCACAGAGTGGATCGCCTTGGTTTGGGGTGTCTGAGAGTGGGTGACTCTCCTGTGTGTCCACACTGACCCTGCGGGAGTCCCTTACTTAAACAATCCCCTTGGATTCGGCATCTTCTCTGAAAAGTACAGAAGATAATGGAAGTGGATTGCATGCTTGAGTTCTGCTGGAGAAATTTTACACCAACTGCTGTAGGACAAGTAGATTACCACCTGTATTTAGGGCAAGACATGAGGAAGGTGTGAAAGACTCTGGGTGTTTTCCTCTCTACATGGCCCAGCACACAGGGGAGGTACCAGCAGCCCTGGTTCCAGGTAGGCATTGTGAGGGCAAGAGCTCCATAAGCTTTTCTGAACAGCACCGTCAGTTAATTGATATTTTGACCTGCAGCCAGTCCTGTATCCCCAGGCAAAGCCTGTTAGTGTTCACTCAGGACATACAGCTTACTGTCTGCAATGTCATTTTCCCTCTGACCAAAACAAGACTGTGCCCAGATCACCTGGAATTAGGACCACTGTGAATCCTTTCTGTCATTAATATGTAATAACCTATTAAAGCGGAGCTGAGAGATGACAAAAATATTTTTTAAATAAGAATGTCAAAGAAATTGTTAAAATAACTTCTAATATCTAATTAATTTTTTACACTTTTAATAGCTTTTTTTATCCTGAATGACTGTGAAATGTGAGTCCATCCAACTCTGGTGTGTTTTTTCAAAAATAGTTATGAAAATTTTCTTTTGTTATTTGATCTTCATCTCCTAAATGAAATGCAGTGCCCAAACTGTCCTTTAAGTAGTGTTGTTTCTGATGCTGTGTTAATAGCTGCCTAAGTGCATCCACATCAAATATAATTTGGCAGATGCTATGGCAATTTTGAAAACTATATGACAACATTTTGGCTTAACATTTTCCGGTAAAGGAGACATCTAATTTTCTGGTATTTATGCTACAGTTACATGGGAGGGTCTTCCAAGTGGCAGCTGGAAAAAGAAGGAGCATCCTGGGTGTGAGGCTCTGGCTTTGTAGCTCACAAAGTGTGGTACACTAATATACATGGCAGCATTTAATTTATACAGTTATTATTGGTTCACAGCAGTAAAGTACAACTGTTTTCTAAATTGCTTAGATCCATTTTGTTTGGGTTTTTGAGGGGAGGCTATTTCCTGCTAGAAGAATCTGTCTCCTATAGCCGAGTTGTACAAGGCAGCTGATTGGAGTTGCTATCAGTGGTGTCCTTTGCCAGCTGGAGGGGGGAAGCTGATAAACAAGGCAGACAGCTTTGGAAACAAACCTCTAATATTACATTAGGCATGTTTAAAACCAGCAGTGTGTTTCAGCCACTCTTAGCATATGTTTATTCATAGAAAATCAGCAGTAAAATACACTTGCCAGCGCATGCAAGAGCCAGAGTCTGCATGAGGTCGTTTCTCTTTCAGACATCAAATACATAAGAGTGTCTTGGTAATTGTTTTACAGTGGGGTTCTAATCATACTCCAGGCATAAGCTGAGCCAAGCAACTTACCTTTTAATAGAAAAGTATTTGCTTTTAAGCTTGTTCAGCTTGCCACATTTTGTCTGGTTTTATGTGTCTGAGTGTGTTTTTACATCTCCATACAGTCACGGCTGTGTGTTTGCTCTTGATGCGGTTCAGAATATCATTATGTAAAATACCACTGTCTGGGGCAGCATTATGATGGATAAATTTCATTTTTGACCTGGTAGCTGTACGGTTTTAAAATAGCAGCATATGCTGCTGCCATATAGTACAAAATATTCAGTGTGGAAAATGGAGAAAATGGCAATGCATTTAATGAAAAATATTTTTGACATAAGTCACCTTCAAAGGCAGATAATCTGGGAGTCAAATTGAATATTTTGGTTGATTTGAGATAATACCTTGCAATTGCATGTGCTCAAGGTACGAAAACGTGTCAAAAAAAGAATTAAAATATCCATTATTGTGTAAAATGTAGCTCTGCATTAAGTAACTGGATAGGATTGTAAATGCAAGCAGTTGTAATTTAACTGAGAGCATATTATTTAAAATTAGTGGCCACCAGCAGAACTATAGCCAGTTGACAGGAAAATAAGAGTTCTGGCCTCCTGAAAACCCTTGTTATTAGGAAAACCATCTGGCAGTGTAATAGCTCTGAGTGTTATTTCTTTCAGCCTCTTATCTTTGCTTGTTAGCTGTCTTAATAGAGTTTAATATAACAGAAATTAATTGACCTCCATAACTTAATTGATGCCACTTCATTAATTTCCCTCCCAGCATATTCTTCATTCTGAATTGATGCTACACCATCATGCTGTGTTTTTGTGTGAAGTTTCTCTTTTCTCATTGTTTTGCATTATCAATATCTGAGCCAAATTGCTTCTTGAATCTTGACAAGCAGTAGAAACAAACTTTTTCTGGTTTAGCTTAAGTGTGGTGGCAACCTGAGTCTTGGCTGGAAAGATTACCTGAATAAAATGGTATTGAATAAGTTGCTGTAGAGGGCATTTCGTAACTTATCAGTATTTTCTCTGTTTCTGCATACTAGCATAAATAGAAGATTAAACTGAATTTTGCCCAATTTATGACCCATACAGAGTTGCATCCGTGAACCCAAAGGTTGCTGTTCTGAGCACAGTGGGCTGTCCTGGTTCTGGACAGGACAGGGTCAATTTTTGCAGTCTGGAAGGGGAACAGAGGAGGATGATTTCCCCCAGCTTCTCACTCCCTTTTCCTCCTTCAGGCCTGTTACTACAGTTTTTGAGAATTTTGAATTTCCCTTGGATGCTAAGGAAAGCATTTTCTTGTTGCTATGTCTGCTATGACTCCTCAGCGCAGTCCACACCTGCTTAGAGTCAGGACAGAGATTTCTGGGAAGGTTGTTCAAAGATCTGCCCCAAGGGTGGACAGTCATGAGTGGCATGGAACGTGGGAGAAAATGGGCCAGTATTTGGGGAAATTCTCTGCTCCAGTGGTTTGGAAGTTCACTCCTGAACAACCGCAGGACCCTGCTAAAGTGACAGAATATTTGCAAGGAGAATGCTGCGGCAACTCCAGAGAGGAGCAGCTTATTGCAGTGTGCTGGGTCCTGGCTGTTCTTCACCAGACACAGTTCAATACTGGACAGCACCCTCAGGGGGAGGAGGAGGAGGAGGAAATCAGACCTACGGGCACTGTGGCCACTCAAACTGAGTTGACCCAGAGGGACAGTGGTAGCAGTTGGTCTGACACAGAAGGAGAAATCCAAGACAAAATCAGTTTGCATAGTGAGGGATGAAGAGGAAGCAGGGCCCTCACAACAGGAGGAAGAGGGAGGGCCGGAGATAATCACCTGATCCCTATCCCGGGCTGAGCTGTGAGATTAAGATTTCAGCCGCAGGTCTGGTGAGCCCCTGGTGACCTGGCTGCTCCGATGCTGGGATATCATGGCCCATGGTATGAAACTAGATAGTAGTGAAGCCAAGCACCTGGGATCCCTGTCCCAAGATGCGGGTGTTGACAAGGGGATCGGGAAGAGGACAGAAACTCTTGAGTCTCTGGAGGCGACTCCTGCCAAGTGGGAGGGAAAGCTCTTCTCCCAAGTGTGATCTAGTAGTGTACACAGGCAGGTGGAAGGCCACAGAGAAAGGTGTCTGGTACCTGAGACAATCAGCTGTGCTGGAGGTAATCTATAGGGATTCAAATTACAAGAGTCCCCTGTAGATCCAGATGAAGTCCAGTGGACACAATCCATGGGTGGAAATTTGTATGGAGCGTGCCATTGTCGTGTGCCAACTCACTGGCATTGACGTCAGTGAAAGGAGAACTAACAGTGCTTCAGGTGACTGCCCGACTCTGAGCAATATGAAAACCATCTCTTTGCTTCCCTAACAACTTGTGTCTTGGCTGTGGAAAGACTGTCCAAGACTGTGGACAAACTGGAAAGACTCAAGCAAGTTAGAGAGGAAACGTCCCGTGTCCCACCAGTACAGACCAGAGTCTCTGCTACTGGGAGCAAGCATCCCCCTGCTCAGTAGGGAGGGTTCACACCACGAGGTACTCTGGGGTTTTACCTGCCTGATCACAGAGAGGATGGGAGGAAGTGGGATGGAAAACCCACCTCTGTCCTGGCAACACGAGTATGCGAGTTGAGAGGAAGAATGACCACCACGGGAAACTCTTCAAGGGTAAATGCCACTCCAGTTTCCAGTGGGTAAGTCTTTAGACAGGAGGGGAGAGGCAGGGAGTGAGTGGAGCATCGTTTGGAGACTCTCAGTGAGAACACTAAATTGGGGAGAATCACTCCTAAACCACAGCACTGTACTTCAGCAATGTTTGTCACATTTTCCAGTGGCCTGAAAAATAATATATATACATATACATATGTATATATCTATCTCAAGCATGATTCATGTAAAGCCTGAAGATGGTACATTTGTGTGTTACACTGCACTGTTAAATAGCAGTATTCCTGCTTCTGGAGGGTTTTCTGTAGACTAGAACTGAGAACAAACCAACTTGCCCTTCCTGGCACTGTGGCAGAATGGCAGACTGAGCAGGATGGATGCCAGATTTTCCAAGTTTGTTTTAATACCATGTGCAGCGTAGCCTGAGATAGGAAACAGCTGTGTCTGACTCTGAGGACTTGGCCTGCTAAAAATAAATACACTTACTAGTTTTCAGAGATTTTCTTTAAAGACTCAGTTTTTATAATATAGTTTTAATGATTTATACTGTAAGAGTATTCTGCTCAGCAAGGGATAAGATTAAAGAAACTCTTAAAGCTTTGCTCCCTAAAGCAAAACAACTCCATGAAACAGTCTCCAGTCACAGGAAGGCACAACACAGAATTCAAAGAACACATACAATATTTACCAAACCAGAAGTGATGTTAAAAATTGTGTGAAGAATTGTGTCTCCTATTTTCATCTGTAAAGTAGATCCCTGAAATGAAAATTAATTATATTTGCATTATTTTCCTGTTGACAAATGAGAAGTTATTTGGAATGTGAGATTTGGTAGTGCTTTCCACGTTTGAATGCTAAATAAATTCAGAAAAGAATACAAAAAGAACGTAGAAATCAACTACCACCAAAATCTGTATCTGACAAAACCCTGTGGCTTTTCACCTCTCTTCCCCACTTGCAGGTTGTTTGGATTTTTTTTTCCTCAATGCTACTATTCCAGTATTTGCTTTCCTTTTTTATATCTTTCTGCGAAAATGAGAAGTCCAAGATGCAAGACATGGCTAATAACAATGGCAAGGGGAGACCAAGGGAGACTGGATGGTCAGGCACTGCGGGCAGCAAGGAGAATATGGCTCTTCAGCTTTTTATACTTTGGAGCCAAACCCTTTCAGAAATGACGAGAATTGTGTCTGTCTTCATCAATAATATTCAAATAATATTTTCTTGATATTTTCATTGCAACTGCAAGATAGAAGGTGTTATTTTAAGTGACAGCTGAATTTCTGGAAGTCATGCCATGGATGGACATGATCTGGGAAGACACATCTGGGTAATCTTTAGTCTCACCCCTACCATGCAAAACTTTTCTGTGTCCCATGGCATGTGCAAAGCTTTTTCCCTATAGTAGCAAAATAGCCACAGTTCTTAGAAAGACGTAATTGTTTTTCATTGGAACAAATCTGTCTCGGTGCACTGGAAAGTGAGAAGGAAGTCAAGGGAGGGAATTCTGCCCCTCTACTCAGTCCTGGACGGGCCTTACCTGGAGTGCCATGTCCCCTTGTGGGCCCCTCTGTACAAGAGAGTCCTGGAGTGAATCCACAGGAGGGCTATGGAGATGTTGCAGGGACTGGAACACCTCAAGTTATGAGGGGAGGCTGAGGGAGCTGGGCCTGTTTAGGCTGAAGAAGACTGTGAGGAGTTCTTCTCAGTGTGTATCAGTATTCGAAGGAGGGTGTTAAGAGGATGGAGCCAGGCTCCTCTCGGTGGTGTCAAGCAATAGGATGAGAGGCAACAAGCAGAAGCTGGAACAAAGGAAGCCCTACCTGAACATGAGGAGGAAAAACTTTACTGTGATGTTGACCGAGCACTGGAAAGGTTGCCCAGAGAGGTGGTGGAGTCTCCCTCACTGGAGATGGACATCCGTCTGGACAACGTCCTAAGTAATGTGCTCTAAGGGAACCCTGCTTGAACAGTGAGGCTGGACTAGATGATCCCAACTATGGGCCCTCCCAGGCTTGCCCATTTGGTGAATCTGTGTGGTTCTTTGAAAGTGGGTTTTACTTTGGTTTTGCTTGGTTGATTTTCTGCCTGTCAGGCAAAGATGAGTTGGAGTAACAGGCTGTGGTTTAGAGCTGATGGTATACGGCGATACAGTATCTATAGGGAAAGGCCAGTTGTGTGGGTGGCACTGAATGCTTGTGCTGAAGAATGATCTATCAGGGCATGGTTGCTTCAAATCACTGAGTCATGCTGAAGATACTCATCACTGTCACTGCAAGGAAGAGCTCTCACATTGTCTTCAAGTTCGGTATGAGTACTGCACAATCTTTAACTCAGTTTGGTTTAAATTGGGTATGGTGGCACAAGAAACTGTGTTTATTCTCCTCATCTTCTGTGAAACCCCCACCTTGTGACACCCTTCTTGTCCCACTGCTAGCTGGGAAGCTTTGGACTGGTTGTTAAGGCTGGTCTCCACTGGTGCACAGTGATGAGCAACGTGGTGGCGGAAACAGTTCTGGAGCCTGCTCATCCAGACTGGCAAGAAACAGGAACATCTTCTGCGTGGTGGTGCCAGCTGTTAGGCTGGACCCTAGAATTTAAAAGGAGGGAAATGAAATGGTGTGGGACCGCCATCTCTCAGCATCTGGATTTCTCCCAAAGCTTTAAATCATGGCAGAGTTTAATCCACCCTGAACAGTGTGTCCTGATGCAAGCCCTTACAGAACACTAACTTTGCATAGTGCTGGCAGTGTGCTACAACCACTTGATGGCAGCCTTTGATTTGGTACATGCCTCATTAGCTGGAGCACAGTGCAGTGTGGCTGTAGTATTTGTAATGGAATAACACGTAAGAACTAAAGACTGCAAGGTATCTGGTTAATGTAGAGATGAAATGAATGAAACAGCAAGGCTAAGCTTTCCTGACCCTTCATGAGAGAATAGATGAAAAAAGGAAGAATGAGGTATTGTGCCGAGGGGAGATGATGAAATTCAAGATCCACACACATAATCTCTGGCTCAGCCTCTGAAATGTTAATCCCTGGCTAGAATTATTTGAGCTGTAGATTGCAATTTATCATCAAAATGGCACTGTGTCAAACAATACTTCTTGTATGTGTGATGTTTAGAACTATCCAATTTTAATATAAAATGGTTCACAGAGCACTGTCTAACATTTAAGTAGCAACTCGTTAAGCTCAGGATATTTTTGCTTATTTATGTAGACTTGTGGTAATCATGTAGATTTCTATTCCATAGATCACTCTTTGGGTCTTTTAGCCATAGAGTATGTTTAAGGGACTGACCCGTTTTGATCGGAGCAGTGACAGGTGATGGGACTACTTGATAGTAATTCTAACACAAAGTGGCCAGGATGTTTATTTTGAGGTACTCAGTTAATTCTTACAATGAAGAAATCTGCCAAAAATTTGTTGTTGGCTTAGAAATCCCCAAGATTTAAGAATAATGTTTTGCCGAGATGTGCAAACAATTATTTTGAGATTACAAAAAATATTTTCTCATTATGTTTTACAAGCTAGAATGGCCTTCAGGTTTTTCTTTACTTGCTTTTAGAGTATGCCAGTAGAGGGAGTAGAAAAATACCATCCAGTAAGGATAAAATATTCAGCACTAAAATCCAGGCCTTTCTCCTTTAGAAATCTTAGTTTTTCATACTGTAGTCTGTTAGTGGAAGTAAAAGAAGATAAGCACAGTTCAGATAGTTTCTGAAATGTAAGGCCATGTGAAAGAGCATAATTATTAGAGAAGAATGTTTAAATCCAAATATATATTTAGAAATATGAATTGCAATTGCAGTTTTTTCCCCCTAAAACTTACGGTTTGTTGGAAAATCACAAAGTGATTTTATTGTTATACCAGACCCCAACATGTTTTAGTGCATGCTAATTAATTCAATTCTCTGCATTTAATTTGAAAAGTGGCCTCTATATAAATGTGTAATTAAATTGTGTAAGGCTTCTGCAAGCAGCTTAAAACTAGGGGGGAGTTGTTCCATGTCTCACATTTTTTTGCTTGGAAAAGGTGAGAGACGGAATGAGGAGAAGGGAGGAAGCAGCGTGCAAATCATGCCAACCTGGCAAATTTGTAATTTCTCTGTGGAAGTTGTTTCAGAAAGTGCTGAGATTTGAAGCGGAAACTATTCAGGATCTTTGCGTGTTTAAAAAAGTCTGTTTCTCTGTGGTGGTAATTAAAATCTCCTCTAAAAATATGCCAGTATCAACAAGAGATTTTCCACGTCTTTGGTGTGTTTGGTTAGCAGGTATATGCCTGGCGTTCTGGGATCGCAGGCCTGACTGAGCAGTTGTGATGGCTGTGAACTGAACTATGAAGGAGACATTTGTCTTGGAGTGGGACCTTTTGTGTTAATCCTTCCAACCTTTATATCTGAGCATTTCGGGATGATATTTAGTCAGCGAATAACTTGTATTGTGCACTTGTGATCCCCCTCCCTAAGAAATAGGTGACTGTGTGGAATAAGTATCAGTCTTAGATAAGAACTATTATTTCATTTTTTATTTTTCTTGCACTGTGGCCATTTTTCCTCAGAGGCTGGTGCTTTGGTAGCACATATTGTTTCTAGATTGGGATTTATAACTGGGTACTCAGGAGATGAACGTGATTGCACTGACTGTAGCTGTTGATTTGTGCATGCAGTTGTTTTCTGTACATCCAAGATAAACATGTTATCAGAGTATTTCTGAGCACAGATATTCGTGTCTTAAAATTACACATACCAATGAAGCTTCACTGCTGTCTGCACAGCCCAGACACAGTAGGCACAGAGTGTTTAAACATAGTCACTGGAGTTTTGCTGCTTTAGAAAAGGTGTTTTTCTCCTCTGGCTGCCTTTTGCATGTCTCTGTGGTGTGAGCTGCTACGTAAGATTGCTGGTTTTGGTTTTTGCTGCTGCATCAGCCTTGGTATTTTAGCTGTTTGGGCTTGCACTCACTGCCTTGCTGAGCTTGTGCCTCCGTGTGAGTTCTGTGAGTTACAAGGAGAACAGTCATGCTTTCAGAAATGGGCACAGGACAGCATTGCACAAAGGCATATTTTGTGCTGCAGCATCTATTTTTATTAGATGGGTAAAGTTTTTGCAACTTAAAACCGGCCATCCCTTAGTTGAGTCTATGGTTTTGAGTTTCTTTGGGTTAAAAATATGTTAAAAACTTTACATCTTTACTAGAATCAAGAAAGCTGTGCTTCATTCTTTCACATGGCTGTGAAAGGTAAGACTTGCATTTGGAAAATGGGGAGTTCAAATTTGGTTGGTAGTGGCCTTTATACCAGGTATTCTGATGCCTAAATTACCTACGAATTTGAGGATCAGATTTGATTAATTTAGTAACACTGAGTTATTTAAATGTTTAAACTTCCATTACATTCAAGATGCCTGATTAAAATTCTTGTGTCCCATTTTGCAGCATGGTGCTAATTAAACGTAAAATCTGTCTTTAAACCAGAAATCGTACAGAAGCAAGTCACAACAAATCTTGATAGTGTTTTGCGTTCTGGCTGGAAATGGTATGAAGAACACCTTTAGATTTTTCTGGGATGTGTACATGGATTTCACTGTCAGGGTTTAAAAATTATTTTCTTCTAAGTAAAGATTTCAAATCGCTGTACATAAAAGGAACAAAAGGGTTTTTTAACTTCTTGTCTCCAAATTATTTTCTAAGTGATTCTTCTGTATTTTAGAGCTGCAGATAGCAGGAAAGAAAATAAATCCATGTTTACGTACAGTGCCTGTGGATTTTTTTTTTACTTAAGCAAAGCTAATGGCTGTCAAAAAAACTTCTTTCTGAGCTTGCTGTGATGTCTGGCTTCTATATTTCTTTATAAGGAGTGCACTAAAAATAAATAGTGGTAATCGGTCTCAGTTATGATTTTAACTCCAAGTTTATCTTTCAAGGAACCCCAAATTTAGGTGCCTGAGAAAATTTTGACTGGATAGCATCAAACCGGAACAGATTTTAGCTGTACATGTTGTGAGCTTCTGCATTCCTGAGCTAATTGGATGTAAAGTGTCACGTAGAATTGTAGTATCTGTTGGTGAACCTGGGGAGACAATAATAATTACTAGGTTGGAGCTTGTTTTCTGTTGAAGCCCAACAGTATACCCTAGTTTTTGTTTAGGATAGCTCTGGTTTAATGCTAGTTTACAATTATTACTGACGGGGCATTATCATTTCAGATCTGTGCATCTACTTTTAAGGTACGCCAATTGCTGTAATTAATTAAAGTGCTGCAGATGCTGCTGGTTAAGCCAATTTAAAGAACAGAGCGTGAATTTCCAGTTATGTGAGCTAGATAATGATAATGCCTTAACGTGGCAGTCGCTCCTGTGAGCCAATTACTGCTCAGATAGCTGAAGCAGGGCTGTGGTTCACTCTCTGCCTCCGTCCATTCCGAGAAGACACGTCTCCTTTTTTATGCCTTTTGCTGCTGAGTAATCTCAGTTTTCCTCCCTGGTTGTGGGGTGGTCCGACTGACAGCTTTTACTCTTAATAAGCTTAGAGGTAATAATCCCAGTCCTGTAGGTCACATGTACAATATGCCTTTTAGTTTCATTTTTTCCTGCTCTAATTTTTCCAAAACATCAGGCTCCCTGTAATATTATACGAGTGCTGTTGCTGACTACCTGGAACTGAGGCACTACTTTCTGATAATTGATTAATATACATATGTCTCATAAGTGCTTCTACGTAACAATAATTAAGAGATTAGGTCTGCCTATGTTTGTGGGGTTTTTTAGTTTTCTTTTTTTTAATTTGCTTTTATTGTGGAATAATTTAAAGTATGGATGGATCAAATATCAAGTTAATTAGCACTGAGATTTTTTCAAATCCATGAGTTATGTTAACGTCACAGCCAAGAAGTAGAGAAGAAAATACTTTCAAGATATTCTGTATTTAGTAATTTATTATTGTATTTGTTTTATATGGCAACATGATATATTACTAAACAAGCCATCAGGAACAACTTTGCCTTTTGTACACATGTGAACTTGTTTCTAGGGGAGCTTTAGAATTTTTGACAGTGCTTGTGCCTGTAACACTCCAGGAATGTTCATGGTGTAGCTGGAATGTGGCAAATAACATCCTTTTAAAAGAATGTATAAAAACTGATTATTTGAAACTGGTATTTACTTTGTAGCACTTATTTTTATGAGTTAGAAATTTTGCAAGTCTAATAATAAAAAATTTAGATAGTTTTAAATAGTGGGAAGCGGTGTAATACGCGACGTACGTGCTGTTCGCTTTGCCAGTGCCCAATTTAAAGTTTCAGGCTTAGACTGGGCAGAACCTGTGCCGTGAAACATTTCTGGACTTTTCGAGGCAGCTCTCCGACTGTGTCAGGTATGTTTGAGCAGAGCTGCTGGTGTGCCAATGCCCTCAGGAGCGGCAGCCCCTCGGAGGGGCTGAACCTGGAGGAAATGAGTGCAGCCGAGTTCATATGCAAAGTGGAGAGAGAGTGGAATTTTCCCAGAATCGAAGCAGAAAGAACAGGTTTTCATCCTGGATCTGTAAAAGTAAAGCCTTAAAGGTCTGGAAGGCCTCAGAGAGCCTGGGGTAGATGCATGGAGAATGGGCCCCGGAGAGAAACAGGGGAACATTGTTTTGTAGTGGTTGAAGCTTGGGCCCAGACAGAGCAGGAGGAGGAAATTGGCTGCAAAGGAGAGTCCATAATTTCTGTGAGGGAGTGGAAGAGAACAGAGTGCACTACTTAGATGTCTCTGGCCTCCTTCCAGAGAATGGAAATAAAGACAAGAAAGTGCATGTGAGCATTTATTGCTTTGTCCTTTTGTGTGTTCTTATGTGACCTGAAGCAAAGGGGAAAAAAAATTGTTTCTGGAGCTCCTTAAAGAAAAAAAAAAATCTTTGTCTCAGTTCAACCATCCTCTATCTACAAGCACAGGGAGCTGAGTTCACACAGGCTGGAACAGGAAGAGTAAATCTTCACACAATACTGCATAAAAATGCAACCACATGTGATGGCTGAACCACTCTCAGTATGCTGCTGTCAAAGCAGGGGATTTCTGGCTCCGTCCTCCCTGGTCCCCACTTTGTGTACAGCAGCCCCTCTGTGTGCCCATGCTGTTGCTCACCTGGCCTTTGGAGAGCTCAGCATGACCCAGCTGAAACATTGTGGGGTTTTTTTCTGGGTGAGTTTTCTGCTGATTTAGTGAGAGGAACTGGGTAGTGAAAGAAGAGCCAGTAAAGTGCCATGGCTGGTGCAAGGCAGGAGCCTGTGGCTGGAAAAGCGGGATGCAGGTAGGACATGGGTTCGGAGACAGGCGCTGCCTTATGGCTGCAGCGTCAGGTAGAGGTTGTTCCACTGTGCCTCTGCTCTGGGTGAGGGCCATGAGGAGGGATGGGTGTTCCTGGGACCCCTCGTGCTTCTCGTGCCCTGCAGGAGCTCACACCCTATGCTGCAGCGCGGCTGCTCCGCATGGGCCTGGCTGCCTTCGCTGGCCCTTTCTTGTCCACTGCCTGCACCATATTAGTGCTGGAGGGATCTTCCTCCAGATGGGTTATTGGGCTCTTCAAATAGCTGCCAGCTAGCAAACATCTCCCTTCATGGGGAGCAAAGCCCTTTTGCTCAGAGACCATGCAGTAAACCTGCTTTGGTAAAATTTCAATCTGTTCTGTCCTGCTGTCCTCTCATCCAGCCCTGTGATATTTCAGGGGCACCCCCAGAAATCACCTTCTTCCATGTGGAGCACTAGCTGTCCTTCCTAAGCCCAACTTGCATCAAGTTTCCCTTGCTTTGGGCTGTTTCTAGCCTCATGCTGTGGTAGGACTCTCTCTCCTTGGCAGTGAAATAGTGAACTCTAAGTTCATGCTTTCATTTTGGTGATGTGTAAGAAAGATACTGGATAGATTTATTTTTGTGGCATAGGAATATTAGCAGCGGTTTTATAAGACCATCAATTGTTATTGGAAGTTTAGAAAAGAATGAAAGTGTGACCAGACCTCCTCCTAACCTGAGTGAGAGCTGCGCTTATAGTTACAGTAAAAAGAAATCCCCTCTTGCAAAAGTATCATAACGCTCTGCATGCACGCGTGTTTCTGTGTGCTCGTGTTTGTTTTCAGGTGCTGTAAACCCCAACATAGAATCTCCTGGTTTATAAGGGCTAATAATTTGTTCCCAAATTTAACAAGGTGCTTAATCACATGGCTTTCTTTAACTTGATTTAATTACAAGTAGATTGTGTACTTAAAGTTAGGCTTGCACTTAAATACCTTGCTGAACCGAGGTGCATCCTTTTTGGTGTCACTCTGTGTTTAATGGACATGGACAATTTATGGGCCTTACTGAGGAGCATTTATGCATGTGTTATCCTGTGATAGCTGGAGGCAGTGACAGGAGATCAGGGCTAAGTTCTCAGTTATGACGGCCTGCAAGTTTCTATAAGACTTCTCCAATACCTCTTTATTTTTGTTGAATTTTTGATGTAATAAAAGACAAATTCTATAATTATGATTTGTTGTCTGTCCTACTTAGTTTTGCAGTCTTTTTTAAAAAAAGTTTTGTAATGCAAGTTATGTTTAAAGAAATCAAATTGTGGGGCAGAACTTGAAAATTCCTTTTTATTATATTCAATTTGAAATAACTATTGTTGTTTGTTAAGGCTGCACCAGATTGCTTTGGGACACAAAGCTCTCACTGCCCAGTACTTGTTGAGAAAGAAAAAAAAAAAAAAAGCTGTATCAAGTTTTTTGCAATTAAAAATCTGGAAAAACTTGTTTAAGAAACTATTAGCCCAAGAACATGCATCTTTTGTCAGTCTAATATGCAGCTCTGAATACAACTCTTTTTATCAAGAGTGCTGTGTTTCATATTTAATCAACGTAAAATTGAGTGCTTCCCTCACATGAATGTAACACAGATCAAGTCTCAGCCAAAGCAAATAAAAGAATGAATGCTTTGTTAATCATCCATAACTAATTTGTGCATACACAGAAAAAATGAAATCTGTTTTTGACAAGACCTTTTTCATAGGAACAGCAAGGGAGAATTGAACATGTAATGTGCATTAGTAATAGAGAATAGCAATGGGAAGATCTGAGATGTTTGCCTCAGACGACTTCTATTTCTTGATAGTAACAGTATTTAGCAGAAACCTAAGATAAGAGAAGGGTGGGATTTTAAGTTGTTTGCCAAATGTAGTAAGACAAACCTGTGCTGAAGCAGACAGAGGTGGATTCTTGTATGCCTTGCCATATATTCATAAGTATTGCAGGGAACTGCCACATATCTCTGTGACAAACTCAGCTAATAGATAATACACAGTGAAGAAAATGTTAAATGCATTGCTTCTTTGCACAGGCAATATGATTGTGTTGCTCTAGTGACAGCGTGGTTATGGTTGATGGGGCAGCTTCATTACAAGCCCCTGTTTTCAGGCTATTGCAGCTTTAACAAAAAAAAAATTCACCCATTCGACTGAAATTTTCTATGCTTGTCAGCCTTGAGGTGAATTTTACTTTAAGTACAAAGTTAGAAGAAATCCATTTAGCTGTTTCCCTGATTGAAACAAATTGGGAGGGAGGGAGGGAGGGAGGAAGGGATGGATGGGCTTTCGAAAACTTTAGGTTTATGTTTATTGCGGAGATGCATTTTGGAATGCTTTATGTTTATCCTTGCTGTTAAAATGTATACTGTGTTGTTTATAAACATAGATATAAATAAATAACTGCACCTGCACCACACACTGTTCCCACTGCTGTGTGCGCACAGGGTGTGACAGCTGAGGTGTCTGGCATGTGTGAGCATGTCCCTATTCCAGCTTCACACAGATGCGAATTTTCAGCTGCCTCCCTTTTGCCCTGGTTGTATTCCCACCCTTTGCCCCCTGCTTCTTCCTGCCAACATCAGGCTCAGCCCCCCGTCAGCAGGACGACGCTGGTGAGATCCGCGGGTCCCGTATTTTTTCTCCCCCCTGAGCTCTGCAGAGCAGCGTGCTGCACACAGGAGCCGTCCCCTGCCAGCCACACTGCTCTGACATAACAGCTGGGAGGAGACTTGCATACTGAAGCGCTGTCACCGAGCTTTTGCCCCTCATAGTGGGCTGCAGGTCTGGATAACAGAAATAGTAATAAAGTGGCACGGGCAAGAGAGCTGTCTGTTGGAATGGAGACACTTCCTTGAAAAGCCAACTCTTCCAGAGTGGATGTTGTGATGAGGATCACAGCCACGGAGCTGAGAGCAGTGGTAGCCTTGCAGTTTGTCCCCTTGGTGGCACTGGGAGATGCAAGGAGAGGGAAGAGCAACAGCAGGTCCACAATTTCTCTGTATTTTGAGGCACTTTTCCAACTGTGTTGTATCCTGTTGTTGTTACGTAGTCTGGTGATTTTGGCACATGCTGTGAAGCTGTGAGCAAGAGGCAAGAGAATAAAAAAAGCACAGTCATGAATTTAATAATGGAGATACATTCATGCTGCAATAATATTGCTGACATGTTCACTTTGAAGAACATCACGCTGTCTTTTTTGAAGTGGCCTTTTAGCCTAACTCTAAGATATTCCCAAAATGATCAGTAATTTGACCTGGAGTCTCTGGTTCTGCCCAGAGGAATGTTCATGGTGTGAGCATCACTGCTCAGCACACAGCCATCAGGCATTACAGACCATTCAGCCGTTTGCTCTGGGCTCTTGCAGTTAAGGTTCAAGTTTCAGTACAGAAAAAATATAAAGTAAGAGTCATAATATCTTCCATTGACACTCTTGCAAGTTTTTCTCTGTCATAAGCCTTGCAAACTTTGTCATTTAACATTGTGCATTCGGTCTGTGGAGGTTATCCTCAGATGATAACAACTGGTTGATGACACACTGGTATTTTGCAAATCCCATTTTAACAGGTTTTATCTATGCTAAATAATTAAGTCTTTCTCTGGAAAGATGAATGAAAGTATGTAAGGTTGTTGGAGCAGTTAATCTTTTCACCTTGTTTCTTCTTCAAGGAGCTTTACCTCAAACTTGCTTCCTTGTTGGAGATTACAGAGAAGCTGAATAATGTGCTTACATTTGCAAGTTTGTTTAAATAATCAAGAGTTAATTCTGGGGTCTGTATCACATATGCCTTCCTGCATGGTATTTGTTTCCTCAGGTCAAGGTTTGCAGGTAGGCATGGCCTGAGGTAGAGAACTTTAGATCTTTCAGTAACTGTTCTTAATATTATATTGAATTCACATTAAATATTCACTCATAAGCTTGAGGTATTATTTCAAACCCACCTTTTTAACTTTAAGGATTTTGGGTATTTGTCTTGAAGTGACACCAAGACAGAGTAAGGAAATTTAGAGACTGGAATGGAAAGAGAAAAGAAGCTGTAATCAACAGAAGGACTTTTCACATTGGAAACCAACAGTAAGTAGGTAACTAGTTTACCCTAAAAATTTTAAAAAAAAAAAAAGTAAATTATTTTTCCTTTAAAGACTGACTTCTGTTAGGGGACACTAGCTGGACGTCTCGCTTGTGTAGCTATTTGAAGGTGCAGTAGCACCATTCATAGGAGACCTCTGCACACAGCAGAGGAGTGAATCATAACTATGGAGGCTTCCTAGTGGGCAAAGCAGAGCTGAAGTGCCAGGCATTGGTAGGTGAGCTTAACTGTAAATTTAGTAACAGGTATTGCCTATTATTTTAAAACAACAGAGAACAACCTGTGAGTCCTTTTAGTCAATACGTGAAAAAATGTGGAGCTATGAGCTGCTAAGCAGTAAATAAAGTCATGGTTATCAAGTCAGCTACCCTGTTGCCCCCCTGAAAGGAGGAGGTCACATAAAATAAATGTGTTTCTTACTCCAGTTTCTGCTAAAAGTTTAGGGCCTAACTTTATCATCTGCTGTTTCTCCTTCTCTAACATTAGGTAAAATTATCTGTATTTCTACTTTGTGTCAAAGCTCTACAGTGAAATACTATGCAGTTATACAACAAACCCTTCAAAAGCAGGGAGGAGCATGAACCCAGCCTAGGGGAATGCTGTCTGGAAGTGCCTCAGCTGAAGCGGAGCATGGGAGCTGCTTCCGGAGGCAGAGGGCACACTGTGAGTGATCCAGCAGCACACAGCTCCCAGGACATGAGGGACTGTTGTGTTTTGCTGAACTGCCAGCCCTCCATGCAGTGCTTTCCCCAACAGCCTCACCTGCCATGTGTCAGCAGCATCTCAAGCCCAGACTTCCTTAAATCCACTCCTTTTAGAGGATTTCAACAGCCAGTTGGTGATAAGTTTCTCTTCTCTTCTCAGCCAACTTCAGCTGAACTTCCACGAGCTTGCGGCCCACATCCATGGCAAAATAAAACTGTACAGGTGTTTACAATAGGAGTTACTCTTACAACTTTTGTTATATAAAAATGATTTCATCTCGATGGCTTTTGCTTGCCAATGATTACTATGTAGTAGTTCACACAGGCTCGCACACAGCTGTACCCTGTACCTTAGCAGACCTGGGGGAGATGGTCACATCCCTGGCTGCTGTAGCATTTGGGGAAAGGAAAGGTACAGACAGTCCCTAATGGGGAGCGATCCCAACAGCAGAGAGTGAATGACTGTGAAAGGGAAGCAGAACCATGAGGGCATTAGAGAGCTCAGCATGTTGGGATCTAGACTTGGCAGGAAAGGATGTCCTTTTGTTACTGCTAAGGGAAACAGGATAGTCAAGTATTCCAGGGCTCCTGGAGGGTACAGCACAAGCTGTAACTCTGCAAACACAAGCAAAAATTCATGTACCTTGCAAAGATAAAGTAATGTTTGCATAGAGTGCAAGGACAATCTGAGTTTAGCTGATCAAAGGCATCTAACAGTAAATTTAAACCTGTCAGTATAGAAGAAGAGAAACTGGCACAGCATCTCTAGAGGAAGTGATCTGAAAGAGCAAAAAAGCTACAAATACTAAAGTGAATGCTTCTCAAATCAGTTATCAATGTTCTGTATCCTCCTGTGGGAGAGTGTTCAGGAATTGTTCCTGCATTACTAAACAGTACAAGGGAGAAAGCAATTGAAGATGTTATAAATGGACACATAAAGCAGTTATCCACATCCTATGCAAGGTTCATTATTTCAGGGTTCAATAGTTATCTGCTACTTATTAAAATTACACAACTCACCTGTAATTTTTTCTCTCTTGTCCTTTGCAAGCAGCAAGCCCACTTTAGAAGGGGGTACCTGTCTCATACACATGGTCTATTAATAAATTGCTCAACTAAAATTTTAATTGTGGACCTATTTTGCCATCTGTCCAGTAGTTGTCTAAGAAGCTTAATAGTATTTTTTGCTAGAAAAACAGGACCTCTGAATTTTCTCGGTGTTACTCTGCATAGTGTAGATGAATTACCTCAATTTATTAGGTATCATTTGTTTCTAAACTTCCTGTCTGATGTTAATCATTGGAGATTTCCAGAGCCTGTGAATGCAGAGGATTAGCCTGCGAAGATGAATGGTTTGTTGTTACCTACAGCAGGTCAGTTGAGCACACCCACGGGTATGATTTTGGTCAGAAAGAACCTTTCACTACATAGCTCAGTCTCTCAGGGTGCCTCTGAAATCTCATGGGGCTGTAAGAAGACACAAGCTGAAGTAGCATACAGTGTTTTCTCTTTGCCTACTGAAATTATTGTCTCTGCTTGTGCTACGTAAGAAACAATGTATGGTGCTTCCTATATAATGATTCATCAATCTGGATGTGCTATTAAAACCATCATGTTGGTGTTTTTGAAGGAGCCTTCAAGCTTAAACCTAAGATACAACCAGTATGATAAACAGTTTGGTACAAGAGCTTTGGTTCTGACAAGGACAAAGGTCACTTTGTGAGGATAGCAAATATATAATTATGTAATTAAGGGTAGCTGTTTTAACATTTAAGAATGTTTTGTTTCATTCCAGGCCCTCATGTCTAGGGCTTCAACCTTTCTGGTATGTGCAGAGTTTTTTAAACATTAAATTCTCCATTCAAATGCATCATAATTCTTAATAACGTTCTGGATACCTTGAACCATTATTTGCCTTTAAACAAGTTTTCAGCAGAGATCGTGCTGCCTTCATTCGGTCCTCCAAATCTCCCATCCGCCTGTCTAAATTATTTTAACTGACATAGTTTCTAATTTACTCTCTCCAGTTGAGAGAGCTCCCTGTAGCTTGTCTATTTTAGCATTTAATTGCTGTATACTCTCCCAAATTAAATTCTGTAGTGATCCATTTTGCTCTGCTGGTGAAGCAGTGATCTTTTCATCTGAGCAAGATGGTACGTGTGGCTCAGGCGCAGGGCTGGCATCCCACGTCGGGAGAGAGAGGGAGAACCTTCCAGCTCCTCTCTGGTGCTGCGTGGGGGCTGCAGGGACCGTGGGCTTTGTGTCAGGGGACAGCTTTCCTCCAAAACAGTCTCCGTTTAATTCTGAAGCCAAAGGAGAGGGAAACCCATCATTTCTCTCAATGAGTTTTTAGAGCTAGACAAATTGCTTTGTTAATTATTTTCTGCTGAAGTTTGCTCCTCCTTAAAATCTGCATATCTTTGTGGGCTTTTTAGCATTTGTTTTTGTAAAAGATGAAAAGGCAGCCCCTAAAATATTATGCTGTACATTTTTCTTGTCTGTGAGAAAGACAATAAAAATTATTGTTCCTTTTGACAAAATAATATGAAGTAAGGAAACTTGTTGTCTTCCCTAGTTAGGTCTGGTTTGGATAGTGTTTGTACAGTGATTAGGAATTACTTAATGTATTTCTATTAAAGAGGGACCATTTGCTATCTAAATAATTAAGAACATCAGTACTTTTTGATCTGGTTTCTGCTGAATGAAAATGTTTTCCTGTTATTTCTCAATATGTGTGTGTGGAAAGGAGGGCACTGGAGCCTCAGGGGTTACAGACAGCACAGCAGGGTCACAGCTCTGTGTAGGCAAGCTGAGTTCAGGTGTGCAGAGGTAAAACACGTCCTGCTGATTTCTCTGGGGGAGCCCTTTCCCCAGCCCAAATAACCCAGAGGAATATACCCCGTGAACAAAACTCAGCCAATATTTTGATTCTGTGTAACTCTAGAAGCTTGGAGGCAGTTTAACAGAAAATACAAAGCTGTTTCTTACTTATTTGCACCTCTTATATTAACCTTGAAGAAGACTTGCCAGTCGTTTGGTAAGTACAGGATACAAAGTCATTAAAAATGCATTTTTAAGGAAAGAAGACTGCATGAAATTCACATTACAGCATCATTTGTCTCTCCTATAAATTAAGAATCTGAGTTCAGACCTTTCATGTGAAGGTGTTAATCTTTTGGCTTGCTTCCTTTGGAACAGAGTTGAGCACTGTTTAATAGTGTGACATGTCTGTCATCTGTGATCATCATCTTCCAAGTAAAAATGAGATTTTTGTTTTACAGCTGTGGTCCAGATTCTCTGCTCTTAGTTCCTCAGAGTATTTTAGTCCTATTTGCTGTGAAAGGACCTCTTTAGTAGGGAAAGATGAGGATGATTCCTGGACAAGGCTCGTGGTACATAGCATTGCTCCACATTATTCTCCTTGTAGAAGGAGATCAGGCTGTGGGAATCCTTTATGCCAGGCAGATATTTATAGAAGGGTGGCACTTTGTGTAGTCAGTTTTGGGATGCCTGACACTGCTCAGAGTCAGGAATGTTGTGGCAGAAAATAATGCATGGTTGCATAACTGAAAAGAAATCTGTGTGATAAATGGGTCTGGCCCTGTATCTGTGACAGTAAATGCAGCTTCACGGGCTTCGTTTGAACTGACTGCAGTTTGGCCAGTGTTAATTTTCCCTTCTCTAGCCCTGAACCTTGTAATATGATGGTCATGTGAGGGTTCATGGAAGTAACTTAAAATGCTGGGGGAGGGATAGTGTTGGGGACTGCTCCTTCAGAAACCATCCACAGCTTTTTGAAACCCTGTTTGCAGTCTGTGTCTGTGTCTGTGCTGTGGATTCCCAGGCTTTGGCAGAGCCCAGTGCAAGGTGAGAGCTCGTCTGAGCCTGGCCCTGCACTCGCAGCTTGTGAATCCTGTGGCTTCAGATTGGCTGGAATTCATCTTTCTGATGGCACCAGTGAATTGTACTTCTGTTGGTATCTGAGGTGACAATGTTTATAAAGTCTGTGCAACCACAAACAGTGTGCTTAGAAATTGGGAGCTACCTGAGTTCATTATTGCTAATAATCTTCTGTACAAAAAAGGAATGCAGCTTTTATTGATTTACTGAGTATTGCTTGCTCTACGTATTTCTTTGTCCAAATTCAGAAATCAAAGTAGTCCAGGGTATTAGGAAGTCTCTCTGTTTTCTATATTAATTTTTGTTTTGCTAGTTTCGAGTTTGTCTTCTTATTCCAGATTTTTTAACAATTTGCTCAAATTTTTCCTAAGTACCAGGATGCACAGTTATCAACCACCCAGTGGGCGTAGTGCAGAGCCAGCCATGTATTTCATCCTGCTGCTTTTCCAGCTGGGAACAGCTGATACAACTTGATGTACTTCCCAAATAGGGTTATTTCACCCAAAATATGGTCTGTGTTTGAGGCATTTCAGGGACTATGGGGAATAGGATGAGAAGACTGTCAAGGGGAGTGAAGCTGCTTGTGAGAGAAAAGTGTAGAATACAAAAGCAGAAATTTCCCAACACAGGAGAGAATGATGGAGAAGTATTGCTGTGTGTTTATGTGCAGGTTTTACTCTTCTTAAGTGAATTACAATGATCATTTTTGCGAACAAGGTACTTTTATAATAATACACAGGTTTCTCAGAGCCTTTAGTTGACCCAGCACAGCCATTATGCTGTTATGCAAGAAGATAGGCCTGCTGTAGTTTCTGCTAACATACCAAGTAGTTATATTTTTAATCATTTATTAATGATTTCTAGGAGAATGGCACTTTTTTTTCCCAGTGTGCTGCTTCACTTGCTAGAACTGTGCAGTAACAAACATGAAACAACAAAAAATGGTTGTTAACCAGTGCTCCATGTATTCTCTTATGAGTCCGGCAGTGCTCATTCTCAGTCTCAGTAGGATGTTTGAGCTGGAAGATAACATAGAGGTATTTGTATTTTACTGGCATTGTAAGTTATCTTCTGCCTTTCTGCGACATTCAGATATCACAACTGATTTTATTTGCATAATGCATTGCCTTTCTTAACAGTAAAGGGTTTCCAAATTGCTGTTTTCTTACAGAATGCACTCCATCTTCACTGTTAAGTGTTGTATTTTGTCACCTCTATTATTGCATTGGATTGTTTCTCTCTTGTGACTTCAAAATTGACTTTTCATGCCACCCTTTCACAAAACAGGATGTGGCAACCCTGGCAGTCACATGTATGTAAAACACCCGGAGGCATAACAGAGCCTTACGCAGTTCAAACTTTGATTATATAGGCAAAAGGAGGAAAGTTGAGCAATTAAAACATTTGCATTGGGATTCCTGCTTGACTTTCCACAAAACTCCGCATGCTCATATGAGACACAAGGAACACCAGAGCAGACTTTTACCATTAAATAGATGTTTTTTATTCAGTATCCTACCAAAGTGGGCTTCTCTTTGGAATAACTCACTCCAGCCTACTACTGAGCCGTTTCTGTCTACTCTGCTTGTAGGTTTGCTGTCTACTCCATTCTTGGATTATTTTATCCCTGCTAATTTAAGAATTATTTATACTTAAGCAAGAAAATGTCTCTGTGATTCTGGGGTAACTCAGATTATTTTATAGGAGTCATGTAGGTTTTTTTGAAGAAAATGCTACAATCCTGTTAAGAAGTGATTATTAGCATGCTCTGACATTTAAAGACAATTTTTTAGAAGTTGGTTGTGTGTCAGAGTAGAAAACACAATCCGTTGTGAAATCAGTCATGGACCTAAGCAGCTTGAGAATATTCTTTTAAGGTCCAAAAAGTTTTTCCCTGCCTACTTATGTACCTAAAACCATGTAAGGCCAAACCTGTAGAGCTTAAAAGGAGAAAACGTTGCAACACTTCTAACAGAGTTCACTTTCTGGGAGACTAGGAGGATACACTTAAACATGAATGTGAAGCAAAATAAGACTTGAAAGATCAGGCGCTGTGTATTTTTGTTTGGGTTTTAGGGTTTTGGATGGGTTTCTTTTGTATGATAAACTTACAAATTTGGATTTTTGTAGGCAATTGCAACTTGAAAAGTCAACTTCTGTCTTTGGCCCACAAAAATGTTATGAAATTCATTCATTTCTGAGGAAGATTGAACTGGATGGCCAAGTGTATCTTACTCTTCATAGCACATCAGGATATGTAGTGATAGGAAAATCTTCTTGCTTATGGCTGGCTTTTTCCCTTTGTCCTGGCACACAGCTGCCTGTATTCTCATCTCCCTTCTCCTCTACATCAGCCAACCCCAGAAGATTTCAGTAGGAATTGCTGATGATCATCTTCACTGGGAGAACTCTGCCTCTTCCGTATTCACGTCTCTTATTCACTCTCTGATCCAGATAATCTGAAGGTGCAAATGACAAGATGATCATTTGTACAATAAGTAGATACTAAGTGAAAATGTAATTTCACATCATTTCAGAATTCTTCTGCCTTAATATCCGTGTCCAGCTTTTGCATGCTTGCAATTTTAATGCTGTATTCTTTCTCTTCACTTCAGAAGCACCATTGAATTGGAAATTGGGTTGGCTTATCTTGTTTGCTTTGACTTTTTTGGTAAAATCACCTTGATAAAGACAACATGCATCTGACTTACCAGATAAGATGGTGTGTTTGCAACAAGAGAAAGTAGCTCTGCCCCCAAGCACCCCTGTTTTTCGGAGTCACTGAAGCATATTGGTGTTCCCTGTGATGCTTCCCCCCAGGGAACCTTGCGGGAGGCCTGTGTGTTGCTCTCATGGCATTGGGTGCAAATAACAGGTGAGCCAGCACTGAGAAGGCATTTGTAGCTGCACAAGGAAATAAATCCAGATCTTTGTTGAATTGGGGATATTCACAGCTGCTGAGAAGTGATTTTCATGGTCAGACTGAGAGAAGCACATCAGAATACAGGCACGGTGTGGCTGATCAGTGGTTCATCTGGAAGGCTGTGAGGAAGTACCCACGTTCATGATTTGTTCTGTCTAAGATCTGTTGATCTTGCTAAGATCAACATCTTACTGTCAACATCAACTATTCAGAATCTTCCAAGATGAGTTGTTTAAGATCCTGTTGGGTGTAGATGCCCGAACAGGTGCTGCAGTAAACCTTGCATTTGGTATAACGAGTGTTAATGTTAGTTATTCTAAAGGTATGATATAATAACAGATTATTGTTGTTCATATCTGTGTAATAATGGAAACTCCCAGATCGTATTTTTCATTTTACACATTGTCAGAACCTTGGACCTTAATCTTGCTCTTTGATTGACAACTGCAGCCGCGGAAAGAGCACTTGTATTGTTTGTGAGAGTCGCATCTGTTCAACTTGATTCAGCTGAGAGTATTTGCATATTCTTAAGTATTTCTTCTGAGAGGGCCTAAATCCTTCTCAAGTGTTTGATGCATTTTTGAAATTCATTCATAAGGTATCTACATGCACTAATAGTTCTGTATAATATTGCTGTGCATAATCTGTCAGATAAGGCTAGTTTTTTAAACAAGGTATTCTTTGGGGATGACATATTACATTCTGACTTATTCTACTGGGCAGAAATGTCAAGTACTTTGAAAAAGGATGCTTGAATGTTTTGATTGAATTAGTATTCTTTATTCAACACAAATTGTCAACTGCAGTAAAAGGTAGTCTTATTGTGAGAACATTTTTCAAAAGAATTAATAGCGGAGTTTTTTTGTTTTATTTTTTGTTACTGGAGCTTTTTTACATATAATCATTCCTTTCCTGCTGATGCTGATATTAGAACAAGAGAGTAGATTCTTAGATGCGTTTTAGATTAATTAGTCTAAATTGTTAAACCATGAGCAACACTTTTATATTGAAATACAACTTAGGCTTTTCAAATAAAATTTTGGCTTTTATCTTTCTCTATTTTGCTCTTTATTTTTTCCTTGCAAAATTTTTATCAGTATTTTTGGAAGTATTGTCAACTTTAATTTCAGAAACATTTCACTCTTGATAGTGCGTGTACAGCACTAATGAGAAGAACCACTGCTCTGAAAAATATTCAGGTATTATAGTAGAGCATGGAACACAAACTAGATGACCTCAAGCCATTATGTAAAGAAATACATGCATGGTTGAAACTCATGTCTTCCATAGGCTGGAAGTTCCAGTTCAGAACTATCCAAGTTTGGACAGAGCGAGTCCAATTTGCTGTGAAGAGAAATAGAAATATATTCCCAGCAGTTTAACTGCATGTGTGCTGTGGATCTGCTTCAAGCTCACGCCACTAGAAACATCCTAGATCTCATATGGAACACCACTAATCACAATGGACAACCTTTTTTTTTTTGTTCAATTGCACTAAGAAAGTGTTCAAAGCTCCACCACTATTAGTGACTGACATAGTTTAAGAAATGGTTTGCTGTTGTTCGACAGGGTCATAGTGATTTTTTGAAAAAACCAAAAAACCCCTGCAGATTTAATAATGCATTTTTTGTTTTGTGTGCATGCAGGCTTTGGTGTAACAGCGCCTTTTACATTAGCTTTGTTTTTCTTTTGCTTTCAGGAATCTCCTTCTGGACGTAGAAAAGCGCTTGCCACCAGCAGCATCAACATGAAGCAATATGCCAGCCCCATGCCTACACAGACAGATGTCAGGTTAAAATTCAAGCCTTTGTCTAAGAAAGTGGTGTCTGCCACACTGCAGTTCTCCTTATCTTGTATTTTCCTGAGGGAAGGAAAAGCCACGTAAGTTGTTGTTTGTTGGGGTTTTTTTTAAACCAGATAGCCTTCTTTGTATTGCTTTTCAAAGAATCCTTTGGATAAAGAGCTCTTTCTGTATAGGATGGTGGAATTTGAGAGTATCCTTCAGCATACCTATCATTCCTGCCATACTTGGTTTCTTAACTGAGTAAAAGTTGTTTCTTACTCTGATTTCAGCCTTGTGTTCTTCAGAGACAAATGGCTTGTGCTCTACTCCTACAGACATTTTAAATAACAACAGCTTAAAAGTATCTGCAGGTCTGAAATCAGCAGGAGTGTGTGTTTATGTGCATGTGTGTGTTCATCCAACAATACCCTTGGCAGACTTCAAGGGAGCCCACTGATATTTCACAAAGAATGCAATAAGGACAAAGCCAGTTGGAAGGTGAGGGAGGGTGAAGTCAGAGTTAAGATTCTGAGTTGAGCACAGGAACATCCTGTGGAAAGCATTCTCTTGGGCACTGATTACCACTCCCTTGACTCACTCACTTGGTTCTGTCCCTAATTTCAATAGCCTTTGGAGAGCAGAGAATACAGATTATTTTTGCAGATGCTGTAACCTCTCCTGCAATTTCTGTCAGATTCCAGAGGTTGGATATTCATGTGGCTGGAGAATGGATTGTTTGTGAGAGTCCCGGTTTGAGCTAGGGTTTTGTTTTGCCTTTCTGTCTCTAGAATATGGCAATGTGAGAATGGCAGAACAAAAAGATATACATGGGGAAGCTACTGTTCTAATGGTTCTTCTACCTCTTCCTAAATTTCTTTTACTTTCCAAAAGACTAACAGTTTACTTCTAGCTTTCAGTATTCTGAATGCATTTGTAGACATTACCCACTGCAATACAAGTGCCCAAAAAATGTTGCATGAACAGCTTTCCAGGCTGCCGTGTTAAAATATTTTGACACAAAAAAGTTTTTTATCTGCATGCTTTGAAAGCCGTAGATGCATTCTTTACTATTAATTACTATTACTGTTTCCCCTCTCCAATTAACCTGTTGTGAACCACATCTTGTGAACCACCATATAAGAATGATATTTTGAAGTATTTAGCTGTGATTTAACATGGTTAAAATGCAGCTGAAAATTAGAATGGAAAAGGTCAGTAGCTGATAAACTCTTTAACTTTTTTGGAATGATCAATATCCATGAACTATACAGTAAATAGCTATATTATGCTGTTACTGAGTTTCAAGGCCATAGTTTGTAAAAACCGATCCATTTAGGTTTGCATGGACCTTCTTCCCATTGAAATTGATAGGTTTCAGACTGAAGACTGTAAGTCAGGTAGATTGTAAGTTATTGACAGGGCTTTCGTAGTGCCCTGAACAAGGGATCTGAAAAAAGCTGCTCTTTGTGAAAGCACTGGTTTCCAGTATGTGTAAATAGACACCGCCTTACTAACCTTTTTTTTGATCTTGTTAATGATTTCGGATATTTAGAAAAGGGATTTTAATTTCTGTAACAGCATCAGGAGTTATAAATGAATGTAGTGATAGGTATTGCATGCAGCATGTGGGCAGTAGGTCTGGCCAAGCATTTTCACTTTAACCAAAGCAGACCAGGCAAACATTTACCAGCCTTTCTGAGCTGGTTTAAAATTTTAGGAAGCAGTTGTTAAGTTAACTCTTGATGCAAAGCAGTATTTTTTTTACCCTTTACAATTTTGTTAATTGAAAACTCTCCATTCAGAAATTGATATATATTTGTGCATGTATTCATTTTATTCTTTCACTATATTCAAGATCAGATCTGAGATGACAGATCTCCCTGAAGAAAACATCAAAATATTTAAAGAATTTTTAAGAATGCAGTAATGTCAGATGTGGTATTAACAAACTGCATTTTAATGCCTGGTATGATGTTTGTTATTTAGGGATGAAGACATGCAAAGCCTGGCTAGTTTGATGAGTATGAAACAAGCTGATATTGGTAACCTAGATGAT
Organism: Callaeas wilsoni; assembly: GCA_013398955.1. Taxonomy (NCBI): domain Eukaryota; kingdom Metazoa; phylum Chordata; class Aves; order Passeriformes; family Callaeidae; genus Callaeas; species Callaeas wilsoni. Next base: position 131,329 of record VWPU01012447.1, on the reverse strand, counting down.
TTTGAGGAAGACAATGAAGAAGATGAAGAAAACAGAGTGAATCAAGAGGAAAAGGCTGCAAAAATTACAGGTTGGTTTTGCCACTGGCATGGTAAAATATGGTTTCCTTTGCTAATTGTCCCATGGTTTTTATCCTTATGCTACATTTTTATTTCACTTTTTAAAAATCCTAACAACAAAAACAATATTTAGGATAGTTCGATTGAAGAGGAACCCATCCATAACTCAACAAAGTTTAATATTTGTGAATTCAAGAGCATTGATTTGTGTCTGTGTGTCCTGGTTTTGGGAGAGAATGCACTAAGTAGGTGCATTTTAGGGAAGCGAAGAACCAGTGTGAACAGAGGAGCAGAAAAAGCAGAGGGAAAGGGTCAGTGAGCGAGGAGACAAGAGGAGAGGCTCAAGTGAAATAATGAAGGCAGTTTGTGAGAATCACTGCGAAATGAGTTGTGCCATGGACTGATGCTGAGGTTCTGCTCAATAACATGGCAATTCCAGGCTGCATATTGCTGCCTTTTGGATGGGGGTGTCTCATGGAAAAGAAATCAGGAGGCTGTTAAAGGACTTTAATGAATTTGATAGTGAAGTTGTTTGAAGTGAGATAGTGTAACCACATTCGAATTGCTGATGAAAATGCTTAGTGTGTCCAGGATAGCTGAACTAATTGAGGCAAGTCAGATCAGGATGAGATGATGTTAAGTTGTTGGTAGAGATCAGTATGGAGTACTGCTCCAGGTGAGTTCTGTAGGAGCTCTTTGTGTAAAGAATCAGGAAAAGAAAATTAACTTCTGGTGCCAGACTTCATAACTTCTAGTGCTCCTTTAAAATGTCTGAAATAGAGGGATCCTTCTCCAAAGTGGGGGAAGAGCATCCCAGGCGGAGAAGTGAGTTGTCAAATCTGTTCTTGAAAATTCAGAGGAATGTTGGTTCAGTGTTATGAAACATTACTTTCATCACTTCTTTTTGAGCTTTCGTTGCAATCAAAAGGTTCAGCCTGAAGCAGTTATTACTTAGTTACATTTAGTGTTGTGAAAGGATGCAAATATATTTTCTGTACGCTTTACATATTCAATTAAACATTTTTTACCCTGGCCAAATCTCTGCTTATGCTGTATGTGTCTGGCACAGAGCATATTGGAAAGCATATGAGAAACCAAGATAATGTATTCTTGGTCAGGGAGTAGAGATATACCAGTCTGGTCACACTGAAATCATTCTGCAAGGTCAACTTCTTTGCCAGTGTAACCAGAATAAATCAGATCACAACATCAAGCAAAACTTGATGTGTTCACCAGGCCATTGGATAATCACAGAGAAGGCCAAATTAAGGAGAGGTAATGTAGAGTTTATAGAAACTCCTGTGCATAAGGATTTTATTAAGATCTGCCTGGGTGCTGCACTGAGGACTGCAGAAAACCCATATGCAGAAGGGCAGCAGTTGGAAAGCATCAGATCTTCCTTCTCAGCTCTATTGATTTTGCAGCGTTCAACAAGGCTACAAATGATTCCTAAACAAGCAAAAATCCAATGTAGGTTGGAGTAGGCTGTCTACTATCCTTTGGGTATGGAGTGAACATCCCTGGAGATAGATGGGAAGGGTGAGCTGGCTGACATGCAGCACAAGGTGTTTTAGAGTCATTTCAGCTTCTCCATCTGCTATTGCGAAGGCCAAAATTGTCTGTTCAAAGCTAATGATACCTCTTTGAAAGGCAGAAGTAATAAATACTTCTGGAATACACAATTTCTGTGCCTTGCTCAGCCTGCTCTGATACTGTTTTCTAACGATGCAAGATGGGAGGGTTGGGTTGGTCTTATTATAGATGAATAATGATGGGGGGAAGGTCCAGCCTTGGACTTTTCCTTCTTGTGTTGGCTACAACAGGTGAGTTGCTTTGTGAGCCTGGCCAGCTTTTCCCACCTTTGAGAAGGAGAGAGATGTTGAAGGGGAATGAGTGCATGCAATTTCCCAAGCAAATGGGAGAACATAAAACATAGGGCAGTAGGTAAACATTAATAAATAAGATGTAAAGTATCTATTTCAACATGTGTTCAAGATTGATTTCATTGGCAGTTGCAGTGACTCCTGTAATAAATATATGAATGAGGAAAGCTAGGAGAAGAGCTGAGGAAGCAAGGGAGAAAGAGGTAGGAATCATTGTAGAAAAACAGGAAAAAATTTAGAAAGAAGCAAATGTAACAAAACTGATGTAGCAAAGAACTCTTTCAAAAACAGTGTTCCCAGAATACCATAAAGTTAATTGAGGAAGTTACATAACCCTTCTGAAAGCTTGCTGCTACCAACATTTTCTCCTTTTGTGCCATGTTGGGTGTTGGCAGCTGAGGAGCTGGAATGCTTCACTGACTCAGAGTGCCCCGCGGCAAATCCCTCACCTCGGTGCGCCTGTTTTCCCAACTGTAAAATGGGGATACTGCCTGTAGCACCTCAGGGGAGCGATGGGAGCATTACACAGTTAATGTTTGCAATTGGGCTTGGAAAAAGTAAAGTGCGAGTAGCAAAGAGGGAGGGATTGTTCTCCTGCCTTTAACTCAAGGTTTTCTCACAGAAGCGAGGGATGACTTGATGGCTGAAAAGTTATCATCCCAAGGCACAGCTGCAAGAGGTGCTGCAAGTCTTCTATCAGGCACTGGTCCTTTTTGCAGTGTACAACAATTTTTGTTGATTTTGTTTATGGGGATTTTTTTCATTGTGCCAAAGCTACGGTTTCATAGATGAACATATATATCCACTGCTGGGAGAACAAGGGAGGTCTGCTGTGTGAGGCTCTAGATGGTGCAGGTGAGTTAGGAAATGCTGCTTCTCTTCCTTGATGGGTTGCCTAACTGTGAGCAGGTATTTGTGCCTCTGTTTCTTCAGCTGTGAAGTAGGTGGTGCAATACTGGCTGACCTCAAAAGCACTGTGGAATTTGAGGTGGTCAACATGGAACTGTTGCCATACAACTGACCAAACTGAACGATGTTTACCATTCCAAGCACTACTTTCACTTAAAGAAATCTCCCTCCATCTCAGGCTTTTCCCCTCTTCCTTCCCGGTGTTTCTTGTTGAAATTTTTCATGTGTTAAAGGTGTATCTCCCCTGACTGTTCTATGTGAAGTTGGAAATTTTTTATTGCCATGAATTAATTTTCAAATATTTTGTTTCTACACTGTCAATATACATGGATTTAAGCCTCCCAGAATTATCCTGTCCTTACTCTTCAGTGGAACACAAAGCATCCCAACATACTTGAAGAAAATGTGCCTCATAATTCACAAACAGGGCAGTAATAAATATGTTGCTTCTCTTAATGTTTTAATTCCTACTTAGAGCCTCATGCTGAAGTTAATAGCTGCCTCCTGTTCCATCTGCCCAGGAGCACAGTGGCTGTCCTGGGGCACCACATGGAATCAGCAACGTGCCCATGTGCTACCTATTGCGGGAGTCTGAATCCCTGCATGTTTCAAGAGCAAGCTTCTGGATAACAATATGTGCAACCCTTTTTTGCAATTTGCAAAACCATACCTCTACTGAAAACTTCTGGTACATTTACTCTTTTTTTTGTCAGGATTGCCAAACTGCTTGGAAAAAAAAAAAAAAAGAGAGAAAGAGAGAAGAATTAAAAAAACCCCAAAACCCAAACCAGTGATTTATGTGACATACTTGTAGAACAAGCTAATGTTTGTTTGTAGATAATGAGATTTATAAAAGATAATATGGGATATAAATCTCCAACCTATCATTTCCATACTCCAAAATATGACATAAACCATTTAATATTGTAATGAGAAACGTTGTAGTGCATATGGGTGTTTAGGTTGGCAGATAAGACCAGGTGATTCAGACCACATCAAAGAACTCCCTCTTTTTAAAGCTCTGAACTTAATTTGTTATTTTCTGACAATAAAAACTGAATTGTAATTGTTTTGGGTTTTTTTTTTCACATGCTGACATAATAAGTTGTAAATCATGTCAGCATCTAAGCCTGTTTTAAACTACTAATTCGTTAGTACTGCTGTTTTATGAGGTCAGCTCTGTTTTATTTAAGTACAGGAAGGTATGTTCCATTGTGTATCTCGAGTCTTAAAAATTCCCAGAAGACAGTATTGTATTATGCAGATTTCTCAGGTGTATGTATGGTTTTATACTGAGAAAGCTAAGTTTTGGGGCAGTTTTGGTGTTATTTTTTAGGATAATAGTCTTGTTTGTTGGAGCTAAAAATAAGGAAGTGAGGATGATTAAGTTAACTCTATGTAGACAGATATGAGTGTAATCCGATGTAAGCAGATTTGTGCTCTAAGGTCAGGATCATTTGGGAGGTGCATTACAGGGGAATTCTGCTTGGGGTTTGTCACTGTCAGCATTTAGGATGTCCAATAGATATTGGCAGAGTAGGTCATTTTCCTTGGTAATTTGCAGATTGGCATGTCTTTGCAAAGAAGTTTAAATTTGGCAAAGAAGTTTTTATCCATATGACAGGAATACCAGGTTCTGGTTTGCTTTGGGCTTCAGGTTCTTTGTGCTGTCTGTGAAGGCATGAAATCAGGAGTGGTGTCAGCATGCCAGCTATGAAAAAGTGTGAAAAACCCCTCTGACTAGGAAGTGCTCATGGCCATGAGAACCAAAATGAGTTGGGACAGTCAGGATACTACTTAATTTTTACCTCAGTTCAATATCTTGCTCTCTAAAACTAGTTCATTGAATAAAGACAAACTTTTGGTTTCCCAAACAAAAGCCAGATGAGAAAAAGTCAAGTTCAAAACAGCCGTAAACTAGAAGTACTGAGAGGTAACTTCTTGTGTACACAAGAAATTAAAGTTTAAAGGAAGTACAAGAATGACTGGCATGAAGCTTTAACTTAGCTGGTGACACCAGAAGGCATCATCTATTTATTTCATTGGGAAAAGACAGGAGATGAAAAAGACTGTTGGTGGGGCAGTGATATTCAACAAGCAGGATCATCTCTCCTGCACAGGTTTCTCTTGCCTGTTTGTCATCTGGAAGGATGAGGAAGGCTGTCCCCTCTCCACAGAAACTTATGCTCAGGTCTCTCAGAGATGCCCCAGGCTCAATTCCCATTACTACAGAAGCTCCATTTGTCAGATGCTGTGGATGGGACTGCGTTAGGGGGGAGCAGAGAGGAATTTTTCCCCTTGGGCCAGAAGCCACTCAGACCTAGTTGTTTTTTGCTTTTTTTTCCTTCCAGAATTATGGAGTCATCCCCATCTTGACTAGAATTGAACATTAACACATTTAAAAAGTTACTAGTTCATGGCAATTCAGAGCATTCCACTATGGACAGAAGGTGAAGTAGGATTTTAACAAACAGCAAGGTCTTACTTACATAGCATGACAATGAAAATTCAACCAATATGTACATTCAGTTTGCATTCTCCTCACACAATACTAATCATGTATTTTACAACTATTTAGGTAAATTCAGCTTGTCATAGATCAGAATGTAATGGTGACTAATTGCAAATGTTAAATAATCAGAGTGTGTATATAAATTTAAAAAAATATAAAAAATGCATGTTGTATAGGTTAGTTTTCTGTAGCCTTAAGGGTTTGGGAGGGAGACAAATTGTTCTGGGACTCTTTTGTGTTGATTGACTATGTTTTAATATTCAGGTTTTCTTCATGAGCAGGAAAAGTCTTTAAATTATATCTGGTACTTCTGTCTAAATTTTCAATTGATGTGCATAATACTCGTCCTCATAAAACTAACTACTGTTGCTGACACCATTAACCTGGCTAGGTTTTGTTTATGTCTTGTTAACTGGGTTTCATATTAAATTATCACTGGAGCACCTACACAGATACTTTGCTATACTTATATAATTGTAAGGACTCGTTCTAAATCTATTCTTTTACCCTCTCTCCCTCACTCTCTCTCTCTTTTTCTGGTAACGGTGTTCGTTCCACTTCTGTTTCATTAAATGCCCTTGCCTTACGTTTGTCTTGACTGGCTTCTATTTACAGAAATTGTAAACCAGTTGAATGCTCTGAGCAGCTTAGATGAAGATCAAGATGACTGCATAAAGCGAGCAAATATGCCTTCAGCTAAATCAGCCAGTTCCTCTGAAGGTCTATGAGCTTTCATCCTTTCTTTCTGTTTCTGATTGTATTTACTGTGACCCATTACCTTTTGACTCCTGCCTGTATTCAGCTGTCAGTTTTATCTCTGTGCTTCCACCCAGCATGACTCTCAGTAATTTGTAGTGCATCCAACAGGTAACAACATGATAGAGAAAGAGCCTGTCTCCGCTACAGCTCCGTTGTCATCTGATAATGAACAAGAAAGGAAAAAAATTACGAAAAAAAAGAAACAGAAACCACCAGACCCTAAGCTTAAAACATTAGTTGTGTAGTCAGTAATAGTTGACCTTTCTAAAGTGACAAAATGTCCCCTCTCTACTTTTATGTGCACTTTACATCCAAAAATTAAAATTTCCTGATGATAGTTAACATGTATGTGAACAATCAAAATCACCATATTTAGCTTGTTAGATGTTCTGCAACATTTGTTTAATGAAGAAAAGAGAAGGCTTTCTTAGTAGTCATTTCTGTTACATAATGTTCTGATCAGCAAATAGAAGTTTCATTCATTTCACTTTTTTTTTCCCCTTTGTTGATGTACTTACTGGACTGTGTTAACTTAGTCGTGCAGTTCGTGCCATACCCTGATGCAGTGTTTCGAGGGACTGTTGACACGGGGCTTTTTGAAGTTCAGATGTGTTGTATGAACAGTTTGTATCTATTTTAAAACAATATTCCAATTTGTTTGTAGAGCTTATCAATAAGCTTAATTTTCTGGACGAAGGGGAGAAGGAGCTGGCCAACTCCAGCACGAACCCTTTTGGTGATCCTGACACAGCAGAATTAAATCCATTTGGAGACCCTGATGTAGAAGGTAATGATTTTGTTTTACATAATTCATTGCTACTTGCAAATGCTTAGTGAAACGTAATTTTTATTTCTATAAGGCTGGAAATGAAAAATTTTGTTTTGATTAAATACAGTTATTTCATGCAGCACTGTGATAGCAATAGCAGTGATCCAGTTGCCACTAGAAAACTGATTTATCCCTTGAGTCACATCCTTTGTGTTGAGGCACATTCTCTGTATTTGCCACTGGGGACTACCAGTTGAAGCAGAGTCTTTTAGACCTATCAGGTGTGTTACTAGTACTCACCTGATGTGGTATGAATGAGCAACACACACTGTCAAACTACCCTGCTCCACGTGGGTGATGGTTTATATCATAATTTCCTTCACTGCAATCTTCACTGCATCACAGCTATTCTTGGTTAGCACTAATCTTCATTATTACAATTTAATTTTCTCTCTTTTATTCTCCCCGTTTTTTTTGCTTTTATGGCTTCCTCAGTTAAGCCTTCTGGCATCGTGCCTTGCACCACATGCTAGGTGTTAATCCCCTTTCCAGACTGACATGCCCGTTCTTGTTTCATTTGGGTGAGATGTACAACCCCTGTAAATTTTTAATCTGATAAGATTTCAGCCATAAGGCCAGAAAGGAGCACCAGGACAGCAAACATCTCTGCTGTCCTCAACTCCATGCCCAGATATACAGGCTCCCATCCACTGGATGGATCACTTCTGGCTTGCAGCGGCTCAAAAAGCCAATTCATAGTTAATTCCCAAGTTTGAAGCTATACTCAGCCTTTCCTGTTCAAAGCTCCAAGACTCTTCTTCCTACAGAAAACACCGAGTCACTCTGTAATGGCAATGGAGAAGCACCACACTGAGCAGGATCAGCCCAGGGTGCAGCAAGGGGATTTCTAAGGTCAGATCAAGGAGAATGGATTTCCAAGCTGCAGTTTCCACCTGTGGTCACTCACTTTCTTTGGACAAGCTGAATGTCTACTCACAACACAGTTTTTCTGCCTTCAGAGTCCACAGAGAATGATGTGGGTGGAGATCAAGTCCTATCATAGTTTGGCTGTGGTGTGACTCACAGCTTGTATTTCTGAAACAGGGACGTTGCACTATCTTCTGTATGTGGCAACTGAAGCCTCAAAGTCACTGTCCTGGGCACCTTCTCCCTCCTATAAAGTTGTCAGGTTTCTCTAGAGCTGCAGAAGTGAGTTGTTTCAGCTTTGTAGATGCCAATATATATGGATTAGGTTCTGGTGTCCTAATCTCTGGCTTTGTTTCCTGTCTGTTCCTTGACAGTGAATTCTCTTAGGATCATGGAAAGGAGCAGAGTAAGTGGGAATGTAAATCCCTCTGGTAGTCCATAAATAACATGCTCTAAGAGACTCAGCCTATATTCCTTTCTTCCTTCTCTGCTCTAGAAAGAAGAGCTCTCTTCTCCATGAAGAAAACTGTACAAATCCCATCCTACCTAAACTGCTTTTTCCAAACCCAGCTTTTCTTTCTTTTCTAGAGAGGACCCATTTGGGAAGAAAGCAGTGGGTGTTCTGGCCACAAAATACAGGGACTCTTTCTCATCTTGGGGACAAGGAGAAAAAGCTGGTGTTGTTTCTTAATACTGGAGTAGCTTGATACCCCGTGACAAGTTCACTATGAGCAGCCTACATCCAAGACATGAGCCTGCTTATGTTCCTAAAACACTCTCAGCGTATCAGGGGCATGGTTTTTTTCAGTTGATTCTGGTTCTTTTGGTGAGATCTGCCTTTACTGTCATCTTCAGTCAGAGGTGTGGACACTTCTTCATTTCTCTGGGTCTCTTCTGTGTGCTTGGGACAGAGTCTGTGATCAGACTCTTGGGTCCCATCTACAGCTATGGGCAGCAGCTCTGAGTTGCTGGGCGTGTGAATTCCAAGTATTCCTCCCACGCACAGTCACTGTCATGCAGCAGTCAACATACCATAACAGGACAGCGATTGGGATAAACAAGGTGTCACTAGATTCTTCCTACTGTGTCATAAGGTGTTTTTTATTTGGGAGGAATAGACCTTCTGTAAGATTCATGTGACAGTGTCTTCCTGGAGCACTAAACCAGGCTGAAAGATCTGAGTGGTTCCAGGCTATCAAAGAGTTGGACATCTGGTGTGGCATTTTTAAAGCTTTTATGTTATGATGAGTGGCTCCTGACGGATTCTTCTTTTTACCTCAGACACGTCTGAGAAGCACTGGCTCTTCCACTCCAGACCTGTCTTGTCCCTATAATGGGAACTGGCTATGTTTGCATTACCTTGCTTGGCCTTCTTGACATATGCCTTTTCCCCAGTCCTCTTCCTCCACAGAAAGTTGAGGAGGAGAAAAAATAGTGCTGAGACAAATTGAAGAAGATGGTTTTGGTCTTCAGCAACAGCAGGAATCTGCTGTGTATTTCTGTGGCTAATTGGATCAGTGTCTCTATATGGGGAGCACCTAGACATTACCATTTTGGGGAGATTTCCCTTTGTTTTGAAATACATTTTGAGGCTATGCAATATCGCAGCTGTTCTCATCCTTTTGCCCAACTGCTGAAGGCTGCCCTGTTTGTGCCCCATTATTCACTCATGGTTCTTCTATTCCGAGACCTTAGTGGAACTTTTATTACTACCATCTCTTTCTAGGAAGCTCTTTGAGACTGTGCCTGCTTGTTTGCTTTTGCCTCCTGAAGTGAATGTAACCATTTTGGTGGCCACCCCAGAAGCTTGAGAGCATGACAGAGGTTCAGGAGTTTAAGGCAGGCTTTCTCCTACAGGCTTAAAGAATCACATTACCTGTTTCACTTGTCTTGTGATCTGCTTAAATCAAGAGATTAACTTTTTATGTGTGCAGGGATGAAGTATTTTTCTGTTCACTTACATGTTAGTCTCTTTATCTTTTTATCTGGACAAGGCATAATCTGGAACTTAGACTTTGCGAAAGTTCAGAGTCTTCTGTAGAATTTGTTACTTAATTTCCCCAAGACGTGCAGAGCAGCCAGCTGGAGCCTTCTTTCCTGAGTACTTTGCCATCAGATGTGAGGAGGCATGATGCGCCATTTGGCAGAGATATTCCAGGGATATTCCTATCAAGCCAGTAACGTGTGTGCTCAGTCACCCAGAGTATGAATATGTATGTATTGACAGTCACTCAAAGAGAAAGGAGGATTACTTGCCAGTAGATACTTGTTTCCTAGACAGATATTTCTTGTGCCTGTTCACAAACCAGCTACTTTCCCTCTGTCTTCCTAATCCCATAATCACTTAACCCTGGGAATATAGGGTGGAGAGAAACTAAAGGCGTGAGTGCTTCCAGCATCCATATGCACGCTGTAGGTGTGGTGCATGGCAGAGGGTCATCAGCAAGCTGGCTCTGGATGCTGCTGGGATTTAAAAAGTCCTCAGTGTCAATGATTTTACACACACAGCAGAGTGCATGTGCATATGAACAATTCACCTCAAAAAAATCTTCAGATGTGTTTCTTGGTTGACATGTCAAACTGAGGCTTGTTCCCTCTCTATCTACTAGGTCAGCTAGACAATAGAAATCTGGGAAAATAAAAAATAATCTCTTTGAACAGTATATCTCTACAGGTTTATACTAGACAACCTCTACATGATGATACGAGGACTGCCTTTTGGATTTTTAGTCAGAGTGCAACAGAATTATAAAATCATTTAATTTCTGTGCAAAATATTTACTTGAGGAAGTCAACATGTACAACAAATGAAAGTAGAAAACCACAACACACTTTCATCACTCCAGATTTTTTTTTAATTAGATGGAGAATACAAATTTTTAAGTTGCATGTGATGTATACAATGGACACAAGACATGAGGATAACTCTTTAGTGGCACCCCCTGTCATTTATAACACCATTTACTTCAGCAGTGTATTTCATAACCTTGTGTGTCGACTTCTGAGCTCCCTGCAGCACTGAAAATGGCAACAGGGTTACAATGCAGCACCAAACCCCAAATCGTCCCAGGACAGTCCTACACACAAAGCAGCACAGGAACCAATTGAGAGGAAAATTGTGACTCTGTCCCTTCTGTTTCTTCTTGAAAAGCAGTGTGTTGAGAGTGTGTGAATAAAAGTATCAGAAAATCTCCGGTGGTGTATGGGGATGTCAGTCATTACTCTTTCTAGAAGTGCTGGGCAGTTCCATTTTTGCTCTGTGCTGTTTGTTGGTGCTCACATCCCGTGGTGCCTGTGTGCCTGCCTGCCAGTCAGGCAGCCAGTGGCGTAACCGAGGATCTTTCACATGTGGCTTCTTCTTTCATCCTCTGCCAAGGGGAAAGTGGTATGTGCGATGTTTTGGTGGAGGTTTTGTTTGGTTTTAAGGGATGTGTCACAATATGTTTGTGTTACAAAAGGCAAGTGGGTTGAAGGGCAGGGTGATTTCTGGAGATGCTCTGGCTGATTGTGCAGATAGGTAGTGCCAGAATGATTATTATCACAAACAGTCTTTCTCAGTGGAGTTAGGGCAAGTAATGTTTCCAGAATCTGGCACAAGAGCAGCTGGTGCTTCTGCTGTAGTAATACTTCTACCTCTCTTGTTGTCACTCCTACCCCCGTGGCTTTATTACTTAATCATGCAAAATTATTTTGTGTTTGACCCTTGAAGTGCCAAACTGCAAGCATATTTTTCTTTTCTTTTTTTTTTTTTTTAATTTTTATCAGTGTTGAGACTGGAGTCCTATGTGGAGCTGAGATGAATGATGTAGGGAAAACAGGGGAATCTGTGTTGCCTTCTGAATGTAAAAGCAGCTTCAAGAGGGAAACAGACCCCTTCTAAGCTGCTGTATGTTTAGCCTGCCAAAGTGCACTTCTCAGCACCATTAGCTCTTTAAGAAAATGAGTCTGTTACAGAAAAGTGACAGGTGACGGTGTGGCTTTAAGAGCAGTGGTGTTGAGTCATCATCATAACAACTTCATTTGTTATAGAGAGGCTTGTGATGACCAACATTTGACACAAAACTAGTTCTAAAGGGCTTCAGAGACCCCATGGGAGAGAATGTGTTTGGGTTCAGGTGGGAACCCTTGTGGGAACCCTCCCTCCCTGTGGAGACATTAAAGGAAGCAGAAAGGGGAGGAAAATAGTATCCTGGATGGCAAGAGTAGAGAGAATGAGTAGCCAAGTTAAGTGGGTTCTAGATGAGCCTCTACAAAAGTCTGCCTATAAAAGTGTCTTGAGAATGACATTTTTAGAAGTGTTTTTACTCGTAGGATTTTGTGAAATATTTTAGTTAATAACAAGCCAGAGGTGTCTGAGCACTGATACATGCTTACATTGTGTGTGTAAGGCCAAACGTGTAGTTACTGTTGAGCCAATGAAAAAGAGAAAGAATTTTGTCATAGTTAGGGTTACAGCACTTGATCCAGTGTCGAAATAGAAAGAATTGCAAAAACTGTTTGCATTGCCCCTTAAAATTTATCAGATTTAAACAAGCATTTAACTCATTGTTTCCAGGAGACACTTAAAAGCAAATTAAAAATAAAAGCTTACACCATAGTTTTAAGAGGTTGTTTCCCTGAATGTTTTTAACTTCAGGATATATTACTGACTTTCCTTCTTGTATGTTATCAGAAGGTTTCCCTCAGATATGATAATGTGTATTTATCAACAGATTCATGTGCAGGTGCAGTGATCCATCATATGGAGTTGCAGAAGCAGCTATTTGTAGTTGTCCACTCTCTTGATAAAATATTTTAATGTCTGAGCAAAGTTTAAAGTAGTAAAAAGTTTGGTTAAAGCTTTGTCAATAAGCCACACTATTTGAACAAGATATCAGTCCTTTTCTTCCACATTTCATTTTTTTTTTTGCTTTTTGTACGGAACTCCCTTCTGAGGACACAGCTCCAAAGCACTTCTGCTTGGTCTAGCTCATCAAATCACTAAATGTGTGGGTAATTTTTGAGTCGTATTCTGACTGCCATGAGCTTCAAGGCATGGTATATACACTATATACTGTATATACAGTATACAGTAAGGGTGGGATTTGACTTCCCTGACTTTAAAAACAGTTTGGACATATGCCCGTAAGCTTTGAGTGTAAAGGAGTCAGCTCAGCTGCAAATACCCACACTGAGGACATCTCAGGGCAAGCAGAGTGAAGCTTTTTCTTGCCTTCATCACCTGCACTGAACACTAGAATGACCTAAGTCTATATAGAACCACTTTTCCAGTTTAGCATAAAATAAATGAACAAATGTATTTTAAATATTGGGCTCTGCTCTGATATATTTAATCTATAGTACTCTAAAGGATTCTTGCTTGATTTGATCATGTTTGTGTTTTTAAGAATTTCTTCCTTAAATGCTTTATTTTCCCTTGTCGTTTAAGCTATAGACCTTCAATATTATTTCACTGTGGCTTTCTCTGAAACAGCTTTCTTAAAAGTGTGTGAGCTTGTGACCACATCGCCACATAACCTAGGGTTAATACACATCACCTGCTGTGCAGTAACCATGCTTTCTCCCAGGATAAGTTCCCAGTAGTTTATTGCCTTTTCTTGAGGGATAGGCATTTACTCTGGGTGGGAGTGAACACATGCACTACAGCTGACATACTGCAAATGCACACCCTGACTTCTTCCTGCAGTTGTTTGTCTGTACGTTCATGCTCCAGCGTGGCTCTCCTCTACAGGCTGCAGGTGGATCTCTGTAGTCCTGAGAAGAACTAAAGCCTTTCCTGCTCCGAGCCTTTGCCCTGATCTAGTGACTATTCCAGTGCATAGATAGGTGAAGTTGCTACCTGCAGCTGGGGGTCGTATTCCTATCCAACTGGGAATGGCTCTGGTTCACTCTGTAAGTTAGAGTTGGTCACACTGGAGGGGGTAGGGCTTTCCATCACCTTGGGCTGTGCTAACAGCTGGATTCAAATTGGGCTGGATGTTTGCTGTCAGGGTAGAGAACACTCACATTTTCAAGCAGTTCACCAGGATTAGCAGCTTTGGTGCATCATCCACCCAAACTCACATAAACACAGTGCTTCCCTTTGTTCGTTGTATGATTAGAGATTTTGTCTTCCCAAATACTTCTTCAGTGAAAAATCCACTTGGAACTCCATCTTTTTATTTTTTAGACTCTTGTTACAAATAACTTTTAGAGTTGCTCTGTTAAACCTTAAAGGTATGTTTAGTCCAGTTTAGTAACCATGCCTCTGAAAAACACACACTTTTCATTAAGAATAATGTGGATATGGTTATTGAAAGTTAGCTTTTAATGACACTGCATTGAAGTTCCTATTTGCGTAGATTTTGAAAGTACATCACATCCAGTATTGAACAGAGCTTCTGATTATTTGATGCTGCAAGAAGAGTAAGATCAACATTACTAAGTGTCTTTGTAACAAATGTTGTATTGCTGTGTGGGAGATTTGCATTATTCAGTATCCAGAAGCCATTCACTGTAGAATAACAGTCACCACAGAAAGGACATTACACAGAGAACAGCAGGCATCTCCAGCTTGCCAATAACTTTTTGTTGTACAGCCCAAATAAAAAATGAGTGATTTGATTATCTGTCTCTTTAGCATTAGTTTAAATTCGTTTTTGCTGTAAGATTACATATTGTTACCAGGGGCACACATGTTTTGAAATGTAACTACTGGTCTTACTTAATAGCTGATTTTTATTTCAGTAATTTTAAGAAATGAAAAGGCCACCTACTTACTATCACCAGTTTAAAATCCAGTAATATTATAAAATACAGGATGTCTTTTTTCTTTATTAAAAGCTCAAATAAAGAATTAAGAACATTTTGTTAGGACACAAATTGGCTAATAGTTTGTGAAAATGTTTTCATATCTGTTGTGATGCCATTATATGACAAATAAGAAAACTAATAACTAATGTTGAAAGAGCTGTAGTAAGTGAGAAAATGAAGCCTATTCAATATAGTCTAAATGAAAAGACCTTTTGAAAGACCTATTTTAGAATAAACAAGCATGAAAATTCACCTAAGGCTATAACTTTATGTATTGAGAGTTAAGAAGTAGACCTTTTCATATGCCTTTAAAATATAAAGATCTGATAAAATGGTTTCAAATTTTTAATTCATTAAATCTGTTTAACTTTTTGTTGATGTTGTTGTTATTTGGTAGAACTTCGCGCTGAAAGAGCTTCGTCTTCAAAGCCAGAAGAAAGTTTCTATGTTGACAGTTACAATCCCTTCAAGGATGAAGATGCCCCAGAGTACTTAAACCCATTTGATGAGCCAGCTCACCCGCCTGAAGCACCTGGAAGTGTAAAAGATTCTCCTCCACAACCTGCAAAAAGGAAAAACGTCAGGCCAGTGGATATGAGCAAATACCTCTATGCGGATACCTCTAAAGCTGAGGAGGAAGAGCTGGATGAGTAAGTATGATTCTCCATCTTTCAGCAGCTTTGCAAGCATTAGTAGTGGGATCCCTGGCTTAATCTTGAGGTGTATTGGGTTGAACCATGGTGATCCTTAATCTCCTCCTTAGGACAGACTCCTCCTTGGGCAGCTCAGCAGCAGGAAATACCACACCCGCAGGTCATGCTATTCAGCTGATCATGATCAGTGAGGAAACTTTCCCTTGCCTTATTGATAGCAAAGGACTTGATAGGGAGCAAGTCTGTGGATCTTTCAGGCACTTCATGACAATTGCAAAGGAGCCAGAAATTAAAGGAGCAACAGAGCTTGTGCCTTCCTCTCCTTTTTGCCGTTATTTTTGCTACATAAAATGATAATTTTTGCTAATGATAACAGGGAGTTTGTTTAACCTTGATGCAGTCTGTAAAAAGGAAGAGCATTTTGCAATCTGCGTAGCACATTTTTGAGAGTCTCTTAAACTGAATATGTGGGAAAGATAACACCATATGCGCTTACTTAGGTTGTTTCTTTCAGCATGGCCACACATAAAACTTCTGTAAACTCCCACTGACTGCCTTGTATTATAGTATACAAACCATCAGGAAGGGAGAGCTTTTTGCAATTGCTGCACAGCTTGGGAGGCTGGAAGGTGTATCCTTAATCCTTGTTTGTGGTCATTAGTCACCAACCACACCACTCATGAGACAGTTTATGGTGATTACATCTGAGCAATTTTACAGACAACAATTCTAATTAACATTTAATTTTACATTATTTAATGAGATTTATCATGGCATGATATTTGCATTACTGTAATATTAACAGAGGTATGGTATCATCATCTTTCTGCTTCTCTATTGATAGCAGTGGTCTAGGAAATTGAAGGATTCCCAGGCACTCTAATAGTAACATATGAATGGCTCTGCAGAGTCTTTTCCTTTTAAAGCTCTGTGGCAATGGATTTAGTGTTGTTATTTGGTCTGTGGAGAATAAAAGAAACAAATAAATAAAGGGCATTGGGAATGATGCCTCTGCCAGCTCCATTTATCAGGACAGTGCCTGAACAAACAGCACTGGCTGCTGTGTCTTCAGAGCAGTGTGATCATACTGACAGCCACACCAGGCATTCCCTGTCATTCACTGGTCACCAGAATCTGTAGGGAATAAAAGTGTGTGTATTTTACACCCGACAAGATATAGGTATAGAGGACAGCAAAGATTGAGAAGAGCAGAAAGTGAAAAAGCCACATGGATGAGCAAGTTTTCTCTGTTTTTTGTTTATACTCCGATTTCCACCCTAAGCACGCTGATGCCAAAGGGGCTTGTGGCAGGGTTGTAACCCTTCCTTTTGCTGCGTCCTGGACTTTAGCCCTTGGTGTACAACAGCCTCCTTCTTGTTTTAATGACTCCATTTGCTTCATTGTTTTTTTTTCCCCAAGATAAAAATTAATTCCCCATGGGTGGATTCTACTTGAACATAAACCTGGTTTGGATTTTCATGATAAAGCAGTGTCCCATGGGAAGATGGAAGGATAAAGAGTCAATAAACATTGTAAAATCAATTCTTTACATCTTTTACATAAGTTTTTTATGTCCTGACCCCCAAAGTAACCTTCCTCTCCACATTTTCCTCTGAAGTTCCAGGAGCAATACATCATACAAAAAGACCTGGAAACCATTTGTTGAATGCATTGGGTAGAAGTGTGGCAAGGAGAACCTTTGAATCTTTATACTGAAACACTCTGGAGGAATGAGTATAATGATGAAAGTCCAGTCTAGAAACACAGGACATGTGATATGAGCTCACATCTACAAACACTATTTTGCCTTATCTCGTGTCATTAATTTTCAAGTTTTTAAGTTGGAAAGCTTCTGCTAAGGCATGGTCTGGTGAGCACCAAAGGCAAGATTTTCACAGGCAGTGCCAGTTGGTGGGCTTTGGGTGCCCTGAGTCATCAGGATTTACGTCCAGATGTGTATTGCTCTTACTGTGAATGTTGACGCTTTTATTATCTACGTAAGTGGGTAATCTTCTTCCAAGCCAATTGAAGTCTAGGTTTCAGTGTCAATTTGTGGCAGAGAGTTCCATTAGAAAACAAGATCATTAATGAAATGCGTTTCTTTTGTTCATTGTAAATAAATTCCCTTTACAATCCCATACTTTCTCTTCTGCTGGCTTATCGAAGCAACAATTAGTAGTTTTAGATTTATGTGCCATAAACATTTGTTGTCTTGTCTATCTCTAGCATGTTCACCTTTCCTTGTCACTTGTCTGAGTGCTAACTTTTTCAATCTCTCTTCATACAGAAGTCTCTTCATCTCTCTAATCATTTCCACCGCCCGTCTCTGGACCCTGTTATTTCTTCTGCTATGTGTCTATGTTAAGATGTGTTGACTTGGCCTGAGCAGTGTATTCAAGACAAGGCTGAACAACTGAGTCATATCATGACAATAGAAAACTTTGCATGTTGTTTTCAACCTCTCTCATAACATCTTGTCTTTTCATTTTTTAAAAATTCTGTTTCATTTTTGACTACCAGTGGTCAAGGGCTTTCTCCAGGTGTCCTTTTGAACCTATAGGTGGAAGGCATGAAATGGAAGAAATGGAAGGCTCCTGATTTATTGTTGATCAGGAAATACAATGTATTTTTACCCCTATGTCTTAAATGTTTAATTGAATTTCACTTAATGTACTGCTTGGCATTTTCCTCTTACATTTTGTGTGAAATGCAGTGATGTGTCCTGAGAACATGGACACACCAGTTAGCATCAGGACCCTTGTCCCTCTCTGCTCTGGCAGATCCCTAGTTCTGATTCTGGACTCGGAGCTTACACGAAGTGCCCCAAGAGCTGAACTCTGACTCCAGTTTTGTAACAGACTCTCACTGTAATCCTGTAAAAGGTACTTGGCCTCAGTGCACCTCTGTGAAGGATTTACCTTGGGTAATTTGCTTCGTTGAAATGTATTTGACTAATGTTTGTGAAGAGAACTAATAATTCATAACACACACAAAGCACAGTCACGAGCATAAGCATTGTGAGGCATTGCATGGCACAGAGGGACTTAGGTGAGCCAGTACATTTACTCTGCTGCAAAACTGTGCTCTCAAAACGTGCTTCCTCTGGCTAAATTCTCATATCTAGCTAAAGATAAGGAACACATTTTCCTTTTGTTAGTTTGGACATTTCACTGTTAGTGGAAAATTCGGCTTTTGCCTTTTTGAATTTCGTACGTTAAAATCCACCTGTTAGTGAAGGACAGCACCCTTGTGAAGTTAATTATTTGAAACTAGCACAGCTCACAACTGCTTAATGCATAACGCTTTCAACCTTTGTACTTCTGATTGGCAATATTGCCTGACCTTTTAGCCCTGCCACACTGACAGCTTTGGGTCTCCTCCTCAGTAAAATGTTTATTTTTTTTATATTTTTGTTCAGCTAACTGGTAAGGCTGATCAAAATAATTTTTAAATTGGTCAGAATAAAACTTGCTTTCCAATATCATTTGGCTCTGTGGCTTCTTATCTCATTAATCATTGTATGGCTTAGAGTGATGCTGTGTAATTGGCAAGGCTATCGAGTTGCCATCTGCTGAAGTTGCCTGTTGCACAAGAAGCCACAAACTACCACATTGTCAGTGACAATTTAATGCCAGGTATCTTGTCAGGTCTGAAATTTTTTAATTTTGTGGAGGACAGTCTAGTGTCTCTTTAGAAAAATCATTTTATGTGAATCAATTAAATAACTTCACAGAAGCAGTTATTATGGGGCTGACCTCAGAGAAAGGTGCTTTAATATTTTCCAGCTAAGGCTGTTTTCAACCAGACTTTTCAGATGCGTAATTTCTTGTAGAGCCGTGTGGCAGCTGTTGGACCAAACTCTGCTATGTATGTCAGATCCTCATGACTTCAAACTTTATAGTTTGTTCAGGAAAGAACCATTTTGGTAGTTTTTTCTGTATTAACGTTAATTTTTCAAAAATCTTGCTCAATATTTGTAAGACCAATTAAAGGTAGTGCAGAGAGGAAGGTAGAAGGTAGCACGTGTGCGTGTCTGTTCTGTGCATGTTCCCATGCCTGTTTCTGTGACCAAAATGTGAGGGTTTAGTCTGGCTTTCAAGCAAGTTCTTCTCTAGAGAAAAAGAACAGTGGCTTCTCTCCTTTTAGCACTTCCTTCTGGTGGGTACAGAGGGTACAATTCTTCAGGATGACACCTGCAAGGCAGGCAGTTCTGGAGCTTAAAAATTCAAAAGATGGTTCTTCAAAACCTGTTTACTGTCATTGATAAAGTGTTGGTTTTTTTGTCACACCAAAATAATTTTAACACCTTACAAATACACCTTTCTAATTCAGAGGTAAATTCCTGCCAAACATGCTGTGCCTGTTGGCTGTTCCGAGGGCTGACTTATTGAACTAAATAAAACCTTGTGCTGTCCCACAGAATGCATTGTTCTTCAGCCTTTATCTCTTTTATCTTCATTTTCACCTCCCTTTGAACTCTCTGGTGTCTGAAGGCAGCTGAGCAGGGCTGTCAGCTAAATTAGAGCTACTGACAGCTGGATGCATTCTCCACTCCAGCCTGCATACCTCCTTTTCCTGCTCCCTCCCATGGAAAACACCCTTCTGTTTCCATTTAACTTGTTACTTTGGTTGCCTTTAGTTTTGATTGCGCTGGTGGCTTTGCACTTCTTGGGCCACAAAGTGGGAACACCTTGAAAGTTGCCTTCAGTCAACAAATGAGTTATTTTAGTGTTAGTCTTTCCTTTTGCTTCAGGAGTTGGATATCTTTTTCTCTAAGGAGCAGAAGCAGCAGATTTGTAGAAAGGTGTGGAGATTTTATGCCTGATTTTCACGTATGTGCTTTGGTAAACTTCACCTTTCAGAAGTAGACTTATTTTCTGTGGTGTGGGTTATTAATTGCTTGCTTTTTTTCTCAGTGAAAAGAGGATGACTGTAAATTGCATTAAAATAAACTCTAAAGTTTGTCAATGAGACTGAAAGACATTTTCATACTAAAAGTACAAATGAAGGAGAGAACTTTGATGTTGTGTGGAAGGCAACTGGATGAATAGTTGGTTTTTCACTGCTGTTGTAGTTCTTAAAAATAGTGTATACCAGCTCCTGACTCTTATCCTGAGAGGGAATTTGTGAATGGATCTAGCTAGGTAGACTCTTATCTAATGCATTAGTGTTTCCATCCACAGTTGAATTGTAAGGGACTTCAAGGCATTGAGGTTATTTGTTGTGGTTGGTTACACTGCCTGTAATAACTGTATACAGATAGGTTGTTGGGAATCATAGTTTGAGATCTAGGATAAATATATCTTGCAGGGGAAAGAGGGACTAGAAAAGAATAAATTAACGTATCTGTTTCATAACTAACTGTCTGGTTTTGGATTGCAAAATATAAAAAGCAAATAGTATTAATAATGAAATAATTCAGTGCAAAAAAGATTCCCTTAAGTATCCTTAGCAAGATACAAAACTGCTGGCTCTACTGAGTGTGTAGACAAAGCCATTATTTGATGTATGATTGATTGATTGATATTTGATGTATCAAGCTAACATAAAATTTGGCAAAAGTTGGCTGTGGAGGTATTTACTTAGAGTGGTACAAATGCAGAGTTGGAACATGGACACCTGAGTTAAGGAGAATTCTTTGGACTGCATCTGCTTGGTGGATGATGTTTACTCTGTAACATTCTCAAATAAGTTACGAAAAGCACTTTCAAAATAGACAGGTGATGCCTACTGGTGTCTGCAGAGAGATATATTCAATTCAGATGTGGTTTTCTTTCACTACTCTTTTACCTAAGGAGTGTTCTTGAAATAATGTGGTGCTTGTAAACTACACTTTGAAATACACTCGAGGTTGAATGTGTACCCATGGAGGCCAAAATTTTCAAAACTGGACAGTGAAGAGTGAGGCCTCTAAAGCCATGTGGGAGCATGATTGTACCAGTGGCCTGATTCTTAATTGTTCTAATCAAGCTTTCTTTATTCTGTTCATTAGAGTGTTAAACATCCAGCAGCTTCACTCAAATTTTTTGGTATTGATCTTGTCATAAAATCAGATCACTCTTTGATAGATTGTGAAGTATAATTGAAGAGTTAGCTTTATGCAGTTGATAAAGCTTCTGGAATTTACAGGACTTTATAAAAATTATGGAAATTATGACTGAATAATGGAGTTTTAGCTGTTGTAACTCACTTTCCAGTTGTATGAAAAGGTAGTATTTAAAAGCATATAAAGGTAAAACATATTCTTATGTGGGATAATAAAAGCATTTTAGTCATTGGCTTTCCTAAACAGGTCTTATTTTTGGTTTTATTTCCAAGGAGATAGCAAAGAAATGTGTTTCCCTTCTTTTAATTAGATCAAATCCATTTTATGAACCAAAATCAAGCCCTGCTTTAATTAAAGTTGCTCTGCAAGAACCAGAAAAGAAGATGAAAAGAAAGGCTCCTGAACCCCCAAACCTCTTGCCAAAGACAGAGATGGGCATGGGTGAGAACATGTCAGCAATTCCTGCATCGAGGGAGCTTTCCTCCTCTCCTAAGGTAAGCTTTTCATACCAAAATTTCATCTTTGTTCATAACAGTACCTTTCTGTGCATTGTAAGCATCCTATTTATTTCTGCAGGCATCTTAAAAGCTTTACCTCTGCTTAATAAGGTGTTGTCTTGCCTCTATTCACTTGGTTCATAGGGAGGGTGCAACAGTAGGAGCTTGTATTTTTTCTTTTAGGGTTTAATGACAACAGTAACAGCAACTGCAGTTTCAAAGAAAAGAGTCTTCTAGTAACCAATGTTACCAGACAGCTGGATATGCCATCAAGAAGGAAGAAAATCATGGTGAACAGTCCTTTGTCCTGATCTATTTTAATGCTGCTAAGTCTTGCCCCTGTTGAAGACTCTGTCTCTACATTTCTGTTGTAAATCTGTGTTTTAAAAGCTTAGTACTTGATACTTTTTATTTGTATTGGGATTTATGTATGTCCAATTCCAAAGCTATGTTGAAGTAATTAAAAAAAAGACAATCTACTTTAAATCAGGTTAACCATTTACGAGGAATGTCCAGACTAAGGATACTTACATAGGCACATCCATTTATGCTTTTCACAGTAAAATAAGAGTTAATTTCAGTGGAAGAGGTAATGTGAGGTGTGGGTGTTTTATTACTACAACAGCCAACTTCTGTCAGTGTGGATTGCAACTCCAGTGTTTCAGCAGTTAGCACCACTTGTGCTTTTTCTTTAAACAAAATAAGCATTTAATAGTATAAGTTAATGGACCTTTCTTAGAACTGAATGTCATACATTGTTTCAAAGGTAGGAAGATGAGGACAGAATGCCTCCCTCCCAGTGAGTCTTGCCTCATGTACACACATTATCATCTGGTTTGCCTTGAATCAGAGCTACTGTGCTTTAATTTCAGAATTGATAGAAACTACTTGTCATACCTATCATTTCACTGCATAATTACTCAGCCAGATTGCTCACATGTCCTTGTCCACTCAGACTCTGATCTTGTTGTCATTTTACCACTCACTCAGGCTAGAGAGTGTAAGACCAGAAATGTAATCTGTGTCTGCTCACGGCAAAACAAAACAGTGGAGTAAGACCACAAGTACACTTCACAAGTTATTCTTCCTACGCAACCAGGGATATATGAAACTAAAACACAGCAGTTTTATAATGCTCTGAAATGAGGTTCAGTCCTGTTAGCTGGAGTTTCTGCATGAGTTTCTGCATGAAAAGTGACACATTATTTGATTTCTGGTAGCATCTGGCCCTTGGGTCAAAGGAAAATAGCCAAAGCAAAGCTTTCTGGTACTACCAGGCTATGAAAAGACATCTGTGGAGATTTTTATCAGGTTGCTTGGTGGAAATGCTGCCCTCCTTGGTCATTGTTTGAAAGGTGTTTTTTTACAGATATGCATCCAAGGAAATATGTCTCTCTGCTTCATACACATCTTCGCTGTGCTGAAATAACATGTTACTACTAAGTTTGGTTGTTGCAGTTTTTGTCTGCCCTAGATGAAGCTTTAGAGTGTCTGAAGGGTGGAATTGATTAAGAAAAGATTCAGGATTGAACTCACTGAGAAGATTCTGCTCTTATGGACAGTCAGGTAGTTCCTGCTTTTCTGCGTAGTGTTACTTGGTGAATATTTTGGTGCCTGCCTTCTTGCTGCCCACTTTTCTGCCTCTGACCCTGAGGCACAGCTGAGATCAGCAAAGGTCCATGTACAGAAACTCTGATTTTTATAAAGACTGGGAGGGAAGGTGGAGCTCTGTGCTCACATGCTCTTTTATAGGAAAGCTTTAATTAATTTTTTTAACAGGATTTTGGAGGATAGGAGACATAAGAGAAGGCTCCAAAGCAGATGCTGTGTCCTGGTTCATTATATTACAGTGGAAAGTTTTGCTGAGTGGGCGTGTTAAAATATTGTACGGTCACTTGCAATGCAGAAAGCTTTCTGTAAGCAGAGTCTTTTTTCTGTGCTTGAATTGTTTTGCACTCAGATCAAAAGCACTTTACTTGGAATGCTTTTTGAAATTTGGAAAAGTACTGGCATTTAAAAGAAAAGAAACCGTTTTCTCACAGCACAGTACAAAATAGTGCCCAGGTGGGACTTGGAGTGTTGGCACAAGTGACTTGTTTATTGCTCAATAATAAAGACAATGTTTAGCAACTCCGGGAAAACTTCCCTCCAGAGGTATAGGCACTATACAAACATGAACTTAGTACATGCCCTTTATGTAGGGAAATAGTCCTATAGAGGTGAACTTAGGTAAAGGGCTAAGATATCATGTAACTTATTCAGTATTTTGTCCAAGTTTGCTGTGCACAGAAAGTTTTGGGAGTTATACCAGAGGCTAAGTGGATCCAGCAGGTTCAATTCCCTGTCTTAGTTGTTGTCATAGGAAATGTCTGTGGAGCAGAAATGCTAATCTTTAAACTACACAAGCACAGCATTAATATTAGAACTTCAGAGTTTAAGGAAAAAGATTTCAAAAGCTCCTCTGCAAATCTTTGACAGAGTATTTGGTGCTCGTTTTTCCTTCACGTGCTGGTGGCGTTCATCACGTTGGCTGAATCCAAAAACCACAAATGCTGTCATTGCCATCTACACACCAGCAAGTTTATTAAGTTATAAGCAGTCAGTTACATGTAGTAGCAAACCCTTTCCAAGCCTCTTCAATGCCTTCCCCTTGAGCAGACCCTTTTGATCACTTGGAGATCCCCTGTCACCTGTATTGGTGAGGAAGGGTCAGTTACCTACCTTTGATAAGGCAGGGTCTAACACTCCATAAAGGTCCAGCTCTTCAGCCCACAGTATTAGCTCAATGTTTGCCATATCTGAATTTGGAGGAAGTTTTGCTTTCAAATTTTTTTATCTATTCACACTTCCTAAAAGAATAGTTCTTTCCTGTATTGTGTATCTCCTCCAAACTAATCTGAGTCATCAGAGAGAGCTTAAAATGTAAAGTCTGAGATCTGGAGTTACCCCACAGTTAATCATCGCAAATGACTTCAAAACTATGGTATGCTGACTCTATTTAGGTGAGTCTGACAAAGTGCAAAGCTGTAATTAAGCTCTTCAGTCATCAAACTGCTACAGTGCTGTCAAGCCCGACTGAAGCCTTGCTGGGCTTGTTACTGTCATACATGTGTTACTGTTCTTTACATGGCTTGCATAACAAGGTTCTGCCTTTCACAGAGGTGATAGAGACTTTAAATTTCCCCCACTTGTTGACTTTGTGAAAAAAAGTGGTCTCAGGCTCAAAATGTGGTATCAGACCAGTACATGGCATGCATATCAGTGCTCATCATTGCTTTAGCTGTTACTAAATATACATGTGAACTTCACTAGGGCGAAGTCTCAGCCAGTTTCAGCATTTCTTCTCTTCCCTGCATTATGTTGAATTTATTTGAAAGAAGATCAGTCCCAGAGCTGACAACTATGTCTCATGGTAGAGAAGCTAAAGCAGTGTGTCTCTGCCTCTGAATGAGGGGGCAGGAACACTACTGAATTTATGTAGGAGATAAAGAATTATTTACTAGGGAACAGGAGGAAAAAGGTAAGCATCCTCAACCACAGTTATTTTTAAATGTTTAAAGAAAATAGTTCTTGCACAGGATTGACATTACTCATTGACCCCTTCGAAGGACAGCATATGCCCTTCACTTTCAGGAAACGATTCTGAGAGAGGCTTTTCTTGTGATTTGGTGTATTCAGTTTATTGCCAGACTTTAGCAAAAGCTCATGTTGATGCCTCCACCTGATAAATCCATCAGGTTTCTGCCATTACAATAACCTACTGAAAGTAAACAGGTATGTTATATTTGGTGAATCCAGCTTGGTCTCACATCCTTTCTCCTGTCTTCAGGGTCTGGAAGCCTGTGTTGGTTAAACACATGCCGTACAGAGTAACTGCTGCAGGCTGACGAGCTGCCAGCCTGGGATTTGGGAGCTTTCAGAGCTCCACGTCACAGCTGCTTGCCCAGAATCTCTCACTAAATGAAACTCCTGTGCTCCATCCTGGGGATAGAGGTTTCTCTAGCAATACACGATTATATGAAGAGATGTAAAATTGATACCAGACCACAAGATGCTTTTTGAACTTTACCTTGAATGCATTTTTAGTTATGCCTTGCAACTGATGAAAGTGTATGGCACCAGGACAGGATGATAAATCAGCTTAAGACTATCATTATTGTGTACACCATTCTTGCCTTTATGAAGGTCATGGTGTTACTGGTAGTCATGAAAACACAGGAATTGGTTTTGGTGCTTTTAAACAAGAACTTGTGATGGCCTTTTAAGTCAGTGGAAGAGGAGAATACACATTCACATAATAGTCCAAAGCCAATAGTAACATCTCTGTCACCATCGTTGTTAAAGCTCTCTCTGTCTCTCATTTTAAAACTAAAATTAATTGTTTTGCATGCAAAGTGATAATCTGTTTTCTCATGCCAGACAAGCTAGCTGATTTAAGTTCTAATGAAACATTTATAGGAAACACAGAATAATTTTCTACATGACAGGTAATAACCCATCTCCATCTGGTATCCTTGGTAATCTGCTGTGTATCTGCAGTGTTTCAGGATGTTCAGGCTGTCCAGAAAGATTTCTGCCTGATAGACAGTTTGTCCTTCAAGCAGCAAAGGAAGTACAAATTACTTCCTTATGAAACAAGAGAAATTCTCAGATACTTCTCAAGGGAACAAGAAGGAACCTGCAATTTCTTTTTTCTCCTCATTTATTCTAGGTCAGAATAAATGCTTACAGCACAAAACACTCAGATAGGTTTAGTGGAAGGGGAAGAAGTGACGTTCCATATAGCAC
This sequence comes from Callaeas wilsoni, assembly GCA_013398955.1. Classification (NCBI taxonomy): domain Eukaryota; kingdom Metazoa; phylum Chordata; class Aves; order Passeriformes; family Callaeidae; genus Callaeas; species Callaeas wilsoni. Next base: position 104,735 of record VWPU01012447.1, on the reverse strand, counting down.
TAGGCACAGTTCTCAAGATATTAGAGATTCTAAAGTCTTCAGTTGCTTGTTTTCTCCACTTTTATTTACCTCAAGATTATCAACCTTATGTGACCAAACAGTAGGAAGACTTCATCCTAAAACACAGGTGTATTAGTGCAACCAGGTGGAGGAATGACAGCAAACTCCAAATGGGAGATGAAGATCACTCACTGTCTCTTGGTATCAAAAGTATCTCCAGCTGTCCATTCACATAAGGACTTCCCAGCTCTCTGGAACATATTCTTCAATGATTTTGCTCCTTTTCAGCTTCACATTTGCTGCAAGGAATTGTACAGCTCCTTTTCATGAGATCTTTGTCACTTCCTATGTAGACAGATGGTTCAAGCCCAAGGAAGACCTGGAAAGTACTGGATAGAATTGGAAGATATCTGCTATTATGAACTTAAGCAAAAAAAAAAAGGCAGTCAGAAAATCTGCCTTTGCATGCAGCCCAAGGACATTTTTTCTTTTAATAGGAAGAAAGACAAGGTGCACACATAATGTGAACAGAGAGATGGTGATAATCATATGGAAGGACAGACAAGTCATTCAACTTGTTGCTTTTCAAGTGGTAAAGAATAAAAGAGGCTCCATTTTTTAAATCCAATACTTAAACAATTCCTTATTACTGTTTTCATGAGTTTTAAATGGTGTTTGTGAACTTGACTATGTTGCCTTCATGTTATTCCCATGATTGGTGCCAACAGGAACCCACTGTTGGACATCAAGACTATAGATGAAACCAAGGCCTTCCATGTTCTATGTGTGGCTTTCTGCCCTTCTGACTGAAGTATCTTGTGCCCATGCTGTCAGAAATATTTAGATGCTGCTCTGTAGTCACATTATCTCTAAGAGAGATGCTTCCTTCAGAATTTGAGGGTTAAAACCCTCAGCAACTTGCCCAAATGTTCCTGTAGCAGGACTTTTGCCCAGGACTGGAGTCAGAGCTGAGCTGCTTCCATCCTCAGCCCCTTCTCTCCTTGTCCAAGGAGCTGGAGTATTACCTGGATGGAAACACGTCCTCACATGGGGACTCATGCCACACTGTATGTGCTGTTCTGCAGGGAGCCAGTCCAGGCTGTGTGCTGAGCCAAGGGCCAGCGAGAGGCACTGCTTTCTGTGACATTGAGTGCTGTCCAGGAGGAGTGAATGGGATCCTTCCGTCTGTCATGAATTCCTTGTGTGCGGTGCTAAGCTAATCTCTTGAACCAGATTTTGGACTGTAGGGGCTTGTTGGTTGTTTTTTTTTTTTTTCCCCCTCAAGTTCACATCTGCATCCAACCTGGATAAATTAGCAGAACTGTTGGCTTAACTGTAGTGCTATGCAGCCGAAAGAGTGCTGTTTTGTGTCACATGAACTGTCATAAAACAAACAGTTCTCTGTAAGGTCAGGTCTTAGGTGACTCACACTGAGGGCTCAAAAGCATTAGCTTACAGTAATTTAGAATTTTGAGATTTCTTGTGGACCTCAGTTTTTCTTAAAAAAAAAAAGTCGTTATACAAAGGGTATTAATAAAAATGTCTTTGTAACCATAATCTTTTAACATTTGATTTGGCAACTTTAAGTGCTGCTACTTAGGTGTTTGACTGTTTCTTCTTTAAGTCCTTATTAGTAGTAGAGGTGCAGATAACAGGTCTCCAGAGCTGTCCTGGAAAAATATTTTTCATTGCAAATTATTATACATAATGTTCAGGTTGATAAATGCTTAACTGCTTGTGTCGTTTTCATAATTGCTCATTAAGGTATTTGTGCATTATTGGTGCAATGTAGCTCCTGCTGAAATGGATGGAAACTTTGTCAGTGCCTGCAGCAGTTCTGGGTTGCAGCAGTTACCACTTCTGCAAAATGTCTGTGCAAGTAAGGTTTGGTAACTGCACCAGTGTTGTGACATTCCAGACCTCACTTTTCATATTTTAAATTTAACTTACATTTGCAAATTATAGAACTCAGATTTGTTGTCATAAAATATTACTTCAGTTGTTGTGGAAAAATACACTCTTTAGATATGTAATTGCAGTAATTTCATATGTTTTATTTCATCTTGGAAGTTTAAGATTGTGCACTATTCTGTGAGAAGAAAATCCGTCTCTGGCAGAAACTGGAAAAGCCAAGAGACATATTGTGTGACATAGTGTTGCTATGTGCCATTAAAATGCCAGCACCCACCATTGTATGTAGGAAAACTGTAACAAAAAATACTTCTTTAATATTTTTTCAAAAATGACACCAACATGAGAATTTCTTTAATTTTTCCCATATAAATATATGTGATGACTTATATAAAACTTTGAATGAAGTGCTCAAGAGTCTGTCTTGCCCACCTATGCAATGCTGGTCAAATATGACTCCTATCCTGATTCAGGAACAACTTCAAGCCTGCTGAGATCAGGGAAGAGGAGAAGGCCTTTGGATTGTGGGAACACCCACGCTGCCTTTTCTGGGCTCTAACTTCCCCTATTAGGAGGTGTAGGAAATGCTTGAAGTCCCAGGAGAGAGAGAGATGGGGACAGTGGCAGTGGGGAGAGCAGGGCATGTGAGCCGAGTTTTGCGCTGCCTTTGAGACAAGTTTCCCGTGGCACCCATTTCTGCAGGATTGGGAGGGGACTCATCTCCTCATGGAGATGCCAAAGACATTTGCCTGAAACCTATCCCTAAAATATCCCTGAGGTGCATAAATGCAAGGAAGAAGTTAGGAGCTGCCAGAAGCATTGAAGTTTCTGGAGTGCTGTGATTCCTAAATATCAAGGTTTCCATGGCAGTGTTTGGTTTCCCTCCCAGAGGACAAGGCGATTAGGCACAGCCACCGGCTGGACAGCCAGAGCAGTCCTGGCCTGCCCAGACATCTGAATGACAACTGCATTGGGCCAGCTCTAGTGAGATCTAGGCCGGCTTCTGGGAGATGTCATCTGAAAAATCCTTATCCCCAGTGAGGGCCTTTTAATTGATTTGATTTCCTGTAAGTTATTTGCCTTCGCTTCTCCGGCAGAAGGGAGCTAAGGGGAGTCAGGCAGATGGCACAGGGCCATGGGCTCCTGATGTAGGTGCTGGAGGGCCGCCTTCCTGTGGTTGTGTTAACCTTTTGAAAGGACCTAGAGGACTTGGATTCTCATGCTGGGCTTCACAGACTCATGTTTAGTTCAAGCTTTGCTCTTTAAAAGGTAGAAGAAAGAAGGAACATTTCTCCTCTGCTAAGACCTTTTTAAAGCATCATCAAAGCAAAAATCCTCAAAATCTTTGCAACAAAAACCTGATAAAATCTATCCTTTTCCTGTACCATTTTGATACCTTATTATCAGATTTCTTAACAAGAGCCACACAAGCAGAGTACAGGACAGCTTTTAAATTGAAAACTTGATTCTTTCTCGTGTTCCTTTGCACCTAACAAGGACCTCAGCACAATTTGTAGAAGCTGACATTGTAGCATTTAACTTTTAGCTGTTACCTTGAGCTTTATGCTGGGGCTGGTTTAGATATCTAAAGTTCTGGGTGCTTTCTCCACCATCCGTGGCCCATCCACGGCCCCTGGTGCAGTGCTCAGTGAAAGGAGCACATTAACAATGTGCCTGGTTCTCTGCTTGCCTGAGGGAAGGGTTTGGTTCATCGTGGTTGGCAAGCACCTCAAATTGGAAATAAGTGTGCATGAATAAATATTCCTTTGCTTCTGTCATGATGAGTTATGGACATATTACAAAAATAATTATCTTCCCTTCATAAATCAGTCTGATAGTTAACTTTGGTTTGCTTGCTAATTCACTGTTCCTGCTAAATGTTCTTTGATTTGGGTCAGATACTTAAGGATAGGAATAAATCACAGGTCTAAGCCCAAATGCTTTTTGTTGCTGGGAAAGAAAAATAAATCTAAAACCAAAATAGATGGCATTTGTAAGCAAATCTACAGTGCAATGATGGCCCTAAAATGAGGTATTTGTATTAGCTGATCTACCCTGCTTTGTAGAAGTATTTTTAGATAGAATTTTGCCTAATTTATTTAAAATAATGATCACCATTAGTTTGATGTGGGCAGGTTAGTGAAATAAATTTGTGAAGCTAGATACGCTCAGAAGTAAAATCCAGGGGAAGAAGGGAAGCCATAGGTGCCAGAAGCCAAGCCTTAGGGCATGTGAAACACTCAGGTACTCTATGTGTATGTTGCAGTCATACCCACCAGCAAATGCAAGTTAAGCACAAACCTTTTTAAAGGAGAGAAAATCAAGCCAGTTTAGAAGGAAAATGTTGTATTCCTGAGTTGCAAGGAGAAATATGTTGCCAATTCATACTGCAACAGAGCTCTGGTGACAAGAGTCTGCATAATAAAGCGAGTACTTGTGCGATAGTGCCGGCACACTAGCTGCATGTTCTACAACAGCATTTTTTAGCCATGTTCAACAGTGTGCCTGCTATCGCTCCTCCATTTGTTGAATTCAGGATGACCTTTGCATGAATAAAGTCAAATAGGATTAAGGCAGGAATTTTCAACAATGGGAAAGAGCAACAGATGTAGCCGACTTTGAACGTGGGAGGATTGTTGATGCACGGTTGCCTAAAGGGAGTGTCTGTGGTGACAAAAAAAGGGGGGGAAAAAACCCAACAATTTCCTAAAATATTAACCGCATAAAAGAAAAGAAAATAAATAGAAAACAATCCAAAGGAACTGAGTAATTCTGGTTTTTATTGGCATCAAGCTGAAGGCAGGGTTTTTTGATTCACTGCCTCCTTTTAAATCTATTTCTCTCTATTCTTTCAGCAGAACTCTGTTCTCTGCAACTGTCACTATATGAGCTGTCTGAGGGGTTTGTGGCATGCACCATATTCTTAGATTCACCTTTTTTTTGAGTTATTTTAAGGAAAACAAAAATGGAGTATACAGGAAAAAAGACATGTTGTTTTACTGGAGAATCAGCCATTTGAATTCAAAATCTAGATCCTGCTAATATTTTGTGGTTTGATTTATCCTGTGCAGAAGCATATAGATGGATCTCATGTGAATACAGTGCAAGCAGTCTGTATAGAGACTGTTAATAAAGGGGAAAAAAGGTTAAAAATATATTTAAAGCAAGAACTCTTTCTGATACATCTTAAGTAGTTTTATGCGTCATTAGATATACCAAATTTGTTTTTATCTCAATAAAAAGAGGACATGCAAATGTATTTTACTTTACTTAGTTTAATTATTGACAAGAGCTATTTTACAATTTAGCAGATAATTGTGTTAACCCCTGAATGATACTTCATAGTTTGCAGTAATGAGTAATGCACAGAATTTAGATATCGTTCATATGTCTAATTCAGACAAATCAGCTTTGAAAAGCATGCATAGGAAAAGCTTTTAAAGTGTGAATGAAATCATGTGCTCTAGCTCAATGAAAGGGCTCTAAAGGAGCTACCTAGAAACTAAAGCCATTACTGAAATCACATTGTATATGTTATGAAAAATATTGGTGAGTTTAATATATTAGTTCAACTTCAATATTTAAAAGCTTGATTAAACACTCTGATTAAATGCTCACACCGCTTTAAGGAGAGCTGTGGTGTTGAGAGGGCAGTCTCTCACAAGGGAAAAATCATTTGGATTCAGAGGAGGTAGCATGGTGAAACATCTTTTAATACGTCTTATCCTGCCTCTTCCCATGCTCCTCTAGAGCAGAGCTTGCCAGGGTGAGCTCTGGGTTCCCACTAGCAGATGCCATGCCACGGGACACTCAGTAGTTGTAACATGTCTACTATCCCCAAACTAAGGAGTATTTCAACAGACAGAAACAAACCCCCTCCCAAACACAAAATCAAAACAAAAACATTACCCCCCAACCCCTTGTTGTTACCTGGGGTGGAATATCTTTAAGAACACAGCTCTCTAGGTACTGGAGGCTTCATTACTAATTTTTGTTACCTTGATAAAGGTCCTGTGATGTTTAATTTTGAGACTAGACGCAACTTCATATGCGTGCCTGGCATCTTTAGCACCAAGAGCACATCACCGTTGCTTGCATGGCACGGATTAATGTCCACTGTGGTTGTAGAAAGTTGCCTTTATTTCCCTGTGGGCTCAGTGTGGGGACCGACATGAAGTTCACAGATGTGTACATAACTGCTCAAGTCGTACCTGCACAACTGGAGGAGAGGCTGTCACAGGCACACAGCAGAACCAGAGAAATACGTTTTGAAAGAACATTAGGATGCTGACTGTTACACACCTGCATTTTTGTACGCATTCTCGAGACTTAATGCAGAGTCCACTGAAGGCAAGGAGAGGTTGAGATCCTTTAGTGGCCCCTCAGTTACGTTCCAGAGCAGTGAAATCTTTCCACCAAAGGCTCAATGAGTGTGAACTGGGGCAGATTAATTACTTACTCCTTAGTTGCCTTTTGTATATTGGAAGGGTGATCCACAAGGAAGAGTAGTCTCTTTTTCTTTGGTAGGCCAGCTAAAATCTTCATTCTCCCTCGCTTCATCAACACCTTTGAGACAAGAAACTGTAGTCGTAAAGCCTTGCAAGGGTCATGTTTCTTGGCTTGCTTCAACACAAATACATCTTTAGAATCCAACTCAGCCAGACAAGCTTTAAAAGTATCCTAAAATGTTATACCACCATAAATAATTATAAATAAGAGGAGTGTTCTATTTTTGTATTCTTTCTTTTTTTTCCAGTTAGCTGCCTTGTATTTTATGCTTCTGGAGCATAATGAAAATAATTTTTACATAAAAACCCCATAGTCAGAATGTGTTTCTGTTACTTCAAGTCAGCTTGGGGTGTTTTTTATATATTGACAGTGTATGTTTGTATTTTCTTTCTGCGTGTGTATATAGATATGTACAAACTTATATCTTAGTATATTTACTGCTATGGTTATATAAAAAGGTATATATGGTATATGTATACCTTTATCTATAACAATATATAAATACTGTATATATACACCGTTATATGTAACAAATAGACATATATTATCTACATGCAAGCTTTCTAGAAAGTGAATTCAGACAGCAATTTGATACAGATGGCTTAACAGATCATAATTCAAGTGTTTTGTCCTAGAATCTGCTTAATAGCTAAACCATATTCCGTAACACCATGAGCCCTTTTCTTAACATTGCCAAAGTGCTCTTAGGAACTCTTTAAAAACCTTTGTTTTTATCAGTGTAAAGCAATGCTGCAGAACTGATGCTTTTCTAAAGTGCTCTTCTGGCCCTCTGTGCTGTTGGTAAGTAGTCTGTCATGATCATCATTGGCAGCAGTGACTCAGTAACATGATGTGATCCAATCTTTTATTGTGAGACGTGGGTGTGTAGATCAGAACCCAGTCAATAGGCTTAAATGTAAAGAGCTATGGCAAACCAAATATTGTTGCAATGCTCAATGTGGTTATAAGTGTAACCACAATTTTTCCACTGTACCTAAAATGCTAATGGAATATTGCCACTGCGGTGTAAGAAAGAAAAAAAAGTAAGAAGAAAAATTGCTTTTGAGGGGTTTTCAGTGAAGGAGTTTTGTCTGCGAATGCATTTAACTGTTTTTACATTTCTTTACATCAACAAGATTGGACTTTTATAAAATAGATGTTTGGGGTTTTGCCTGCTAGAATTAGGTTTTCTTCTAGGATAGTATCTTTTTTTGTGTTCACATACATACCATTGTTTTCAAACGTAGGATCAGAATGTGGCATAGGTATGAGTAATAGAGAATAATAGAAGATGATTCCAATGAGAGCCTGCACATTTTTGAAATGTTCTTCCATTCCTGGTCTCCTTGGATATACAAGTGGCTGATTTAAAATCACAACCTGTCTTTTTTTGCAAGTGTTTAAAGAGTCGTAGAACCCATACAACACATGGGACATTAAGGGGTTTGCTTCAGAGCAGTTTCATCTCTTTTGGAAAATTTTTCCTTCCTTTTTTGGAGGAAACCAGTGCTGTGTCTAGCCCCCAGAAAAATGAAGTGTATTGCTCTGTATTTTGGGTCTTGTGTGGATTTGTGTGTTTTGAGGTTTTATTGAGCACAGATGAGCTGTAATTGTTCCTTCATCACCTCAGTCTCACTTTCTCTGGCAGTTGCTCTGCCAGTATTTCATCCTCAATACAGAAGAAAATGAATAAAGAAAGCAAGATCATGAAGTGGGCCTATTTTCTGACCAGATTTTAGCAATTTCTCATCCTTAAGCTCCCTAACATTGTCCTTGCTGCCATCCCTGCATGAGTAATGGACCCTGTGTGGATCCTCAAACAGGTGATCCAAATGACCATGGAAATCTGCTTGGAACTATTTGAGAAATAGATTCACATTAAAAAAAAACCCAAAAGGGATGTTTTCATATTTATTGAGTAAAAGGAGAGTAAGAGACAGGTCAAATCCTACTATAGTCTCATTTTGTTTTGGTCTTCTCAGCTTAGAGGACTCTTTTAAAAACTGGTAGATGAGTTTGGCTGTGAGTTGCAGGTTTAGATTCCATAAGAATTGACCTCTTTTTGTAGTGAAGTTAGTTACAAATATATTGCTTCTGTCTGATTTAGGACATAAAATGCCTCTGTAGTGTTCCATAACTTAGGGACAAGGGATAGCATTCCCTAAGGCTGGTTGGAGCATCTTGGTTAGACTTCTGCTCTGGAGAGCCTTCTAAATAGCCAGGCTCTACCAGCTGCAGAAGAGGCTGTGGGAGACCAGTGAGACCAATCTTGCCTGACTAAACTCCTCTTTTGAGAGTCGAGTGCCCTCCCCATGCTGTTTCTTCCCACCCACCCCCAAACTTGCAGAAGGCATTGTTAAGTACCAGCACCTAACACTGCCAAGGTTTTATGAACAGGAAAAAAAAAAATTATTGCTAAATGACTTTTAAGTATTTGCATGTGGTAAAAAGAAAAAGTTATGTGAATACAACTCATTGAGAACCTAAACTATGACTAAAGCAGCGTGCACACTATATGTTTATGAACTCATCATTCTCCCACTAGAGCTTCAGCACTTCTGTTTGTGTACTCTGTAAGTTTTATTGTAACTGTAGGAAAAATTGCTCTTTGAACTCCCTCCTGTACAATTTTAAAGGTAAAGTAGGTGTTAATCAAATGATGTTGCTGTACTTGTTTCCCAGTCACGTCTTGGCTGATGCTTCTGCTGCTGAGTGTTGCCTAGAAGTGTGAAAAGCTTGTGTTTTTAAGATGGTGGGTCTTACACCTTTAAATAATTTGTAGAAACTCATGTAACTTGGAAGTAACACTCACTATTAGAACTTTGTAGACTCCACTGGAAGGCTATTTAGAGCAGTTGGCTTTTATAAATTTATCAGAGTTTTGAAATTGCAGCTTGTCTGCTGTGTTACCAGAGCTCTCCCTTTACATTAACTTTCTCTTCCCTTTATTCTCCCCATTTCAAAGACTGTCATAATCATTTAATCACTCATTATGCAATTAGATATGTTGCTACACATTTATTAGCAAACTTACTGTCAGACTAGTAGTAATGCTCTAATTTACACTTCCCAAAGCATGGAAATTCCTGTGTAGGAATGGAGGCTCCCTTCTTTTCCCTCCTCCACCTATCCCGAGATGCTTGTGCAGTGAAAACTATTGCAGGAGACTGAGATGTGTGAGTGATAAGTGCTCTACATGTTGTAACAGCTGGACATGATCAGACATGTTAAAGATGATGTATGAGGCTCGAGTGTGAGTTTTCTGCCTTTGTGCTGGCTGAAGATTTACCCTGTGTAGCTCCTTGGGCTTCTCTGATAAATCTCATCTCATCCCCCCGTGCAAGAAAGAGCAGTTGATACCTTCCCCCGATGCTCCTTCTGATAACTGGTTGAAGGACTGAAGTCTTCTGGTGCAGTCGCTCTGTCCAGGTGTTTCCTAGTTCTGTCTGCAGATGAGTGTTTGGAATCACTCAATCAAGCAGCTCACACCCAACACATTAATCATCGCATCATCTGGGGACCAATAGAGAACCTGGCAGGAATGCTTAATTTTATTTAACACACCGTGTAAGTTAAGTCCAAAAGGCACTCGAAATGTAACACTTTCTTCCATTTGTGGAAGCTCAAAGGCATAACTCCTCTTAAGGATTTTAATCCAATGGACAGTAATGTATTGGAGATCCAGTGATGTCATCTGCCTGTCACTCGGAGTTAGTGACAGTTAATGCATGGATTAATAACTGGAACAATGTTGAAAGACCAGGGAGTCATGAGTCTGTATCTCTGGTACTGCCTTACAAATACCGACTCCAATCAGAAATGCCTATGGAGTAGTCTGTTCAGGAGAACCCATCAGACCATCATCTGGATCCAATGCTCACCACGCTACAGGTGTAATAGTGCACACTAAAACCCCTGTCTAGTTCCTCACATCACCCTATTGTAGCAGTACCCTTCTTTTCTCTCAGCTTGGAATACTACTTGTGTGTATGATCTGCAAAATTTGTTCCTTGAAGTCAAAATCAGCATTTTGTCTCCAAGCTTTTAATATTACAGTATTTACCATGTAATGTTTTTGCTCAAAGTGTTTATTTTTTATTTATCTCACAAAATATTTTTTTCTTTAGGGAATTTAAATGAAGAAAAAAACCAAACAGCTGAACAAATTCTGTAGTTCCAAATATCAAGCTAATCTTTAAAATGTTAACTTAAGTAGTATATTGAATTAAGGAAAAAAGCTATCTCTGTGGGCAATGTACTAATATTCAATTCAAAATTTTATGGAGTAGATCTAGGGATCATTTAGGAGTTTTACATGTGTTAAAAAAAGTGAAACCCAGAAGATCTGACTGCTGTGCATTGCTGTAACACCCCTGGAACGTGGCTAACGCCCAATTACTGCATGCTTAGACTTGGATGGAAATTACAATTGAGCTGTAAAATATTTTGACAGTTTCCAACTGTTGTGTGGTTATTAGCCAGGCATCATAAGAGAATGAAATACAGTGATTTGATTAGATTTGTATCATGATCTGCTTAAACAAGGACTTTCAACATAAACACATAGTGTAAAGTGTTAATCAGAGGCAGTATTTAATTATTACCAGCTTTTCTTGAGTTCTGCAGGAGAGAATTCCTCTCTCTCAAAGATTTTGATTTCTTAAATGAGACTTGCCATACCTTTATGCTTCAGCTTTTCATTTACAAGCTTTTACTTGTTGAGTGCTAAAAGCATAACCACACCAAATTTAATTTGTCGCATGAAAATTGTGTGTATTTTTCAAGAGGATAGATTTCACAGTGTTGAAGCTAGAAAAGCTTGTGTTAATTACATATTATAAAACAAAAAGGATATTTTCATTTAACATGTATTTCTCCTTTTAGCCAAACAAGTCCTAGCAATTAGCAAATTTGGATAGTGTAAGAATTCCTGGAAAAATATGTTAAGCCAAGTGGCACTTGAATTGCTGTTACTTTTACATGTATTTTTATTTTGAAATGAAACTAATAAAGCAAAAATATTCAAACTGCATGCAAATTAAGCTCCAGATTGTGCCAGTCTTGTTATGTTCATTAAGCCATTGAATCCTAGAGTAGTGGCTGTTATTCCATGGGGACTATTCACAGAATAAGGTACTATTCAGAGAGGTAAAGATAACAATCTGCCTTCACACTGCTTAAATAATGCTCATTCTGTTGGGCAAGTAAAGCAAGAATATTCAATCCTGTCGTTCCCTAATTTTTCACCTGCTTTATTTAGTAATGCTTTTTTGTTTTCTGTGTTGTTTATGGATGGTGCTTGAGAGTGAAGCATTCTGTTTCTGGTAGAGAAGGCTTTTTCAAGTGTTATCATCCTGTTTTTTCTTTAAGAAACTCTCTAAGGTAATCTTTGTCTCTCAGTTCAGTCTGTGACATCTCTGCTGTGGCTGAGAGCTGAATCCAGCCGATTTGGTTACCAGTGTTGCTTACGTGTTGCTGTTTGCCTAAACACCTCATTTCACCCAGCTGTAATCAGTGGGGTTTTTTCTGACTGTTTTCTTGGGTTTGACCTGAACTCTTACCTTGCAGATGACAAAACCTTTCTAATGTATCTTAGATTTTAAAGTGGCTTTGTGACTCTGTGGAAATGTGCTGACTGGGTGAGAGCCTTCCTCTGTAGTCCTCAAAAGGAACAGTTGAAGTCATGGGGTTATACTCAATAGCCAGTCTCCTAAACAACTGAGAGAGTTGTAAACTGTACAGTTTTTCATCTGGAGAGTTGTTAGTGGTTATTGAACTTCCTATGTATTCATATAGCTGTGTGGCAGGAAAAAAACCAAAATATGCTGTGCTTTGCAAGGAGATCTGATTAACATAGGGGAATTGGTGCATGAGTTGCTTATGGAACAAATAATATCAGGACCTCCACACTAGGATTAATTTTTAAAATGGGAAGTGGGGGTTTTTTTGGTGGATGATTGAACCAAACCGAGAGGCCAGTGTGAAGTGTTGCTTGGTGGGAATTAGGGGTTTTCCAGCTTGCTTCCCGTGCTGCCAGAGCATGGAAGGAAGCTCTGCCAGACTCCTGCTCCCTGATGGCAGCAGCCCGTGAGAGCTGTAGGCTCTGGAGGTAAGAGACAGAGAGAACATCAGTCTGAAGCACATCCAGAAGATCACTTGGTCTTTCTACTTGCACAAAGGCCAAGTTCTTCTTTACTAAATGAAAGATTTCTGCAACCTGTTGTTAAAAACCTCCAGAAATGAAACATCCATGGCCTTCCCAAGCAGTCTTGAGTGCTTCATTATACTGCATTATCGATTGCTCCTCCTGGTGACTGACCTCTAGCAACTAAAGCCCGTGACTTCATTTTGGTAAACACTGGTGTGGCGGTCAAGGATTTTTCTTTCTTCTTTGGAATTTTACATGCTTGATGACTTACCATGTTACTTTCCCCTCTCATTTGTTCATACCATAAATGACCTAAATGTGCTCCGGCTTTCTTCATGCCTTTTTTTTTTCCCCTCTGATCTTTCTTTGGGCTCATCTTCCTTACGCTATGCATCAGGGAAAAGTGAACATAAAATTTTTGTTGTGGTTTTGTTGATGCTGAGTGGAGTGAGAGAGGAAATCTGTGTCTTGCAAGCTTTATTCCTGTCTGTACATCTCAGTACGATGTTTGTCTTTTTCATGACAACCCGATGTTGTTGACTTTATGTTCAGCTTGAATAGATTGTTTCCCCCACATCCTTTTGTGAAGAACTGTTACCTAACCAGTTCTTCCTCATCCTGCATTTATGTAAATGATTACTCCTTCCTATGTTTCATTTGTACCTATTGAATTTCATACTATTTTTTTCAGAACTTTACTTCTTTTTATGTGATTGTTCTAGTGCATTCGATGTCCATCTCGTCGTCTTTTCTAGTGCATCATTCACCTTCCTAATTCAGACTTTCACTGAACCTAAGAAATATGCTTGCAGAACCCCTTTTAATGCATAATTCCAAGAATCATTTAAAACTGGTCTTGGATATCGTTTTCCAGCCTGTTTTACACCTATATGAGTCTCATTAAGGCTCTATTTTCTATGCTTCCTTATGAGAGCATCTTGAAAGACAATTAAAAGAGCTCAGTTACATCTATAATCTGTTACTTGATGCTTCTCTACTCCCTGCTTCCCTCTTGTAGAAGAAATTTGGGCTGTTAGTCATAAATCGTTGATGACAAATTAATGTTTATTGCTTGTCTTCTTTTGACTTTTGTGTGCTAAGAAGGACCCTAATTGTTTGTTCTACCTCTTTTTCATTTGCTTGTCTGCATTCTTGCTATTTGTCCTTTTTCTTGCGCATTTAAAGACTAAAAGGAAATGTAGTCTTTTCCTACTCTTCTTATATTCTCCCTTGTGTTCAAATTTCCAAACTGATCATTCATTTCAGATGTTGTTTCATATTGGTTCTTCCAGTACCTTAGGATTACATTAAATGTGTTCAGCTGATCTGAAAGCTTCTGGCTTATCTAAGCTGTTTCCACACGGGGCTGAAATCTGACCTTTCTGTGTCTGTATGAGTAATGCAAGTCTCCAACTTCCATCTGATTTGTAGAATAAAGACAGATGTAGAAAAAAAGTACTAAGCATTTCACATGTCTCCCCATCATCTATGGACAGCTTCTCCTTACCACTGAGGAGAGAAGCAATACTTTTGTTGATCTCCATTCTTGCGTTTGTTTACATAAAGTAAGCTGCCGATGCAGTAGTTTATCAAGGCAAAAACTTGTTTCCATTAAATTCTCATTTATCTATTGCTGTCCTAAGGAGCTTTAAGAATATCCATCTTTATGCCTGATGCCAGCTCATGGATACCAGCACCTCATGCAGGATTGTAAAATACACTGATTTTATTTCCACTGTCAGCCAAGAGGTGTACTGCGGCCTTCAGAGGTACTGTGACATGAATACCAGGCTTAAAAATACTGGGTGCTCTAAGCACACCCAAACAGAGATTGTTTTCCTTTGTTTCTGCAATACCTGCACAAATCTGGCATCTGTGTTCTGTTCTCAAGTATTTAAAACAAAGATTTCTCATAGGCGAAGGCTAATGCTTCCATAAATCTGCCTATGGTTGGGCATTAATATAAATGATGCAGTAGATTTACAAAATAGGTAACTATAAAGTTATGAGCAATGTCACCTTTAATGAGCCAACATCAGAAGGTTGCCTGAAAAAACTATGTCTGTTGAAATGTTCAGAAGAGTGGGATAATGACTTGTGTTTATTTAATGGCTCTGTCAAAAGAAATTCCTGCAAAAGCAACAAGAGTTCACTGTTTTTAGGAAGAATTGGCAATGACTCTCATTTTTAGTTTGCCTTGTGCTTTCTTTTAGAAGAGATTCTTGTGACCTTTTCTGACAAGCTCTAACACTTCCATTGTTTGCTGCAGGCCTTTGAAATGTGGCAGAGATAGCCTTGGGCCCAGGGAGGTGCGTTTTGCTAGTTCAGTTCACATTTAACAAAGTTAAAAGCTTTGAAAATTGCTATTCCTCATCTGTGGTTTAAGTTGCTTAATTCTGGCAACCTGCCCAAAACCCTGAACGTTCCCATCGTGGCAGAGAGCCAGGGATTGTGAACCAGCAGCATCCTGGTAGCTCATCTGGGCTTCCAGCACAGATTACATGAGAGCAGAGCCTTCAGCCCACATGCCACCAGGACAACGGGAGGAAGGAAGGTGGACACAAGGAAACTGCCTGTCTTCTGAGAGCAGAAAAATGAGGCCCCATCCCTGCATGTCATCTGTTCATACTGTTACATTACAAATACGTGTAATCATCAGAGACCGAGCTCCGCGTTCACTTCTGCTTAATGGTATGAGTTACATACCTTTTCTTGGGTTTTTTTAATTGAAAACACGGCGTTCAAGACAAAGATTATGCGACCTCAGGGAAGAGAAGCTAGGTGAGCCTTGGCCAATCCTTTTTTAATAGTCCAGTCTGAGAAGGAGATCACTGTAACTTTTTTCCTGGCTGTACTGACCATCAGGTGAAATTACTTCCGCATAAGTAACCAATTCATTATGTTGTCTCAGATTTGTTTCTCTTTTACCGGTTCATTAACATAATCTTCTCCTTGCAATTAGCTAATAAATGTGGGGCTTCTCAGTCTGATGAGGTAGCTGCCCACACTCCTGTGCGGTCCTGTTCTTGTCTGCTAAGAACATCCACGGGGGAGGTTGTCATCTGGAAATAAATTGTCTGTCTTGCTCTTAATTGATTGCCACGAGCAGACAGCCTTGTGTCCTGTTGCGCAAGTGAGGCAGTTGTCCAGCAGTTGATGTGTTGTGAATTTTGGTTCTGAAGGTTTAGAGTTTAGTTCTGAATTCTTGGGTTCTTTCATCCCTTTAATCCCTGACAATGAAAACCAAACCAAAACCCTAAAAGACTCGGCTAAGAAAATGTTACTTCATTACTAGACAAAGTAAAAGGCAAAAGGAGGCTACCAGATAATTACAAAAATTACAAAATGAAGTACTTAGCAGTAGCCTTTGTTACTGCAGTCGCTCGCATCTTTGTGCACTGGGATGCCTGTGGGTTATATACATGTGCACGTTTCAATTGTATGATCACATACTATAATTTTTTACCAGACCGCTTCCTCGGTGCTCAGAGTAAAAGTAACCAGAGGCAGCCATCTGCAGGCTTGCTTTCCTTTCTTTGCTCAGGCATGGTTTGGAAAAGCTCTTTCCAGACTCCTGGCCATCAAAATACATAACAGGCAACTGAAAACCCTTTTGCATGAAGTAATTAGACCTACTTGACCAACTGCTAACTTGAGATGTGTCCTAAGGATTTCACCTTCCTCTTCACCTTGCCACGTTCAAACATGAGAGCATCGTGTCAGCTCAGGCAGATGTCTAAATGCTGGGTTGTGATTGAACATGGACTGGTTTGATTGTGCCAAAATTAAACCTGTAAAATGATAAGCAATTAAAAGCTTATGCCTAAGGCTTTTCAGATAAAAGTTTATGTTTTCTTGCATATCCACATTAGCTGTAGGCACAATCAGAAGAGTGAGGAAGGCAGAGTTTTAAGATGTCTGCTGATGATGAAACCTGGAGGTTACCTAAATGCTTGTTATTAATTTTTTATAGGAAGTAAATTCAGTGAATCTGTAACTTGTGTCCAGCAGCTGGGTTTTCATATCCTCCTTCATTTTTAGGGACAGTAGGAACCAGAGACATTTTGCACCATGCAAATAGAGACCACAGAGTTAAAGAATGTACTCCTAAACTGATACGTTTGCATATCAGAGTAACAGAATAGCAGAAATAACAATTCTTTTTAGGAAATGTGCATTTTCTAATACATGCATGGTCTTCTCTTACTAGAATCAAAGAGCAATGCCACTCGTATTTTGATGTGTCACTAAATTGTAATCTTATGGTGACCTGCTATGCAAAAACTACCTAACTAGCCTAAGTAAAGAACATCTCGGCACAACTGGGTTATGAGGATTTTTTTTTCCATTTTTGGTATAAAACAGAAAGCTATTCTGTCCTATCTTTGCAGACCCTTTCCATATTGTATTTGATATTCCTGGTACTAGTAAAAACCACCTTTTGACTTAGGCCCAGCCTATTCCACAGCCCAGAATAAACAAAATCGAATGCATATTGGATGCATACAGACCTTGCCAAAGGCATAAATTCTATTAAATGAGCCATATTCAATTTCTAATGCGCCCAGGCTAATGGGACATTCCTATGGGTGAAATCCTGTGTTGTTTAAAAAATAAAATTCTAGAGTATCATTTTGAAGATATAAAATTACCTATTTGACTGAAATGTATTTGGTGTCTTGTTTCTATTGTACCTTCGTACAGCTTTTCAGACTGTTCAGTTCAGCTGAATTTCCTGAACTACTTCTACATCCAGCCACATGCTGCACATTTCAACGCACCTACTTGTGCCTTACTTTCATTTACCTTATCTTGCATTTTAATGCTTGCACAATTTTCAGTGAGCCCAGACAGCGTCGTGGTTTTGATAGGGGCACGGGAAAATCCCCTTTATTTTGCTCAGTCAAATGAGTTAGAGGCTAGTGTCTGTACTCGCCTCTTGAGGGAAAAAAAACTTGCTTGTTCATTGTTTGTAGGTCTTCCCTATTCTGACTTTCAGCCCTATCTCAATCTTAGCTTCCTCTCCTGCAGTTAATTACCAGTCCTGGGTTGTTGTCTCAGCTCCTTTCCGCTTCCAGGAGTTATGATCATTAATATAAAACTCAAACCGCATAAGTCTTCCACCTAGATTACAAATCTTTTTTTTTTCTCCTTACTCCTCTCAGCATCTTTCTCTTCTGGGCTTCAACACCCTTGCTTTCTTTAAACACCTCTACCCTCATGCAACCTTGGCTGCAAAGCCCTTGAGGTCCTCAGACAGAGCCCCTACAGTCTTCATCCTGACTGTGTCACAGTCCCATAGCCCCATGTTCTCATCACAGTTCCAGTCTTGATTTTCTTCTCCTGGGTGTTGGGCTGTGTGTCAGAGGTGCAGCTCAACCCTCGCTCTATGAGCCATCACTGTGCCTGGTGCTGGGTTCCTCAGAGGAGCAAAAATGACTATTTGAATATTTTCAAGTGTGGGGATGCAGCCTAATACTTAAAGCTATTGTTCCCTTGTTAGCGTAATGGTCTGATGGGATAATCTCCCAAGAGAAAAAACGCATACACTGTAAAACATATTAGCTGAGCTTCCAGAATGTGTAAAAAGAAGAATAGAGACTTCAGCGCTTTTGTTGAGTGTGAAACGAAGATATCCTGAAGCCAGTGCTGACTCCAGCTGATAAATCCATCCACGTGATGCTGCATTTAGATCTGAGCTACCATGTGAGGGACCAGCTCTGGAACCTCTGTGCTTGCCATGCGGTTGCTCCATGGCTGGACAGAAGCCAGTTGAGTTAGATTCCATAACCTGTTGATCAGTGAGCAGCTCTGGCAATGTGGTGTGGATATCTCAGGCTTTTTAGTGGCATTTCCAGCTGAGTTTGTGGGGACTTAGGCTTTTGAGCTCAAAAAGGCAAGTAATGACTGCTGTGTCGTTTAGAAGAATTGTGTAGTCAGTGCTGAAAAGAATGATGTAAGAAAGAGGTTATTAAATTTTCATTTCATCTGATTAGTTCCTACCAATCATGTAGAGCAAATACATGCTAGAAATAGGCACTTGATAGTAATTGTGTTTGCACCAAGCCAGTAACTAGTATGTCCAACATACAAATATCAAAAGAAAACATTTTGCATAATGATTTTTCACACACACATGAAAAAGGAACTCAAAACTAACATTTGTTAACTCCTCTGAAGTGCTCACACACAGTTCTGCCTTTACTCATGTATTTCCATTGTGTCTGGAGTTGAATGCTTTTATCATAGATTGAATAATGAAAGCTTTGACACAGGTGGTGATTAGGAGCATAACATTGTCATAGTATTAACTTCACCTTTATCAAAAAAACATGGACTAATAAGTGTGGAAAGAAAACCTTATACAATTTCTGCTTTATCAGGTAAGAGAAAATTGTGCGTGTTATGCACGTTATGCACGTCCTAAATCTTTCGTATTCTGGATAAAGTGCTTTTAGAAAATCTAACATAAGTGGAAAGACAAACATGGGAAAAAGCTCCAGCCTAAATATAGATTTTCAAGGAATTGTAGTCCATCTTTTTAAACATTGATAATTTTAAAATAAATTTTTAAATAAAGTGTGAAATTCTGCTAAATTTATTTATTTAATACCTTTGGATTTCCTTCTGTAAAGCCTGGTTTTAAATTCAGTTGCGTCTTCAGTTTGTTAGATAAGTGATTAAAGCTTTTGAATGGCATTATCAGAGTTAACCAGAAAGCATTTAGGTGGTGACTGGAAAATTTAACACTTTCGTAGAGAGTTTCAGCAACAAGTATTAAGACTTTATAATTAGCATTTAATATATCTGGTAAGTAGTGCTCTATGATTTGAAGAAGTAGCTTTTTGCACTAATAATCTGTTAAAATATTGCCTTTCCACAATTTGATAATGCTATTTTAGTTATTTTCTCTCAGTAGTGCTCTTTCCATATGTATAGCTTATAATAGCAAATATATTTTAAGTAATGTAGCACCTTGAATTTGAGGTCAATTAGTTACTGGGTTTTGCTTCAAGTTGTAAAGAAAACAAGAGAAAAACATCATTTTAATTACTTCATTGAATCTGGAGTATCTGTCTGGCAGCTTCTATGCAATATTTGTTTCTCTGATTAAAATCTTGTGCAAGGTAAAGTTTATAATTTGTTGCTGCTTTTCCTTCCCTGTTTTGTATATCCCTGTTAAAGCTGTTAATTCAGTGTATTTGGAGATATTTGTCTCATCGTTAATGGATTTGTTCATGCCGATTTGAATCGTTGACAGGATTACAAAACGTAAGCACTTTCTAACAAGTTATTTTGTGCATATGATGTGGTATTAAAAAAATCTCAGCAAGGTATACCTTTTGCACTTTGTAAATGAGTTAGCAGTACTTCTGTCTGGTGAGGAGGTAGTGTGTTTATACAACAACTTTTTAGGGCTGATTGT
The DNA here is from genome assembly GCA_013398955.1 of Callaeas wilsoni. Classification (NCBI taxonomy): domain Eukaryota; kingdom Metazoa; phylum Chordata; class Aves; order Passeriformes; family Callaeidae; genus Callaeas; species Callaeas wilsoni. The sequence continues at coordinate 84,741 of VWPU01012447.1, read as the reverse complement.
GACAGTAAATGAAAAATTACTTCCCCGGTTCTGTGCACATTTTTTTTTTCCCCCAGAAGCAGTGAAAACAAATGAGTTGATAGCAGCTAATTGCTGAGCACTGACAGGCTTCAGTCAAGGGGGGGCATCGTTGGTCTTTCACAAATAGACAATAACAAGTAAATCCATTTGACCATAAACTTAAGTGGCTGTGATATAGTAAATTACTTGCTCTTGATTTGTCTTAATTTGGGAACTCTCTAGCTCTAAAGTGCATCAAGAGCTTGTTTGTTATGTATATATGCTTTTCATTATATTACATTGCAAGAATAGGTGATCTCAGTTCTTTCACTATAATTCAGATGTAGGATTTGCACATTCTGCCTATTTGATTAGATCTAAGAAGTTTTTTAAGTGACAGTATTTTTCTAGGGAAATAAGCGTGTCTGTCTTGAAAGCATGTGCTGCAATCAGTATGCTGAATTTGAGGAACAGCGGATAGTCTGACAAATGCCAAATGCCTGAAGTATTCTATTTTATTTCTTGGTTTATGCCCACAAAAATGTTACTAAAAGGGTCAAAATAACTTTTTTGGAAATGGTCGTTATTAGCTAATGATGGTGTAATGGTCGTTAGCTAATGTCATTTGTTAGAAACCACTCTCTGATAACAATTTTCATCGGAAATTCCTTTTCCGTGTAGAAAAGCTAAAGCCTGGAAGAGGCGGCTCTTCGGGTATGGTTGGAAGTGGGTGTTCAGAAACACGGTGCCATAATTACCTTTATACAGTTGCTCACTGGCACAGAAAGAGCACCAAGCACTGTGCTCTGGAGCCTGTACCCGAGGAATCCGTCAATCCTGTGTCGTGACTTTGACTGCGAGAGGGCTGGTGGGGATGCTTTTCCATGGCTGCATTTGGGGAAGTGTTTTCAAGGCTGTGTGTCACGGGCTGTGCAGGGCTCTGCCGTAAGTGTTCCAGCACGGGTGTTTCCACTGGTACAATTCTTGGCTGCTTCTCCTGTGTAGATCTGGAATCCTGTATATCTGCATCCTTGGGAGACAAGTGCCTAGGGCAACAACTGTAGATAATAACTTGCGATTTGTGTCTTTTGCAAGTTACAGTCATTGTAAACTGACAGCTGTGAAGGACCTAAACTCACATCAAAGGATACAGATCATCTAGTTAGGTCAATTAATGTTAATTCTCATCTTCCATTAAATTCTTTTATCTTCTCTCTTTTTCTTTTTTTTTTTTTTTTCCAGCCAAGCCCAATACCAAGTCCTGTTTTGGGGAGAAAGCCAAACGCTAGTCAGTCATTGCTTGTTTGGTGCAAAGAAGTTACAAAAAACTATAGGGGAGTGAAAATCACCAATTTTACCACGTCATGGAGAAACGGTTTATCCTTTTGTGCAATATTACATCACTTTAGACCAGACCTAATGTAAGTTGTATACTATTTGCCTGCATAAGCTAACTCTCGTAGAAATACTGAAAATTTTTCTAACTTAAAAATCAAATACCAGTGCATTTTAGGTGTTGGAACTGTTTTCACCCTTTGCTTTCAAGCAGGGAACCATCCTTTCTAAGAAACCAGGTTTGTGAATGCTCAAACTTTGTGACCTCTTTGCTCTCCCTTGTTGCATAAACAATTATTTCTCCCCTCTCTGTGATTTGTTTTTCTTCTTCTTAATCTTATACAAAGAACTGACTTCAAGATGATTATGAGAATTGCGCCAGTGTTGAAATGAGATGAGAGGAATAAGCTCTTTGTATGCTGACAAGGACGGATTACCTCCTGGTAAATTTGGTTGTCAAGGCTGGCCTCTAGTCCCTGCCTTAACTTCTTTTTTAGATGGAGAGCTTCAGGCAATGAAACATGTAATCGGTGTTTATTTATTTATTTATTTATTCCTTTAATTTTCCACACTATTAGTTTTGTTGATTGAATTGCTGTGAAATTGCTAGTTGCTGTATGATATTATTGTATGTCAAATTTTTAGATTTAGTTTGTTTTAAAACTGCTGCTTTTATCAAATACTGTATATACCCACTGTGCCATTTTCCCCCTCAGTGACTACAAGTCCCTGAATCCTCAAGACATTAAAGAGAACAACAAAAAGGTAAGAACTGCCAGGCAAAAAAAAAACCCAAAACAAAACAAAAAAAGACACAGCCTCAATTTTGACTTCGCTGCAGGTTTTTATTAATTTTGGGAAAGTGCAGTTGTTCTGTAAGGTCATAACTGCGGCTCACAGAAGGTATTCGGCCTCCTGCGGTTCAAATCGGATGCATTATTGACTCGAGTTTGTCATGGTTTTAACATTCACAACAAGTGCGAGGCTGGCATTAGAGTTTAATATTTGTATGGCCTACATTAACTGTGAAAGCAGAGGAAGGGCCTGGCCAGCCTTCTGTGAGCACTGCTCTGATTTTTCCAATCAGCCACGTAATTAAAACAATGAAAAATGTAACTGCTCTTGGGCTGTGGTACACAAGGCTTCTCTTGCTGTTTCTTTAACAAGGCTCTGGGAACTCGGCACGGTTGATGTTGCATTGATGGTGATTGTTGTATTTTTAAAGATGAAATTTTACACCTACTCTTACACTGCATCAGCTGAATGAAGTGGTGTGCACAACATGGGATGTTTAAGATAAAAGGTGTTGAGGTATTACTTTACAAATAAATTAAATACTAGCAAAATAGTTAATAGCCTTGTGCAGTGCTGTTTTAAACCACTCTTTGTAGGTGCAAGATGTAAAAAGTTTCTCTGGAAGAAGCAGGAATTCAGTTTGGGAATCACCAGAAGACTTTTTATTTCTGCTGTTTTAGACATGTTACAAGCTTCAGTTGGGCCCTAGGGACATGTTTAGAAATTACAATTTTCATGTGAGTCACTGATAATAAAATTGTTCCTGAAGATCATCTGAAAATTCTTTTAAGTATCTGCCTTCTTAATGTTGTGATTTTATTTTTACACTGTTTTAAAAGGCACTAAATTTAACTGTGATGAAGGTATAAAAATATACTTTGAATAAATAACCAAGTTCAATATTATATAGCAAACATATCTACAATCTAGGATTATTTACTTATGTAGAATTTCTGAAATTGCTTTATTAAAATTCATTTTGTTTATATTTTAATGTGCCTGCACACTTGTGTGTTAGCCAGGGAGTTACTTGTCTTTAATTTAGTACTTAGGAATTATAAATAAAGAAATATCTCTGAGCTGCTCCTATCTAAAGAGTATTTGGCGGATGATATTTTTTTTCATAATAATAGGAGGACTTATAATGACCTAAGTGGATTATCTGTGACATCACAGTATTTTCCGTGACCATATGTTTTTGTACTTCAAGTTTTGTTGAGTGTCTGGCCTAATTAAGCCGGATTATAAAAAAGAAAGAATAGATTATTAATTAAAAATGTTAACAGTATGATCAGTCATCTTTTCTTTGTGAAACTGTGATGGCAAGCAGTGAACTTTTTAGCCTGTCTTTCTAACAGGATATAGTTCCCAGAATTGAAGAAATAGTGATTGTTGTTATTGTGCAGTTTTTTTCTTTCATCACTTTGCCAGCCTTTGCCTGACAGCTACACTGAGTATCTCGGTTGCTTCCTGCAGATTTATTTCCTGGTCTCACACAGTTCTGCCAGATAACCCCGTGTGCCCTTGGTTGGAGTGAATGCAGCACTGCCAACAATGGCTGCCTAGAAATTCCATGCAGATATGTAACACATTTGACAATGATTCCTCCTAACCAATTAAAATAACATCTTTGGATGAATAGGATGATTTTCTTTGTCTGAAGCAGCTTTATTTTTTTCCAATTTTTTTTTTCTTTTTTTAAAAAATTTTTTTTTGCTCCCCCCCCCCCCCCCCCAAAAGGGAAACCATAGATTAAAGGTTAACACATAAGAGTATATCTTTTAGAAGTGCACAATCTTGTTTGTATTTTAATTTAAAAAAAAGAAGAAATCTTAAGAGACAAGTATTTCAGTGCAAATACGGAGTACAATTACAGATGGAAATGCACTCTTACAAAAGGCACATCATCAGAGGTTCTTTATAACACACACCCAGCACTTGCCGGTTTGGTGCTGCCACTGATGCTGAATAAAAAAGGGTATTTACCTGTGACATCTGATCTTGGCCAATATGTCAGTGTGTTACAGAGTTAGGAAATGATTGGAGTACTGCCTGTGGTGCTTGTGCTGATGGATCCCAATTGATGTCTGTCAATCAGCTTGTCAGTAAATTTAAAAAAAAGAAAAAAACCTCATTGGGAGATAGGTAAATAGGCTTAGTGTCCTGAATATACATACATAAAAAAATCCCAAACAACGACTACATTGGCATCAGTCTGAATTGGAAGGTATTTTTCGTGCACATTGCAAATTCAAATTTCTGTCAGGAACAAAAGAGAAACCAGGATTATCTTTGAGAAAATTACAAACATTACAGGGATACTTTCCCAGCTGGTCCAAAGACTTGTGCTTCTACATAAATCTCAGATATAGCTAACTATCCGTATTACCTTCCTGGTAGCATTAAACAGCTAATTTGATTTAATGTGTCCATTTGATTATTATTAAATAATAATTAAATTTAAAATAATGAAAAATATATTAAAATTACAGCATACTTGCAGTATAGTTCCTTATCAACAACAGAAATTTTTCATGTTGCTAATAATGTGTCCTGCACTTTAAACATATAAGATACTAAACAAGACTTGGCTGGATCTTTGAGGGAATGAAGGAATGAGAAGTAGAATGGCACAACAGTATGATTCTAATAATGAATTTCTGGTTTTAATTATTGTTTAGAGAAGCTTGTTTCGTTTGAGAGATTATTGTGTGGGAATATATTTTGGATTTTCAACTGGCACTTTCAATTTTTATGATGCTTTTTTCCCCTCAGTTCTTTGCCATTTCTAACAAATTCCTCAATACATTTGAGTGATCATCTTAATAAAATATTCCATTTTTAAAATGAATCCTTTTAAACTTTGCATTTAAATAGAAGAATTCAGAATTACAGGGGTAGTATTGATTCAAAATGGAAAATATTCCTTACCTTGAAGCTGGAGTCATGTTTTTATAATAGGTGTTCATGCTCACCTCTACAATTTGATTCCACAAAGTCATAAGAACATATCTAATTGCATGTGTAGGAGGTGCTTGTTGGCATCAGTAGGATCATGTAGGAGCAGAGTTAAACATGCAGAGAAATAAACATTTGCAAAAATTGAGGCTGAGTTATGCCTCTGTTTAACAAAAATAATTTGACTTGGGAAGTTTACTCTGTTTGTACCATGTTACAAACTAGTTAGAAATATGATGCATTTATAAATATGCTGGAATATCAAGAAGCTCCCAGTTTTTCTAGCAGTGAAGGGAGAACCCATCGCACACTGCTGTATGGTCACATCCAGAACACACAACTGCTGTTTCTAGAGCTACTGTCTGTGGAACGTTGGCATGCCAATCTTCATATCTAGTGTACTTTGAAAGGAGAGAAGCAGAAATGTGGATGAGAATGAGAGGGGATGGAAAATAGATATCAGGCGTCAGCGGGAAATAACTGTTTTTAATCCCAGGCATCACCAGAAGAACTGAGCAGCCAACAAAAAGTGATTGCAGCTATACTGAGAATATCCGTCATTCCAAATTCAATCCTGCTGTAGTGTTACTTCTAAGCAAGTACCTTTCCTGACAATCCTGAAACCCTGTCCCCACCTTCATTTTATACATCCTGGGAGATACTCATAGAATTTAGTTTTATTAGCATATAAATAAGAAATTGAGAGTATGAGAGGAGTTGAGATCAAGTCATGTCTATGGGCTTTGGCTGCCCTGGGCTGCTGTGCCTGTCCTTGAGTCCTTTCATTCTTCAGATGGTAACTCCCACTACCTGCAGTGTGGGGTAACAAGTTATTTATGCCACTGAATCAGCACTGACCCGTTTAGCAAACACATCCCGGCGTTACCTTTAGTCCACAGACAACACGGGTGGCTTGCTGCACGTTCGTGCCCAGCCTGGTTTCTGCTGTCGTATGAGCATTCATCATTCCTGGTATCTGCCATGCCTTAGGCTGCCCACCCAAATCCCTGCACTGCTGTCCCTTAACTCTCTGTTCTCTGTGCTCCTCCTGCCTATTCAGTTCCACCCATCTTGTCTCCCTCCCCTCCGTACCCCCAGCCTGATCCTGCTCCTCCAGCTCTGCTTCCTAGGACCAAGCTGTCCCTCTTCTACCACCCGAATTGCTTCCATTCCCTCCCACCTAGCATTTTGCTGCTGTTCTGTTCCATCTGGAGTTTTGTATCAGCAAATACATCAGTCATGTTTGCCGCTGCTACTCCTATATCTAAGCACAGCTCTGCATTTATAAATGGGATAACAATCTCTCGTAATAATAAACCTTCCCAAGAAATACCACACCAAAGACCAGCAATGATTTTAGGCCCAATCATTTTGCATGGGGAGAGCCAGAAGAGCTTAAAAATAAATTATTCAGACCATTTCTATGTCTAGATAAACTCTGTGAATCATTTATTATAATGATATAAAAATTACTTCACCTAAAGTGCTTTGGAAAGTTATACCTGAGCATGAGGGGAAGCATGCAGCGTTTCAGGAAGATAAATTCCAGCTTTTGGAAGCAGAGTTTGAAAAGCAGCTGAAAGGAAAACTATTTGACCATTGAGTAGGGAATGACATTGCAAGGAGAAGGAGAGAGCCTCTTTTTCTCAGAGCAATCAAAATATCTGGGTCTGCCAGGAGCAGGCCAGCCCAGCCCCACATTCTGTCTCCCTGTTGAATACTTACTAATATGAAAACCAAGAGGATTAAAAAAAAACAAACCATAATTGATTTAATTTTTTTCCCCTTTTCTTTTAAAACTAAAAAAATTAAGGAAAAAATGTAAAGTTGAAGAGTTGAAGCTAGTGATGTGTGTTACTGTTTCCTTGTGAAAGGACAGTTTTCTCATCCATGTCTTAAATTTAGCATCTGCTTTTGTTCAAAATAGTGTAGGATCAACTGTGAACATTGTAAGCCCCTTCAGGAGACGGTGAAAAGGAGCTGCAGGATTCCTGGGGGAGGAGAAGCCCACATGCTTTAACCGAGTGCATCTACGCTAACAGGAGGCCTTTTAAAGGCTTCCTTGAAACACAATATTGTCTTCCAAGGTTAATCCAGGATAGTAATAATTAATTGTAAATTGAGAAACGGCTTTAATTCTTCAAAACTAGAAAAACCTGATGCACCAAGCCCACTCACTTAAAGGGCCAGCAGTGAGAAGACAATGTGGCCTCACAAAGCGGGAGGCTTGCAGCTGTTTAGCTTTTAGAAATGAAAGTGAAATGGGAATGATTTTCACTCTCTCTTTCTTATAAATTTAGCATCAACAAATGTTTTTAAAATGCAGTTGTTTGATGGATTAATGTGATTTATGTCTAGTGTCAAGTAATCTGTGGTCATGTTCTTTTTGGCTATCTGGACATAGTTTTTCATCAGCAGAAATCACTGCAATTACATGACCAATAGAAGGCAGAAGGTTGATCACCAGTGATAAAGCTCAAGATGGATTAGTGTCGTGTTTCTTATATCTTTGTTCCTTATCTTAAAAAGCCATCCTGACTTCCTTTTTTTTCTGGTCCAACTCTTAGACTTTTTTTGTTTGCTTGTTTCCTACTACTTGAATGAGAACCATTTAAAATATTGGTAGGTTTTCTTAGTGCAAAAAGAAGAGCTTTCAAGCTGCACTTTCATGAATAGCTGTTTACTCATAGAAGTGTCATAATTTTGAGTAACCAAAGATTTTAGTATAGCATGGCATTGAAGTATGTTAAAATATTTAAAACAATGCCGTTTGAGTGTTTTTGCTGGTTACATTCTTTCAGTTTGCTTTGCTGTGGAGATACCCTGGGAGATATGTAGAAGCCATCAGGAAAAATCAATGAGCTGGATGTTGGATGGCGCAACAAAAAGTAGTAATGACTATAATGAAGCCAAAAGAATAATAAGTAATAGAGTCGGAGCCATATTCTTCCTGTAATATTGGATGTGTTTTAGGCTTGCTTACTTAGACTGAAACTTCCACTTGCATTCTCGAGACGTTATGATACGTAAGAAACTGCCACACTGAGATCTTTGTTTTGTCTGTCTTTGAAGGCGTACGACGGGTTTGCCAGCTTGGGAATATCGCGATTGCTGGAGCCTTCGGACATGGTTTTGTTAGCCATCCCTGACAAACTGACTGTTATGACCTATCTCTATCAAATAAGGGCACATTTCTGCGGCCAGGAATTGAACGTGGTTCAGATAGAGGAGAACAGCAGTAAAAGCACATACAAAGTGGGCAACTACGAAACGGACACAAACAGTTCTGTGGACCAGGAGAAGTTCTACGCGGAGCTGAATGACCTGAACCGGGAGCCCGAGCTGCAGCCACCAGACGGTGGTTTGGCGGACTTTGCCTCGCAGGATGACTCCGTGTTTGTAAACGACAGCGGTGTTGGCGAATCTGAGAGCGAGCATCAGACTCCTGATGACCATTTAAGCCCAAGCACAGCTTCCCCTTCTTCTCGCAGGACTCGAAGTGACACGGATCCACAGAAATCCCAGCAGAGCTCTGGAAGGACTTCTGCGTCTGAAGAAATTGGGAAGTGTAGCAGTACAGACACAACACAAGTGCAGCCTGTGTTGGGAAGGAAGAAATTGCTGATAACTGACACTTTAGACTTCAGTGACTTAGCACATGTCAGTGATCAAAAAGAGGATATGTCTCCCACAGTTGCTTGTGAAGATAACAACAAGAAGAGACACCAGAGCTTAGACAGTACCCCTGGTTTCTCAGAGCAAGAAAAGCTGGGATGTATAGGACCCACAGAGAGCACAAGAGCAGATCCCAGTTCACCTGTCACAAAACCGAGTTTATCTCCTACTTCTAAGCCTGGATACTCCTATAATATGGATACGGATCTTGCAAAGAAACCACATGCTTCTCCGAGGCAAACAGAATCTGATTCTGACAGTGATGCCAGAACAGCTTTAAATCATGCAGATCAAACTGCAAAAACAGCCCAGGTAAGGCATTTTTGTCTGTGAATTAGGGTGGAGGTGCTGTTCAAGTTCTTTCTCTGTGTTTGTAATTTACACCAAATCCTCAGCATAAATGGTGAGGTGAGCAGTGTATTTTTATTTTTGGGCAGTAAATGTTTTGCCTTGGAGGTAGGTGGTGCTGCAAAACAGTCATTACATGAAAAACTGAATTATAGAAATTGTCCCACTGTTGATCTTTCCAATCTCTCTCCAATTAAAGAAAGTTGTGTTCTCAACTATCTCAAAGATGGCTCCAAAGCTTTTGCCACTGTGACAACACATTTCCTCTGAGTGCTGTGTACTGAAGCAAAAACTGGGAAAATATATCAATTCATTAGGAAATGTAAAGCTTTGAATACCTTAAAATTTACTAAAGATATTTCAAAATCTTGTCTGGGAAACCACAGAGTCTTGTGAACATAGCCATGATGGTGAGGTAGAAACTCCAGACTGTTAAATTATGCTGCTTTCCATTGAGTGGCCTAAGGCATGTTACTTCACCACAATGTCATTTTCCTTTCTATAAAGATAACAGTGTATGCCCACCTACCTTGCAGATTTATTGTGAGAATGGAATTTGAGTATTATATATATGCTGAGTATTATCAATAAATCATATCATCATAAAAATATGTAAAACATTTTATCACCTCCATTTACAAAAATGCCAAAGCAGGCTTATAATTTTACCCCTGTGAAGAGTTTTCTTGAGTTTGGGCTTTGTGCCATTAGCTCTGGTAAGAAAAGAATATAACCAGTCTTTTGGTAGTGTCAATTGCTTCAAATATTTTTATGGGGTTTTGTTGAGTAAGCACCATAAAGATTCATCTTATTGCAAGAGAAGCAGTCTATAGATGGGTGATAAAGGCCAAATATTGGTTCCAGAGCCAGCTAATTTCTTTCCTTTAGTCAGTGGAGTCTCGTGAGCCTTACCACTGTCATCATCATCATCATCATCATCATCATCATCTTTGCGTACTGGGTGAGAAAGGGACAGTTTGGCCCATACAGAATTAAAGAGCAGGAGGAGACAGAATTTGTTCTCTATGAAGATTTTCATGGGCAAGGGTGTAACAGGCCAAGAAAAAGCAAGAGTCAGCTCTAAAGGCAGATCTTTGTTGTTAATTATTGGTGCATTTGCACATGGTAATAAAATCTCAGATGTGAGGCTCCCTCTGAACCTACAGTGAGTTGCTGGTTAGAGTCAACCACCTCCATTTGCAGGTGGTTGTTGCAGGAGCACAACAGGCAGCACCTGTGCCAGCTCTGACTCTGTAAAGGCCTAGAGATGCATTTTCCCACTCTTCACAGTTGACCTTGACTAAGAAGCCAGCCCTTGGGAGTGTGTCTGTCTGGGAGCTGCTCATGTTCTCCTGTTGCCTGTGCAGAACCCTCTTTTGCTATTTCTGCTCTGCAAATACACTCAGTCCTGTGTATGAAGAAGGGGCTTTCCTGTGCATATTCATAAATTCAATAGAAGCAGATATTTTTGCAGGGTTTTTTGCCTTATACCCAGCCTCTTTGTGTTCAATTTAAGTTATAAGTGAGTGGTACCCATATAAGTAGCCAGCAAAGCATTTTTGTTGTAGCCATATTTGCATACATATTAAAGTAAATAAGTAAACATATAGCGTGTTTGACATAGCTTCTATGAAGCCAGTTGGGTTTTTCTGCAGTTGCAGTTGAAAGGCATTAAACATTGATAGAAATTAAGTTTTAAGGGGAAGGAAGAGAACTCCTATTTACATTATAAAGGCCTGTGACTTTTTCTTTTACATTTTGATCATCTTTTCATTTCTATAGAATGCTCTGTCACCTCATGAAGACATAATTCATGTGGCTCCTGACCTTTATTGTATAGGAAGGCCGCTGGCTATTAACTACTGTATAAACGTTCAGTACCCTGAGGCTGCCTTGCTGTTAATTATATTTCTTTATTTTTAAGCAACGTATGTTGTCAAGACAGGAAGAACTTAAAGAACGAGCAAGAGTTCTGCTTGAGCAAGCAAGAAGAGATGCAGCATTAAAGGCAGGGAATAAACAACTAACCAGTACCCTCATCCCAGCCCGCAATAAGCAGCTGAACGATGTAAGAAACGTTGGCCAGTCTTGCAGTTTGCAGAGTTAAAATGCGTTGTGTGTGCTGTTGGGGGGGGGGCATGTCCTTGCAGAACATTTCTTCTCCACGTGTCGTGTGTCCTTCACTCACTTTTAAAGCCTGTTTCTCCTAATGTTATGGCTGGTAGAAAGGTGCCTCCCGCTCCCCTGGAAGTGGAAGTCTGGGAGCACCTTCTTTGACTGGCGCTGCGGTTTCAGATGGGGTGAAACTCAAACGTTACTTGTTAAATGATAGTGAAATAATTTGTGCTATTTTTGATTACTTCTCTTTCAGTTAATGTAGATCATTTCCCTGAGCCTCTGAGCTCCTTGCTGCTTTAGAGGTGTTGCTGCAGTGAATGGAGCTGCTTGTGTCAGTCTTGTAAAAGAGTTGATGGAACGATTCCTTTTTATCACCAAAGTTGATTATGCTGATGAGGGGGGAAAGTGGAGCTGGGGAATGAGCTCCACTGTTGAAGCAGTTGTGGTTGCATCTCCAGTGGCTTCCATGGTGACCTGGAAGGATCTCTACTCTCTGGAGATGAAAGCTAATTAATTTTTATGCAAACCTTTGCAATGCGGGTTTTGTGATTCTAACTTTTGCACATTAGAGACTGTACTGGCAACTGAGAATGTAAATGTAACTGAAAAATAATGATACAGAGAAAGGCTGGAATCTTTACAGATTCCCACCTGTCCTGTCCGCCGAGTCCTGAGGGGCAGATTCTGCTCTTTACAGAAATGGGATCATACAATCAAAAAATGAAGACAGTGATTTACACGTCTCATTTCATTCTCTTAACTCTATTGGATCCCTGCTGGTCTTTCTTTTTTGTAGAAATTCCTCTCTGTATACTGACACTTCATTTTACTTTGAAATATATTCATACATGCAGACAAGTATTATTTATATACTTATTTGTATAATGATATATAAACAAATCTTGTCTTATTTTGTTTCTTCAGTTTTTCCTAGATATGTATATTTTAGTATAAATTTCACTTTGGATTTTTTTTAAAAATTACCTTTTCATAAAGAAAATGGCATTAGAGGAGAGTTACTATAGGCAACTACTCAGGCAGAAACAACTGTAATTAAAGTTGCCTAACATTTTTTATTACAAGCTCCTATTTTCAAAGGTTTTACAACTTTGCTAGTATTTCATTGTTTGAGCTGAAATCTTCCCTGTCAGCTCTTCTGCCTCAGGGTAATATTTTTTTTTCTTTTTTTTAACGTCAAAAAAACCCTGTTCATCTCTTTCTCTGTATTAGGTTGGATAAAGCATTGTTTTACTCTGATTAAAAATAGATAAAATTTGGGAAGATGGTTAGATTCCCTTGAAAAATTTGGGAAGATGGTTAGGTTCCCTTGAAAAATCTGTTCAAAACAGTCAAAGTTGTGTTAATACCACAATCTTGTCAGAGAGCCTCGAAGTTCAGATAAGTTCCTGAAATTGTATGGACACTGCCTAGCAAGAGCATCTTTTACCATTGCTCTCCTAAGGATTGAGGCCCATTCTGGTGCAGGTCATAGCGTTGGGAAGCAAAACTTTCTCTTTTAGACTCAAACTCCTGCTAATGAAATCCAGACAGGAGTAAAAGGAGCTGCCTCACTGGCATACAGTGGTGCCCTGGGTAGGTGGCAATGTGAAGTTAGGCAATAATGAAGATGGTGTCTAGGCCATGAAAAGTGGCTGAAGGGTAGGAGATGGTGAAGGATTTTCAGGGTGAGAGTTAGGACTGTGTAGTTTAGGCAGCCAGAATTACCCACAGGACCTTATTTCATTTGTTACAGAAGCTGAACAATTAATTAGAAGCCTGCAGGAAAGGGAAGGGCAGTCTTTTAGGGCAGCTTGGCAGAGCCAAAGTTTCTGGCTGCCTCCATCAGAAGCTCAAGGAGAACTGTCCTGGAATAAATGGTCCTGGCCCATGTGAAACCTGGGCACTCTGAGCAAACTGTAATGGGCACTCTTGACTTGAGTTGATTGTCACATAAGAATGACAAAAGCTCCTCAGCTCTGAAGTGTGTTGTGGAGTTGTGATTTGGAGAGTCTTATAGTTGATATATAATAATATACACTGTATAAAGCTGTGTATAACAGGTATGTATATATACATAAATATCCATACATGTGCATGTTCTGAAGGAGAATGCATGTGTGCATCAACATATATAGAAGTAAGATGAAACACATTGATTTCTATTTTCTTTTAACATATTTGATATTAGTAGAGCTGAGGCATTTCCATTTGATGTAGTTCTGTCAGTTTTCTACAGGTCATTGCTCATTTGATTGTTAGCATATAGCACAGACTTATTTCTATTCATGGTTTTTTGGTCATTAAGGTTAATAATAAGAACTTTGACTCAAAGCAGTGTTGTATGTGTCAGTGTGCAGTAATGTGTAGTAGTGTGTTATCCAAATGAGAGTTGTGATAATGAGAATCAGCATTTAGTAGTGGAAATTGGATGAGGCTCATTTTCGGGATGGATTGAGATTCAAAAGAAAATGGTTTAAAACAGGAAGATCTAATTTTAAATAAGAAAACTTTGAAGAGATAGTTCAGGGGCAATACTTTTGAAAGTAACTCTTGAAGTTTGCAATTGCACCTTTTTTGATACCTTCTCAGAAAGAGCTTTAAGCATCCTAGTCTTTCAGGCTGTGCTCTGTCAGTCACCTCAGCTAAGCGAAGCCTGTGAAGTCATTAGTGACTTTAGAAAAGTCTCATCTCCGAGGCCTTGCTGTTACCACTTTCCATGTGTCATCTGAGAACCAGAAATTGCTGCTTTCTCAGTGACCAGGTGAGAGCAGCATTCAGTGTATGGGGTTGGACAATGCGCATAGCGAGGACGGGTTTTGGTGCTGCTCAGGGGCAGCAACAGGGAGGAAATTTCCAAATCTGTACCATGGCCATAAATGCAGGTTTACTTGGTGTGTGCCCACCTGATTTGTTTTGGTAAAAGTCCATTTCGAAAAAAAATAGTGTTCCTGTTTCTCCTCTAAGCACAGAGCACAGCCTCATTTCTCCCATTTCTTCCCTCCTTGCAAGTTTTTTCAGTGCTATGTCTGCTTATTTGGTGCCTCTCAGAAGCCTTCAGTCTCAAGCTGTATGCGTGCCAGACAGCACATGGAGGTATGTGTGCAGGTATTTGAAGTCTAAGAGGAGACTGCATTGATCAGAACCTCCTTGAAATCATGCTCGTGGTTTGGGAAGATCATAACTGTGTCATTAAAATTGATGCAGCCCTTTGGAGAGAGAAAGAATTAGCTTAAGAGCTCTGTGAACAGAGTTACTGATCCCCTCGTGGATCCCTTTCTCTATGGTAGATTTATAAACAGCTCAGCCTTTCTGCTTGCTTTCTTGATGTATGTGTGCATGTGGTGACTCTTTTACAAGATGCTTCTGTCATTTGCAATCTGATATAGCAGCTGTAATCACTTAGCTTTTAACCAGGAGAGCCTTTTTATTAGCTTACTCATTTTTATTTAACTTGCCTTTTCTCATGGTGAATATCACAGGGCTAGAAGGGACATATCTGCTCCCACCAGATGCTGTAAAATATCAACCTGTAGTGATGGTTGTTAGCAGCAGCAGCTTGTCTGGAATGTGATGTTGGAAAGGTGAGGAGACTGGAGCTGGGCTATGCTACCTATCTGGCAAAGTGACAGGCTAGAGGGGACCACAGTGAGTGGGAAATATTCAGAAGTCATGGACCTAAAAGGCCTTTCCAGGAGGGGAGCCCTCATCTGCAGAACATGGCGTGGAATCTCTAATTCCTGAATCTCAGCATAACTCTGCTGTCAGCAAATATCTGTAAAGGCTGTTGGCAAAATATTCTTTTTTTTTTTTTAGTGACTGGTCCACATAAAGAATGGAAATTTACTGCAGCTGTCATTTACTCTCCAAACTCAAATGGCTATGGTTATGGAGTCAGCATGATTACAGAGAATGGAATTAGGAGTTAAGAAATGCACAGGCAACTTTAATTAACCTCCTTTGTGTATATGCATTATGATGTAGTCTTTAATTATGTGATCACATACTGTTTTCCCCAAAGCAATTGTGCCTCATTTTCCTCAGAGGATAGAGGTGATGTAGAAGGCTGTTTGTCCAGAGGACCTCTGTGCTTTTGATTGCAGAAATTGGAAGGTGTAGGACAAATGAAGCAGGGACTGCAAGGAGTGAAAAGATGAGGTCGTGGTTGAGGTGCTTGAAGGAATTAAATGTGCTTCTGCCTTTACCTGAATTCCTGATCAGTGCCACTAAGTCTTTTGAGCCAGATGTCCTCCAGGTGGTCACTGTTTGTGTATCCTTCCTTTCTTGATTGCTTTGAGGCAAAACTTTGATTTGCAGATATATGGAGCATCCAGGTCTGTCAGGGAAATCAATTGGAGCTGTGCTTGAGACATATAAAGGGCTGTATAAAGCTTAGTATACTGAAAAAAACCCCGGGTAATAGGTTTCCCAGAGCAAGCAGCCAGAGACAGATCCTTTTAGCTGGATCTCTCCGTCTCAGTTCTCATCAGAAGAGCAGGGTAATAACTCTTCCACAGCTTGTTGTGAGAAGGGAATGTGATTAATGCTTTTGAGGCTCTTAAGTACCATAGAGGTGGGCACAGGAGAAAGAAATCAAGAAATTAACAGAATTAATTCATTCTGTCATCAGAGCAAGATTTGAATATTTTGGTGTAAAGGATAATGCTGTGTGTTGATGGGCCTACATATTGAACAGTGAAAATAAACCGAAGTACTGAACACCACTGGATAAAGCTCAGGTCTGGGCTGAAGACCAGGAGATAGTGAAAGTAAAAGGTGGTGCCACAATAAGGCTCAGTTTTAGAGGATACAGAGCAGAATGAAAATTAAGATT
This sequence comes from Callaeas wilsoni, assembly GCA_013398955.1. Lineage (NCBI taxonomy): Eukaryota > Metazoa > Chordata > Aves > Passeriformes > Callaeidae > Callaeas > Callaeas wilsoni. Next base: position 68,681 of record VWPU01012447.1, on the reverse strand, counting down.
ATGCTCACTAGTTTTATTTCTGGCACCTCCTAAATCCTGTGTCAAATTCTTTTAACTTGTTTTTGTAAGGTAGACAGCTTTAGCAGGGAATGCCGTGTCTAATGGAATTCATGAAAAATAGTGCTCATCTGGCAAAGGATGCATTTTTCTTCCTAACAGGGGCCACGGATTGTTTCTGAAGTTATTTGGGTTTTGCATAAGGTAGGGATTCCTCCTTGGTGAATTTAGGTGCAGGACTGGGCCACCCATATATGGATTTGGCCGAAAACTTTGCATATTTAGGATCTGGCATAGTGTCTGGGATGCAGGAGTTCAGTGGCATGATACCTGGAGAGAATCACTCTGTCTTCTGCCTTTTGTGAAGTAGGAAAATAATAATTCTTTCTTCAGAGCAGCATTCAAGTATAACTACACTAAAAAACTTGTGAGGGACTCCATTTGGACAATAAGTATTTAAAACCAGATTAATACAAACTGACGTGGGGGGGTTCGGAGAGTAATCCTGATGCTGCTGCTGTGCTGAAGTGCAACTGTTGCTACCCTGCTTTCTGTACAGAGAAAGGTTTGGGTTTAATTATCTCTGCCACCATTACTTTATATTTATTCAAGCTGAATGACAGCCAGTAGCCGCCTCAATATGTGTATATTGAAAAAAAGAAAGATTTGAAGGAGCAGTGGCGACTATGTTCAACTCTTTTAGCAGATTTTGCAGATACAAAGTACTTCACCAAAAAGCCGTCTCCTCCAAACACACAAACACTGTGTGCGGAGGGCAGAGGAACGGGCTGTGCCATGAGATTGTTTCTCCTTGCTCAGAATACTGCTTTTTATTACTGCCTTGCTCAAAGGACTTGTTGCAGCTGTATCTAATTCATTTTTAATAAGCTCTTTCTACTTCAGGTGTCAATCTGTTGTGCCCATTACTTTTCATTTTCATAAATATTTGAGTGCAAAATGATAATTTTTTTTTTTTTGCATGCACTGGACTAGTGGAAATGGAAGTTCTTTTTAGAAAGGCTTCAGGAAGTGACAGAATCTGAAAGGAGATAAGTCTTTATGATCTTTAATTTTGCTTGCATACATTTGCACAGATATAGGATATGCTGACTGCAATAAAATAAAAGCAAAGCATTATTTTAAATGCTCAGAAAAAAGTTTTAATAAATGATCCCATTTATTGGTCATGTCCTGCAATAATCCGCTGCCCCTCTGGACTAATAAGCTCCAAACTGTCCAAACTTACCTCCAATAAGTAAACTGTAGCCAACATGAACAGAAGTGGTACCCAAAGCAAATTCAGAATAGACAGCAAAACCAGAATATTTTAATTTGGTTGAAAGATGCCTTAAACTCAAGGTAGCAATGCAGGTGTTCTTTCCTTCAATTATATTTTCAGGTTCTTGAAAATGAGTACAAAATAGTTTCATTCAATTTTTTTTTCCTGTGTCAAACCAGAATCTCTACTTCTGTTGTGTTAGGAAAGGCATCCAGTTCACTGCTGGATTTTTTGTAGTCTTCTCAGTTGGAAAATAAATGTCTGTGATTGAGGTGGTAATGTTAATTCATTTAAGGAAGCACTCTCAAGTTATTCCTATCTTGTTTTCCTTTTAAAAAAAAAAAGGTTAAAAACCTGATCTTTATTAATTAAACATCTAGCATATATTTATTGAGGTGTAGGACTTTGCAGGTGGCAACCTTGGTCTTTTAATATTAATTGGAAAATATTGATTGAAAAAAGACTAGTCTGTCATGCTGATAATTGCAACCAGATTTAGATATGATCACTAGATCTTCCCAAGATTACAAAGAAGCAGTTACCATCTAATTGGTAAAAAGATTGAACATTATTTTGGTAATCCCTGAGCTTTGGTAACTTATTCCCTGTTGTTCATTTATATGTCTTGTTTGTATGCCACTATAAAGTGGTTAAATATGGTGTAAGCTGATAAGACTATGCTGTAGAGTATTTACATTTCATGAGCATTCCAAGTTTTATAGTTGTTTTAACAATATACTTTTCTTTAACTGGAGGTTAGACCTGCTGACTGAACACTTCAAACCCACAACTGACCTGATATTTACTTCTTTATAGCGACACGCGAAGGTTGAGATAGTCTGATCTCAATGCCTTGATGGCAGGAACAAGCAACTTGTTTTATTTAACATTCCTCAATATGTGAAAAATAAAAATAATCTGTAACTTTCCAAAAAGGTTCTGCATCTTTTGACTTCATATTTGATCTGTTTAAGCACTTTGTTATTATGAAATTTTGTACAGTGATATTTCACTGTACAAAAATATTGCTGTAGACAAGTCCCTGACGTAGCTGGGAAAATAAATCAATTAGTGCAAGTAAACTAATTTTTAAGAAGAATTAGTATGCACTGTCAGTTTTATAGCAGGAAGGATTTCCTGAATAAAGCATAACCTTTGATAATGCATGACAAATGTTAGCAGTTTCAGTTTTAGATACAAATGCTTGAGTTTCTCAGCTGATGTTTACTGCCGTTATTTCCATAAGATGTATCTGTTTACACCAGTTAAGGATCTGGCCTAAATATAGAAATTTATTTATTATGTGGCTGTAAATTCAAGGTGCTGCACAGTCTGCAGCCGTACCGTTAACTCGCACGCTGACAGAAAATAGGCTGGCAGTTTATTAATGGAATTCTAAGATCATCTGAACAAATTTAGTTCCAAAATTTTAGCGTCTTCTATCCATTTATAAATGTTAGCCCCAAAAAAAAAAAAGTCTCTGTTTCAGAGCTATCCCTTTGTTTGCAGAGTGAGACCCAGGTTTCTCAGCCCCTGGAATGCTCTTTTTCTATCGCTGCTAATAGCTGTGGACGTTTTCCGTGTGGATGTTCAGTACACGCTGTTGTGAATCCCAGGATGATATCGCCATTACTTAGAGCTGTATTTTGCATTGCCTATTCTGTTATTGCTCAGCATGCACAAGGGTAGAGTTAAAATCTTTATTCATTTCATTTAAAAATGTTTCTTTTGTTCTCCTTATCGTGTTCTGGCTTTCCCAAGGATATATGCCTTGAACGAAAAGTCACATGTGCATTACTAATTGTGTGCCATTGTATTTACAGTTCCTAGTGGTGGCACTGTGAAGCTACTAATTCTTTTGCTTCACTTGATGTAAAATAATCTGAGTGTCTTTGATAGCAGTGAAACAGTATTAATTGTTTTGTACATTTCTTGGTCACTCTTCTTAGGTGGTCTTCATAATCTATTAGAACTTTCAGCCAGATTTTTGTAATGTCATGCCTCCAGCAGTGATTAAATTGGTAATTAATGAACAGTCCTTGGCAACATAAACCACATCCCGTTAATTTTCCCTTTTGAGTTTTTCGAAGTTGTCGTCTCTGTCAGAAAGCATTGCGCCACCTTGCTACGGCCCCTTGGCATGGAACCACAGCGACGGGATTTTTTGCAGCCATTAGTAGATCAGAGCAGTAATTTCACAGTATTTTGGTCAGGGTAATTATAGTACCAAGTACCGAGTAGAGTTGGGAATTCACACAAGAAGTCCAGAAATACCAGGTGAGCTTCCTTGTGTTCACTGGGACGTTATGATTAGTTTAATTGGGCTTTGTTTGATTTCAGCCGCGGAGACTCTTTGTGCCACGGCACTGCAGCCACTTTCCACTTTAGTGTTTCTGACCTGCATTGACAGGAACTGGTGCAAAAATGAGCTCTTTGAAGTGGGACTCTTTGGAGAGGGCAACTAAAAAAGGGGAAGAGTGATGTGTAAGTAGTGTACTGTAGCAAAGCGCGACACCAACCCGAACACCCTGCGTTTTGCGGGTGATGTGATTCAAATTCTTTCATATTGTCAACCGGAACAGATCATATTTCTGCTACATTTGTGCAAATCTCGAGTAAATTACTGCATTTAAAAACACAATCTGTTTTTAATCGCTGGCTTTTACATAGCACCTGCTGTTCTACCTTCCTTTGAAGATACAGTTGTTTCTCTCACCAGAAATTCTGTGAATCGTCTATTTAGTCCTGCAAACAAATCTGGGCGAATGCATTAATGAGACTGCAGCTGCACTTAGCAGTTCACATGTCACAAAATAGTAGGTAAAGGCATTCATACTTGAGTGACTGACTATAGGTGTAGTGGCCTTCAGCAGTACATTGTGCACATTAAACTTTAAATAGTCACTTGCCTGTTGGCTTCTGAATGAAAGGACTGTCACTGGTCACTTCTCCTAAAGCCTTAATGAAACCAAATAGTTTGCTACGAGTTTGGGCCTAACCATTGGGGTGTTTCATGCAGTCTTGTCAGTTGATGTTCATGAATTGACTTGAACGAAGATCAAAGTGTTTCTCAAAATGGAGAAGCGGGGAGAGAGACAGCTCCTTCAATTGCACCACAAGAGCTAATCAAGCCATCAGTTCTTTATGCACTCTGCGTGCCTTTAGAATTTAATACCCAATGGTTTGTCAGGACAAATTGAAATTCGGGGGTTGGCGGGGAGTGGGGGGGAGGAGGAGAGTGTCCCTCCTCAGCCTGCTGAAAATAAAATAAGTGCTTCACTCTTCTGGAGGATCGTTTTGATAAATTTTATCATTTAATGTAAAACTGCAATGTTGATTAAATGTTTGGGGTTGAAAAAAGAAGTTACCATGAAGGTATTATGCACCTTAGCGCTGAGTAAAGATTCAGGTTCAAAGTGAAAGAGAAACTAAACTTGGGGTGATTTTTTTGTTTCTTTGATTGCTAATGAACTTTTTTTTTGCTGAAACATTTTAAATTGGATTCAGAAGATAGATTTTTGAGTGTCAGTTAAAACAAAGTCATGTGAAAATGCCTCTCTCTCTCCCTCCCTCCCCTTCTCTCTTTTTAATTGATATGATTTAGGCAGAGGAAAATGGTAAGGGGGATTTTTCTATTGCAGAAGCAATTTTTAAAGGATTTAGTCTTATTTAGCCTGAAGGTCTTCACACTAATGAGAGCACTTAAGTTACGTCCAGGCGTTGATTAGACAGCTCATCTATCAACTGGAGCATGAGAATTTGTATTTTAGGTACCTTTTATACATTATAAATTTTTTTTTATTACTTTAGACTTTATTTTCCACAAATTTTTAATTGCCTTCTTTCACATCCATGGTGTCTGTAACACAGCTGGCAGAGAACAAGCGCAAACAGGGAAATACTCTACGTTCGATGTTGAGTACATTTCGATACATTTCGATAATACAGAAATTTCGATAATATTGAAACTGCATCTGTAGAAATTGGCGTGCTGGATGAAAATTGCTACCAAGATACATTCCTTAAACTGCCACACGCTCCCTCAAAGTCTACATGCATTTATTCAGGAAACACAGAATTTTATATATATTTTTAAATGCCCACCTACTCCCCCCACCACCAAATTGTGAATGCTGTCTCTACCTGTAGTTTTTTTGCCATGTTTAAAACACAATAGCATCTTAATTATTTTCTGAACCATTCTGAAAAGTACAGCTTTTGTAACTTTTTGACATTTCAGGTTTAAAAAAAATTAAAACGTTGCCACCAGCTTGCACTATGAGCAGCCTGTAATAACAGTTAAAAAAGCTTTCTGAACTATTTGACAAGATTTCTTAGTGCTGAGGCCATATGCTGTAGCCTTTAAGCTATTTCTTCCTATCAGTTTCATTATCACCTGCCTCTGAGTCTCCAATATCATCAGTAAGCACATGCAGAATCATAATTATGCCATGTACAAGTTCTTTGATAACATGTACAGTTTTCTTCTTAATTCTTTATCAAATGCATTGATCGTGGCATGTGTGCATTGATCCAGGTCCACCATCTGGCTGTGTGTGATAAGCACAGTGGCATCTTTGCATTTCCACTGTCATTCATTGCGCTACAATTTGGCTGCAGGGGAGTAGTGGCTGGGATTAGCCCTGTTCTGCTACTTACTTGCATTTTAAGTTGACACCTCTACAGCGGCTCAGACCACATTACAAACTGAAACACATACGCACGACTTAGTGATGTGACACTCCTCAATAAGCTTACTCCACTAGCTACTCAACAATCTGTAATTGGATTTGTAGGAATAACAGCAAAAGATTTCCTAAGAATTGCTGGGGACAGAAGGTGAAGTTTTCTCATTATTGGCAAAAGGCTAGGTATAGATCTTAGGCGATTGGTATTTTCCATTAAAAAAACCTGCCAGCAGTTTGCAGGACTTTTTAAAAAAAAAAAGAAACAGCAAAATAGGGTCTAGGGAGATGTAGGGTTTGCACTTGTTCTTTTCATTCTCATCACATAGAAGCAGACAGGGATCTCGTTACCCTCCCCCAAAAATTGAGAGAAGGGGGGGAGGAAAACCAACTTTCGGAGGCCCCCTGCAGCCCGCTGGCTTTGTTTGGCTGGGAGTGACCCGGGAGCATTCCTCAGGAGGGCACGTCCCCTCCCTTGGCGCGGGGCTGCCCGCCTGAGGAGGAAGCTTCCCAGGATGGCAGTCTGAGAGATGCTGCTCTCCAGCTTACGCATCCCATGCACTTGCCAAAAGCCTTTGTTTCATAACACCACTTTTTTTTTCCTTTTTTTTTTTTTTTTTAAATTATAAAGTCAAGTTTACACAAGAGAAAATCCCTTAAGTGGAGCTCCACGAATGTTGACTCCTACAATGAGTAAGCAGCTTTCTTAACTTCTGTCTGTAACTCAGTTGTGGAAAGGCACAGAAAACACCATCTTTAGCCTGCTCATCTCGGATCGGGCGTTCTGCCCTGTCTGGATAATGGCACTATTTTAGGATATTTCTGAGCCTGCACGCTTGAGCCCCTGTTTGTGGGTCATGCCAGTAGCATTGACAGTCACGATGACAGGCAGAACAAGCTCATGGATCCCAGCACCTTAGGTGTTTGTTGACCTTAATTATTCTTCCTGGATGGAGGAGAGCACAAACTTGCCTAAGCAGGGAAAATTCCAGGGAAGAAGTTAGTGGAGGCCTTTGTCTCTGCTTTCGGTTTAGGTCACCTTTCTCGCCGGTGTTTCCTGGGAGCCCTGTGGGTTGGCAGGGCTGCCCTCGCGGGGTTCTCTGGGAGAGCACCTCGCTCTCTGCATCAGCGCAAGCGAGCGAGGACAGAAGGAAAACACAACGTGATTTTGGAATTGCCTATTTCAGCCTGTCCCTAAAACTTGCTGTAGAGCCAAGTGCAGTGCAAAACAGACGAGATCACCTCTGTCACAGAGATGTGCAGCTCCGAAATGGTTAAATGTGTTAAATCTTATTTATCTGAATAGAACTTGGGGGCTGTTTAGCAGAATGCTCCAGCACAAATACCTGTGGTTCACTTTGACGTTACAATTTTTTTGTTGGTTTCTTTACTTATAAATACTTGAACTGTTAGACCTTTTACTTTTTTCTCTGAGAAAGATGTATTTGTACCAGATTAGAAAAGCTAAACTGTTTCTTTACATTGAATAATCAGCCTGTCATGACAAATCTATCTACTTCTGCATGAGTAGGTGCCAGTTTGACTAGCTTCTTTTAGGCTCACACTGGGTTTTAAGCTGGATCCGTGTGCATGACTGGCAGTGCATTTGTTGGACCAGATCTAAGGAGCCAGAGAGCGTTCAGCTCCTTTTTGCCTACAAAAGAGCAGCCAGACAACCAGCAAGAGGCCTTGGATGTAGCACAAGGTGATACTTACTTAGTCAGCCATTCTTTTTTTCAAATATTTTTTTTTTCCATTCAGTAAACTAAGAGTTTTTCAGTTTCACAATGACACAAGGAATTAAATTATCAGCGGATTGTTTTTCTACAGCCACCATTCTTCACACAGAAATACCATACCAAGTGAATTGTACATTTTGCAGAACAACATAAAATTATTTTTAAAATTAAAAAATAAAAATAAAAGAAATTGCTGGCTAGTTCTTCAAAAATACCTCCTTGGTTTAAGGAGATGTTTTCCATTCTACAACCACGGAACCCCATTTTATCATGAATTTTGGGAGTTTTTTTTTCTTAAGGGGGACAGCTTTGTTAAGATATTGTTTGTGATTCTTCCAATTTTAGACTTTGAGCTACTTCTGTGTTCATTCTGTCTTGTCTCATCAGTGTATCGGTACCATAGCTCCTAAGCCAATAGCTACTTAAGACAAGCAGTTTGATACTTTTTGTGATATGCATTCATGAAAAAATATTTTCAAGCTACAAGCAGTGTGTGGATAGTGAGGTAGCTGATGTAGACACCAGGCAAAAGGCAGAAAATACCCAAGATGTTTATGTCTGTCTTTGCTTAACACCTCCTACAATCTGAATAGCCACAGAATTCCAAAGCCACTTTTGTTTATGCCGAGTGTTCCTTGCTTAGCAATCCATATTTTGCTTACTACCTGTGTATTTTGAGCTGTTCTGAAACAGTGGTAGAGACCAAACATAAATGTGGTCCCCAGGGTGATCAAAGATTTAATCTGACCAGATGGGACAAACTTGAGAAAGATTTTGACTTTCCACTCTGTTTTGCAACAAGAAAGGCTGATTTTTTTTTCTCCCGTCCTTTCTTTGTTAGCAAAGGCAGAGATCAGGCCATCCCCAGAGGAATGAGCAGGTGTGGCCATTTACAAGCATGTCTGGTTATATTATAAACCAACATAAGAAAAGTTTGAAATGGTTTGAAAAGATCTGCTAAACAGTTTTAATGTTTCATCCCAAATCCTATTTACTCAAACAAGAGCCGATCAAGGTCACAGTACAACCCAGCCTGCTCAAACCTTTAAAGCTCGTGTAATTTTTTTTTTTTTTAATTTTTTTTTTAAATTCTGTCATCTCTCCTAACTGAATAGGTACATTTTGGTAATCCTGAATAGGTACATTTTGGTAATCCTTGCCTCTGGACAAGCACAGAAGTCTTTTTCTTTCTGAATGGCTAATAACAGAGCCGTTCTTCCTGTCTAATGATGAAAGAGGTGGCAGTCAAGTTCTTTCTCTTAGATGTACTGTGCACTCACGGCTGACCACGAACCATTTTGAAACCTACAGCTTCAGGAATCGCTCCCTCTCATAGGTACAATTCTGGTTTGATTTTGTTGCTGTGGATTATAAGTAATTTACCACATTTTAAAAATTTTACTTTTGTCCCCCAGCCTATGGACACGGTAAACAATTTACTTTTTAAATGTCAAATATATGCAGTTCACCAGATTATTTTTTTTATAGTGAGAGATACATTATCAGAATTCTGGTGTAAACAGTTTAGATCCTCCCAAAATTCTGCCAAAGGAGGACTGAAAATCCCTGGCAAAGGTTTTGTGGTTTATTTTCTTTTTCTTTTTAATGTGAGAAGATTGCAAAATTTTTAGTCATTTAAGGAGATGGTTTTTAAGGGGGTGTTTGGGGATTTTTTCCCCTAAATGACTCCACCAATCTCAATATTTTCCTGAGCTGGGCAGCTCTCAGCTGGCTGGGTAATGATCTCGGAAACTGCCCCGCCAGTGTTTCACATTCAAATTCACCTTCCCAAATCCACGGCATAATTTTTGGCCAAAGTAATGTCAGTCATTGCCGTCTGCGGCGAGTACAAACAGGACCCCCTAATGGCAGCCATTTTTATTTGTTTCTTAAGATCCAAAGGCTGCTGAAAGAACAATTGGATAAAGTTGAGGATTGGAGAAGCTTGATTTTCTTGTTCCAGTGAAATGAAACTCCCGTCCTTTTTTTTCTTCCCCTTTCCCTTAAAAGCCGGAGTCAGCTAGGGGGTTGTAGCTGTGTCAAAGCCGTTGGGATGCCACTGCTGATCACTTTAATTACTAGGACTAAGGAGGATAAAATTAAAAGTAGCACCATTGAAGCAGTGGAAGAAAGCTTGCCGAGATGTCAGTGAACTGTGAAATATAAAAATTGCATACCAATACATTTTTATAGGAGGGAAACAAGGAATTACATTACTTATTCTTGAAGAGTTTGTCCTTAAATAGTGAAGTTTTCCTCACTGTGCATCTGCATGGCAGATCTTTAAACCATTACAAAATAGTTGGGGGAAAGTAACAAAGAAAACTGTAATGTCTCTTTGGCATGTCAGAGTCATGTCAGAGGCTAAAAGATTTTACTGATTTTTCTTTTCAACTGTACAGGGAAAAAAAATCGCTGTATGTGTGTTTGCTTGGTCTTTTCTTGGTGCAGTGCTTCTTTTTGTGTCTCCTGGTTTGTTTTTTTTTAAATATCTTTGTTCATGCCTCTGTACCTCTTCTGAGTGCTTTTCTTTCCAAATTCTAGCTTGAGATGCTGTTTAACAATTTTTCTGTACCTCAAAACTTAATCTGTCTACTTTTTCTGCTCTCAGTTTCATTGCTCCTTCCACCAGTGTTTCTTCTGCCAAGCTCAGTAACCGAGGGTTCAAATACCTGAATCGAATTTAAGCAAGAACTAGGCTGGTTTTTCCCTTATCCGCTGGTGATGATTGGCTTAATCAGCACAAACACAAGCCACCATAATCTGTGTTTGCTTGGAGATCCCCGGGATGTTAATGACTATGCTAATAATTCAGGATACAAGTTCTCTTTCAGGAGGAGGGGAGGAAAGGAGATGGGAGAAATCAGCCAGCTCAGTTTAGGGCATTTTTGTCACAAACACGTAACTGGCCCTATTTTAAATTACATGTGCTGAAGTAAATTAAATTGTTTGCCGTTAAACCACGTGGGAATCTTAATTTTGTACATTTGTTCTTAAAAGTCATTTAAGTTAAGCCCACAAGTTCCTATATCCAAAGATTTAGGAATGTTAGAGATTGGAGCAGTTTTATTCTAAGTAAAATTCAATGTAATTAATGTTACCAAATACTGTGGGTCAAAATAAAACTGTTTGCTGTGTCAGTTGGCTGGCTAGAAATTAAATTAAATTGATCTATTATAGTGCATAGGAGGAGGTGGGGGGGAAGCTTTCCAGTTGTCTTTCTAATGTGTACTTTACCAAATAAATTTTTGATAGAACTGTTGCTCTGTGCCTTCTGGGAAGTTAAAGGGTGAGAAAGCAAACAAAGCCCATGTGCCATCCTGCTGCCTCGAAGGGCCCAGGCAGAATTGTCTTTCCAGGGGAGGACATTAGGAGAAAAGTAAATCAAGGCAATCTGATAGGGAATCGGGACTCTGTCACTCAGAGGCGAGATATTGTGCTGTGTCCATATACTTTGTTTACTGTAGGGTTTTATGAGTTGTAACCTGCCCATGCAAGCTGTTAATGAGGCTAAATCTTTCTGCTTGAGGATTGAATTACAGCACACCTCTGGGCTAATGGTTATAAACAGAAAGTCCCATTAGGGCTGCATTCTGATTCAGTCATTTGCATTTTTTCTATTGTGCCGAGAACAATGCTGAGTAAATAGCTACAAACAAACAATTTACATGGAAATGGATAAACTGTACCTAATTAGTATTTTGCGCTTGTTTTATTAATGATTGCTTAAACTAAATAGCACTTAGCAACAGCTCTCACCAGCCTCTGCAGGTGTGGGATGCTCAAGTTTCTGGGTTGGTGGGAAGGCTGCCAGAATGCCTCTCCAAAATTAGGCAGTTTGTTATATTCCACTTAGTTCAGGTCAACAGCCCGTACCTGGGATTTGTCCAGGTCATTATGTCAATAATACAAACTTATTGGCAGGTTAGATTTAAGCTGAGCACTGACTTTGTTGCACCTATGAGCATTTCTGATATTTGAGGGGAGAGGAAAAACAGTCCTAACTTTGCAAAAATCCCATGTTTAAGGTGAAAACTGAAACAGTTTCCCTTATGGAAACTGTGGAGTCTTATAGATATGTTTAAACACATCTTTTTATGAAGGTTTTTTTATCATGGTCGGTTAGTCTTTTACAAAATTTCATGCTGCAGAACTTTGTTTATTTATGTAACTGAAATACTGTCATGCTTCTAAGTTATGAGCTTTAGTGGGACAGCACTATCTGGCATGGTTCCAGTATGATTCCTTTAATTACTGACCAAAGACCCACTAGTAGGATCTTTTAAAGGGATGCAAAGTCTTTTCTGCTGTGAGAGCATCTATTGGTCTTTCAGTAATTTTCATTAGTTTTTTGGGGTTTTGTTAAAGAAAAATATCCATTGAAGTCAAAGAACATGCCTCAGATTTGATGCCACTTTACACTTTGAAGTCAGCTTGGTGCTTGGAGTAACCAAAAGCAACATCTGGCTTCTCAGTTCAGTTCTGTGGCAGAATACTCCTCAAATGAGTAATTCAATTTCGTAAAACCGTTTTATAGCCACGGTAAAACTTCACTCAAATCACTCATTGGGTGTGATTACTTTGAGACTAAAGTGTCTGCAAATTTTCATCAAGGTGTTTTTACAGAACGTAATTTATAAAAGCTTTACATTGCAAATCATCAGGTTTCTAATGCAGTAATAATTTGAGGAATGCTTAAAAAAAAAATCTGACGCATGGATGTCTTTAAAAATTGTGGTGTGACACCCAACTGATATCGAGCGTCCTATTTATAATGTGGGCCAAGCACCATGCTGTAAACCAGTTCCTATCATGATGATCAGATTGAGAATGAAATTGCATTTCTGTCAATTACTGAGTTGGCAACTGTTCAATATATCTTAGCAGCAAGATGAAGAGCGGCGTCGGCAGCTGAGAGAGAGAGCTCGTCAGCTAATAGCAGAAGCTCGATCTGGAGTGAAGATGTCAGAACTTCCCAGCTACACTGAAATGGCTGCAGAAAAGTTGAAAGAAAGGTCAAAGGCATCTGGAGGTGAGCTGAGGAACCTTGTATCTTATTCCTATGGCAACCTAGAAACCAGAGACCTTTTTGGCTATCACTTTCTCTCACACTTCAGAACGTTGTTGTTCATCAGGTGAACATATCAAAAGACCTGGCTGTGGATGTGTTTCCTAAATCAGTGTTGTGTCACTTAATTTCCAGTAGTTAAAAGAAAAGCATACATGTGATTGAAAGAAAAACACATTCTGTGAACAAGCAGCTCATGTTGGCCCATTATTTACAGATTTCCCATTACCCACAGTTTTTTAGAGTTTCATGGTTGTTGGTTCTTTTCAATATATATTTTTACATAGGAACATGGACATAATTTTGGGGGAAAATAAGAAATGTTATTTTGTGTTCAATAAATTCAAAAGAAGAGAATTTTAAAGGTGGCCTGTGAGAGGTGGAGGCAACAACCTTTTGATTTTAAACGGCAGTCTTTTGACAGACCACTTGCTTTTGCAGGTTTTGAGTTGTAATATTGCTATAATGTTATTAAACTGACTTTGAAATACCATTAAAATTCATATACCTGCCAGTGCTATGAGCTGGAGTAATGTAGTGTCACTCAAACTCAAATGGGTGCTGAGCACACGTTTCAGTGCAGACTTCTTACTCTTTTAATGTCTTCTACATATTCTAAGGGAAATAGTGTTTCTCAAACTAACTCGTAATCATAAGCCAAAGTGTAAGGAAAATACAACTTGATACTCACAGTGCATGTAGATTCAACAAAAATATTTATTTCATCTCTACTGCATGTATTTCGTATGCATAAATATTTAAATATAGTCTTATTGCACCCTAAGACTATTTAAATATAGTCTATTGCACTTCTGTTCCATTTAACACCAAAGAGAAAGCAGTGAGTTGTACTTCTCCCTTTGGGTCTGGTCTTCAGTTTTACTCTCTTTGCCCAGGAAATCAAGCTTGCCTACATAACTCTCTTTTGTGACAAATAGAGAAATTCTATCCTTGATGGCAGTAAGACAGGTTGAGCCACACGACACAGGACTTGGGTACTACATAGGCTATGGTATTCCTCATCCCTCTTCACAGTTCATGACTCCCCATCCTACATTATTCCATTACTTCCTCCTCACTGTTTTGTCTTGCCTGGACATAGCTGTTCCTGCCATACCTTCTCTCAAAGCAAGGTCTTTGGTTATATCCTGAGTGCTCAGCTGGATAGCAGCGACCATGTTCTGTTGCAGTGACTCAGTTGCAGAGTTGCCAAATATCCCAGTGTGCTGTTTTCTGGGATGTGGTCTTCCTGTCCATATTTTCCTCTGTATTTTGCCATTTTTCTTCCTGCCCTTCATTCAATTTGTAAACATATATATTGCTGTGCATATATATTAAAAGAAATCTGTATTTATAGAGGGAGATTGCATATGCACCCGGAGAGTTTAGTGTTACTAAAACAGCAGACAGTATCAGAACTGATGACAACTCATTTATAAAATAAGTTATCACCACTCTACCTATTGGGTTTTATCCAGTGTAACAATTTCACAGCTTTCCACTTTTGCATTGATTTATACTTCCTACTTTGATTTTTCTTCATTCATACAGTAGTTTGGCCAATCTATTTGAACTTCTCTTGGACTTAAAATTTTCATTTAATGTCTTGTTTTATCCTTCTTTGCTCTTTTCATGTCAATGTGCATTTTATAGCGTTTTCTTCTGCTTCCTCCTTCTCACAAAGCTTTCCTTATGGCACATCTTCCACGTAATTCTACCACACCACTGGTATTTTCAGGTGGCACACCATATCTCCTCTCAAGAAATTCATTCTTCTAAAATGTATTTTTCTGTGAAATGGCACCAACACTTTACAAACCAAATAAATTGGAATTACTTCCGGGTTTAGCCTTTTTCATTTTTCAATTTCCACCAAAAATTAGGATTTGATAGACAGTCTCCTTATTACTTCTGGACTCTGAATGTTTCCCCTAACTGCATTCATATTTTTATTGTGTAGAGTCCTGTATTCCCTACACAATACCCAAGACAAGCTTATTATCTTGTGTCTTCCAAGCTCTCTCGTCCATTATCCATCGTTAATCTCTTCGTCTGCATTGATTGCAATTACTTTTTGATTTACAAAAAGGGAATGTACTAAATAATTTTACTCTCAATTCCATTATTTCAGAAAAAAGTGACTTTTCAGCTCTGGGATTCTGGAGTCTTTAAAGACTAACTTCTTCCTTACAACTGTAGGTAAAAATGTGATCTCTTTCATTGTTTCTATATGCTCATTAAGAATTTCACGCTTTGGCACTGGTGCAATATTCTCTGTTAAAAGGCTTTATTTAATCAAGGTCTGAAAAACTCAAATGCCTATGGCAAGTTGAAACTTTCCTGGATAAGCAGCATCCCTAGCTATGAAATCCAGCCTTTTTCATAGGTTATTTGGCATGTGAGACAGAAAATACTTCTTCCTGCCAACTGCCAGAGGGTTTGGGATGGCAGCTTCAAATTTATTAGATGTCCTACTAGCTGCAGGCCGATAAGCGGATGCCTTGAGATGGATCCAGGGACAGTATCAAGATAGAGATCCAAATATCTCCCCTTTTCCCAGCAGCAGTGGGACAAAGGAATTGACATATTATCTAGGAATTGTCCCTGAGCAGTGGAACACCCGTCTGCTCTTCTGGGATTTGGGTGGTGTGTTTTCTTTTCTCTCTGGCACATCTCCATCCATTATTTGAGCTGGCGTTGGTGTGAGGCAGTGGCTCGGACACGGGGGTGGTGAGGACAGGGTATGTTCAAGATTTCACTTCTGAGGCAATGATCTTCAGGGAATGTACATGGTGGCACAGCCTTACTCATCGTGCTTAGCCTCCAACTCATGAAACAAGTAGGTTTCCTCAATAGGTCCTCAATATTTTTAGCAGGCAGTATTTCTATCTGTCGGCAGTTACTGCTGTAATTTCTTGTCCTGACATCAGATTTCTTGTACACTGAACCAGTATTTCTGCATTTCTCAACTCTGCATTTCTTCCATTCCCTGCCTTTGCTGCCTTTATTGCTGTGCAGAGGCTCCTGTCACATCCTGTAGCCTTAAAGCGAGCTCTGTACCTGAAAGCAAATAAACTAAATATCTCAACATCCACAAACCCAAAGGGCTTCCTAGAGACAATGCTGTAGGCTGGAGGCATCTTCCCTGAAGAGTGAGTACTGTTTGTGCAGCTTCTCCCAGTAATGTGATGCAGCCCCCATCAATGGTTTTGCTTCACTGTGAAAATTATTCCTTTTTCATTTAATCTAGAAATTGATGCAACTCTTTCACATGAGGACAAGCTTAAACCAAGTCAAGAGAATATCAGTTTAACCACAAATTAGGCCTGACCTTAATATGAATAGTAAGACATAAGAGCTATAAAATGCCTCTAGGTCCTTTTCCACCAACATTCTGGCATTTCCATGTGGTTCCAAAAGATACTTATTTCTCCCTCTCCAGTCCAGACTGCAGTCCATGCTGTGTAGGTGATGGTCAGTGCTGTTCAGTTGTTGACTCAGTCCTTCATCTTTTATTTTGTTCATTCCTTCATGACATAGTAAAGCTTTACTGTCTTTCTAAGATTCAAATTTACATACTTTTCAGGGAAGCAGTTCTTCAGTCCTTCTCTAAATGTCTGCCCTGGTTCTAGACCAAGCGCTTAAAGTTTTTCACGCTAGCAATTTGTTCTTTTCGTAAAAGATATCTGTTATCTCTTCGTCATGTTGTTCCTTTTATCATTTATAATTGCAAAATCTTGTTGTAACATGCTCCCTAAACACATTTCCCTTTTAATACACTGGAAGAACATTGAACTGGAAAAAGCCCTAGCATAATTTAAATCAAAGAATCTAGATTTTTAAAGATACTCGAAAAATTCTGAAATGACTTCAAATTACTGCTTTTAATTGATTTTTTAAAAAATAAAGTGTAAATGTCCTGATAATCATATTCAGTCAAAGTCTGCCAACTTTAAATTAAATACTAGGTCAGGTCATTATCTGATACTAGAAACTGGTGTCTTCCACATTCCCATCTCTTTTATTTCCTAAAATAGTAGTGTCAAAGGCAGTGCCTCTGATCTCATATTGCTATATTAAATTAAAGAAAATCAAATAATCTAATATAAGCTAATATAAGCACCCAGCATCCAGTGGGGTGGCTAGTAGCTGTGAGCTGACCTTGTGAGCTGACTCCTTTGGGTGATTCCAAAATTCATAGCCTGCTTCTAGGCTCCAGATGGATTTGGTTTCCCTCTGCCATGACAGTGTCCCTCTTTCTTCTCTTCTACCTCTTCCAAATGTCCACAGTATCCCAGTTATGCTTTCAGTGTGCCCCTGTGAACTCCAGGAGGTATTTGAGTGTGCCATGGCCCAAGTGCCACTGAATTTCTCCAACACCATCATGAAGGTATTAATGGTGTGCAAAGTCCAGCTCCTCATCAGAAACAGTAGAGCAGCTTTGAAGGAAACTCAAAACCATCAGAATTGTTGCTGTTGCTGCTTTACCATTCTCCGTTTTCTTTTCAGACTTTTTACCCCTTTACTTTTTATCCTTTTTTCCACTTCATGAAGGTCATGCTGTGCCCTTCTACTTTGTTCACTTACCTCTGCACTTCCTGAAACAACAGGAGTCCAGATCCCAGGATCACCTGTGTGAGTTTAAGTGGGAACAGAGAGGGTTTCTGCCCACCCACTTCCACACCTGAAGCACAATCTGTCAGGTCCCAGGTCTGGGTGCAGATCTTGGGTTGGCTGAGAAGAGATGTTCTTCTCCATCGCTCTGGCTCAATCTGGGGCAGCTTGGAAGAAAGCTGAGTCTTCCAGAGACTAAGGAGAACGCATGGAGGGGAGCCCAGGAAAGTCACGGTGCTCAGCTGAAGCACTGGGGTCCTGCTTCACAGGCTGCTGCTCCATCACACACACAGCCGATGCTGGATAAGACACTAAAGCAGGAACTTCTTTACTCCTATCTGTTGCAGCAGGAGCCTTACCCTATATCAGCACAGGTCTGTGGAAGATGTTGATTAGTTACAGGGGAATTGAGGGAGCAGCTGGTTAGAAAAAAGTAGAAGACATGAAAAAGTTAACAGCCTTCTAGAATGGGAATTATAGCTGCTGTGGAGATAAAGGGATAAAGTAAAGATACAGTTGTATGACCTTTGTGAGTGCAGTGTGGGCCTGAAGTGCAAGCTTCAGGTCTGGGAATGAGGTTGAGTGTGTTTCCAAGACAGGTGATGAGGGATCAGCACCAATCCTGGTCCAAACCTCTGGTATTCAGAATTACGGTGTCTTGGTACTACTACTTTTTGTTTATATGATGTTTGAAAGTACCCAAGTCCTGTATTTATAATTTGTATTTTTTTCCTTTCTTAAATGTTTTAAAGTTCCTTTAGTTACTCTATGTCTTGTTTTGTCAGGCACACTTTAGCCTACTCTTTTTTATCATTTTTACACACATGCATGCATACATAGGAAAAAAAGTTAGTGGAAGTCTGAACAAGTGTAGATAGCATTTGATATGAGATTTAAAAGTTAGTAAATATAATGTATCTACTTACTTTGAAAGTACTAATCTAGCTTTTATGGACTTTAATTTCATTATATATTTGTATTGAAAATATGAGTCAGGATTTTTTCTGGGATCTGCTTCACAATTCAGAACTTGCTATTTGATCTTCCTCAGGTTACTTACTCTTTCTGTGCCATAATTTACCTACATCATCATCATAATTGTAATTATAATAATCGCCTACTTCATAAAACATTATGGGTCTCATTTATGAGTGATATTCATAAACTGCTCTGAGAAACTTGGTAGAAAGATCCCATAAAAATATAATTACAATTATTATTTTATTTAAAATGTATGTAGCTTACAAACAATGCTGATGAAAAGTAGTGCAGTAAAGCACTTTTAACTTACTCATCAATGACTTGGATGAAGGGGCAGATGCCTCCTCAGCAAGTTCACTGGTGACACAAAGCTGGGAGCAGTGGCCAATACCCCAGAGTGCTGCGAGCCCTTCAGAGGGACCGCGACAGGCTGGAGAGATGGGCAGGGAAGAACCTCCTGAAGTCCAGCAAGGCCAAATGCAGGTCCTGCACCTGGGGAGGAGCAACCCCAGGCAGCAGCACAGGCTGGGGGTGACNGCAGCTCTGCGGAGAAGGACCTGGGGGTGCTGGTGCACAACAAGCTGTCCATGGGCCAGCAGTGCCCTGGGGGACAAGAAGGCCAACGGGATCCTGGGCTGCATTAGGAACTGCAGTGCCAGCAGGTCCAGGGAGGTGATCCTGCCCCTCTGCTCTGCCCTGGTGAGGCACATCTGGAGTGCTGTGTCCAGTTCTGGGCTCCTCAGGACAGGAGAGACATGGAGCTCCTGGAGAGGGTCCAGCAGAGGGTGACAAAGATGACGAAGGGACTGGAGCACCTCACTTCTGAGGAAAGGCTGAGGGAGCTGGGCCTGTTCAGCCTGGAGAAGAGACACTGAGAGGGAACCTCACCAATGTCTGTCAGTGTCTGCAGGGAGGGGCCAGAGGATGGACCAGGCTCTGCTCGGTGGTGCCGGGCAGTGGAACAAGAGGCAACGGGCAGGAACTGAGGCACAGGAATGCCCAAGCACTTGGACAGGTTGCCCAGAGAGGTTGTGGAGCCTCCCTCACTGGGACTATTGAAGAACCATCTGGACACAATCCTGTGCAATGTGCTCTGGGATGACCCTCTTTGAGCAGAGAAGTTGGACCAGATGACCCCCTGTGTTCTCTTCCATCCTGTGGTTTTGGGAAAGCAGCAATTCATGAGGGTGCTCTCACTGCACCTGACGCAGCTGCTTACTGAGCGTGATGTTCCAGGTGGTAGCTTTCCTCCTTGTACCAGAAGGAGACTTTAACACCTAGGCAAGGTACAGTGATCAATCCTCTGGGATATACTGTACAAGGGGAGGAGTAGCAAGTCTCACCAAGCTGGGAACTCAGTACCTGGAGCCTTTCTCAGGAGACAGCAGCTCAAGGTCCTTCTGTTGCCCAGATGCATCTGAACCTGCCACATGGCAGCTTTGGCACCCATTCTGCAATATGGAGAACTGGGAGCCTGGGGAAAACCGTTTTGTCTCGAGTTACCCAGAGGTTCAGCGCAGAGAACAGCCATTGCTGAGGCCAGACTCTGCCTTGATTGGAGCAGGAGTTTCCAGCAGAGACCCCCGTATGTTTAATGAATTGCCTCAATTTAAAGATAAATCCATAAGTGGACAGAGTGGAGTCTCCTTCCAGACTTATTTAATTATTGGCATTTTTATCATAACTCAACTTGTTCTCTAAAGCTAAAATTCATTTTTTTTGAGTGATGTGTTGCATGTACATATGAAAATACTAACCTTAATGCTGTGTGTTCCTACAGATGAGGATGAGGATGATGATAATATTGAGATAGATACTAATGAGGAGGCTCCTGAATGCTCTGTTACTGGAGGTGGAGATGAACTTACTAACCTAGAAAATGACCTTGATTCAACGGGTAATTTAAATAATGGCTATTTTGTGTATTTTGCATGACTAACACTCCATCATCATATAAATACTGATGTGCTGCTTGTCTCTCTGTCAGCTTTTTTCCCGTGTGCCTTTTCAGGTCTCTTAAACCCTAATGTTTAATATCCTGCATTCATGTTTAGTTGAAATTTAAAATCAACGAGATCATTATTTCCAGCAATGTCAGATTTAATGTCTTGATCCTTTGATGGGGAAGGGGACCCTAGGCCACACTGCTAAAGCAGAGGCACCTGAAAGCACCCTGCCTGGATTGTGCCAGGTAGGCAGAGGGATGAGCAACGGCGTGGGTGAGTACAGCTGCTGCTCTGCACTGCCATCCTGGCCCATCTGCTCAGGGAAGAGGAGCAAATGTGTCTTTCCGTGTTCATGTAGACTTGGTGTCTCTCTGGTTCCTCCTGAGGACCAGTTCTCGTGTTTACACCTTGTTGCCCCAGTGGGGACATGGAGATATAAATATGAGCAGAAGTAGTCCTATTTACTTAACAGTGTTCAAATAACAAGAGTTTTATAAACACATGAAGTCACAGGAGTGGAATCCCTCCCTTTCAAAAATCTTCAGGCCTGGAGTTTAGGTGATAAATGTGGCTAAATATGTTGGAATCTTATGAGGGAGATGCTCATTTCAAAAGGAACTCCATCTTCAAAGCTACGCAAAAGGAGCTGCCCACCCATAAGAGGCTCCTGTGCTTGCAGAGAGCTGCTGAAGGAGTTTGCTGTCTGTACAAGTCTGCCTGTTCCAGTCAGCCCCGAGGAGCGCCCGGGGTCTCTGTTTGTGGTGGGCTTCTCTGCCAGGGCCTTTCTGCTCACTGCAAGTTAGCTCGGGCCTGGAGCGGCGTGGCCAGCATAGGGCTGTATCTTGAGACAGGTAGCACAAGAGGGAGTATATTCTGCATCCTCTGGCTTGATTCTGCACATGCCAGCTGGACCCAAATGTGTAGTCCATAATATGTTAAATTAGAACTTAATTTAGTGGTTTTTTTCTCTGTAAATTAAACCAACAGTGATGTGTATATAGCACTTTCTAGTCTTGCTTGCATGCTAAAGATTTGAGTCATGTCCTTTATTTTTTTCTATTGGAGGATTTCCAGACACATAAGAAAGTATATTTAATGTTTCCACCACTTGAATTTAGTTTACTTAAATCAGAATCCTGTCAAATAATTTTCCAATAAAAACTGGTTAATTTTAGGAGTAATAGAAAATAAATAAGTGAATATTCCTTTCGCATTTCCCCAGTGACTTACCAACATTTATTTCTCTGGGCCTTTTTTTCGGAGAGGTACCTTTTCAGGCATGCAAACCCACTGCCCAGTGCTCCATGTTGTCCATGGGGTGCCATTCTTAAAAAAAACCCTGGGACATCATTTTGCAGTTCAGTCTGCACAGTAGCCAAAGGTACAGACAAGTAAGAAGGAAGATGGGCAGTAATACAGAAAGCAGTCTAGTGCTGTGGTAGAAATCAGAGTACATGGATTTCAGTGTAAATCTGCCAATTCATACCAAGTTCTAATGAAGGCTGAATCTCCTGGGAACACCTGGAAGTACAGCTGTTAAGGGACATTTCACATTTGGGATCATTATGGAATTTCCTAATTAATCCCCTGTTAAATTTAGTCCCTCCCATCTCTCTCAAGAAGAGAAAACTTTATTTTGACTGTTTCTTGGTTTTAAGTATTGCTTCTGTCTCTATTTGTCAGTACTTCTACATGTTGTGAACCTCTTTTATCATAGTTATTACATGGTGTTTATGTATAAACCCACGAGAACGTGCATGTACTTACATGTGAGCCTCAATTAAGGACAGCCTGACTGGGTGTGCCAGAGGAAAGGGAAACTATCCTTCTTCATAATCCAGCCCAGCCCATTACTGCTGGAGACAGGCAGCATTTGACTGCCTGCATGCCCAAAATGTTTTGACTAATATGCATTGGAGCGCTCCAGACGTTGGAAGGAGCTGTGTGGCTAGGCAGTCATGATTCCACTTTCCCCACAAAGAAGTCACCAGCCTGCAGTGAAAAACTCAGGCTGTGCATGTGGGAAGACATGGGAACTGCTCTTTCCTCTGCCTGGGACCCAAGGCCCAGGTGTAAGTGCATCCCATGTGCGGGTGATGCTGCACTGGCCCCAGTGCAGGGCTGATTCCTCACATGGGGCTGCATGTAGAGTGTGTGTCTGGGGGCTTCTGTGCCAGTGTTCCTCTGCTTCCCTGCCCAGGGACAGCTCCACAGTCCTGTGCTGCAGCTCGTTATTGACACCTTCCTCCTCCTTACGTGTGCGTGTGTGTAGGTGTGTTACAAATTCATACAGTCAACATTCACATACAGAATGAGCATTAGTGGGAGGTGAAGTAATCAACTGGGGCTCTGATCCAAGTTGCTAAAATTGATAAAAAAATTTTGGGGGCTTCAGCAGACTCTTAGTCTGTCCCTTTGATGCAGTTCTGAAGCATTTTATGACTCCCGGTTTCAACATACTCTATAAATCATAGTAAGTTATTACTAGAAAGTCATCTTTTTTGATACTGAAATTTTATGAGAAGCTGTGCTGAGAAGGCTTAGGATGAATTAGTAGTTCATAAACTTGAGGGGTTATGAGTATGTAAATTATATGATAAATTGTCATCTTTAAATAAATGGCTTTTTAAGTGTGTTTTTATACTAAAGTATAGGTATGTACCCATTGGGAGTAACTTTAAACATTATCTCCTTTCTGTGTTTTTCATCTGCTGTCTGCAAGCATGTTTACTTGTTCAGCTGAGTGTCATGTATGTTTTCCAAGAAAAAAACCTGTATGTTACACAAACCTGCACCAGTCCCAATCACAAAAACAATTCCTTCTATTTTTTTAAGTTCAAAATGATAGCAAAGTGAATTAAATCTACCTTTTAAATTGCTACGTTGTTGTAGCGAGTCTGCATTGAAATGCATCTCACTCTGTTGTATGTGGTATTTGCATATTTAGCAGAACAAAACAGTAAGTTGGTGGATTTGAAGCTGAAGAAGCTCCTAGAAGCTCAGCCACAGGTGGCAAATTCACTCTCCAGTGCTGCTCAGAAAACTGTAACAGATAGCTCAGAGCAAGACATTAAGGTAAGTTTTGCTTAATTCTTTTGTTTTGGTACCTGTGTGTTATGATCGAGGGTTTGTATTTTGCGAGGAGGAAAATCATTTCTTACCAAATCCTTCAGTGTCAGAAACACAGAAAATCTTCGTGGCAGTGCAGTTACATGGTTTGCAATGCACTAGGTTTTTTCCTGTCAATTGATCAACATAGTTTCCTTTTTTTTTTTTTTTAAAATCTTGATACTTGTCGTTGGCAGAACACTAACAGATGTAAGAAGCTCTCTCAATTCTGCCTGCTCAGGTTGTTACTGATATCAGAAATGCAGCACGGGCTCCATCCTGCAGCTGGTATAATCAGCAGCCAGACTACCTGACTTGAATGGGAGTGGGGTTGGACTCAGAGATTTGCTTCTCTCCCAATCCTGGTCCTCTGTTTTTCCTACGTTAAAATTAAGCTCTGGTACACTTTAAAGGCTTACATACTTTGGGTGCTCGGTGAGTGCTTCTGAGAAAAACAGACACAAGTATGTGGTGTATATGGGCACTTTGCCTATTCTTAATGTTCACCACTTCAGCATAAAGTGCCCACCAATCAATTTTTCATTTCATTTTCTTAATTAGACCCCTTGTGTTCTTGCTATTCTATTTTTTAAAAATAGTCCCTGTATGTCATTAATATCCCTATGGCTCTGGGGCACTTCCAGTTGGGTATAACTTTTCACCCACCTGCAGTCTGTGGGGAGAGCACTGCTGACTGAAAGGATTTCCTTCCCCAGATACAGAGATGCTTTGAAGTCCCAAAACAATGACTTTCATTGCTTTTCCCTTACACTGTCGGTTCCTATAAATTGGTGATGAAAGTGTGTGGCAACAGCAGAGGACTTTCGGTCTCTATCTTTGAACAAAAGGAAGCCTGGATCAAGTCTGATTTTTGCGTTCAATTTAGCTTTCTGCAGTGGATTTAATGCAAAATGAAGCTGGCCCAAGAATAATACAATGGATTGAAAAGGCTAACTGAATTAGTGGGCTTAGAGGAATACATTTGTAAAGTGGCAGAAGTCCCCAGTCATAAAAAGGTTTCTTAAAATGGGATTTACTAGCTAATCACACTGATATTTTAGCATGTTGCCAGGCCTAAAAAATTATCCATGTTTGTTTATTTTGGTAAAGACTCTGGTTTAGGCTGTCAGATGGTTATTACACTAATAACAGGAAACCACCTTTTATTTAACCAGAATCTTATAACCACCTGATTAGTGCAGCTGAAAAGTCATCCAGAGCTATACGCAATACTTGTTTAAGCTTAATTCTGTGAAATGACACACAGGCTGCCTCTTAGGGTAATTTGGTATCACCTAACCTGACAAAAATGGTATTTCTCTTTATAGAAAGCTTTTGTGAAGGAGTCGATTCTTTTTAAGGTACTCCCACAAAAAGGTGCAACTTAGCAGTTTATCTCTGCGTGCGTCTTTTCTAAGGAAGAGTTGAAAGGCGGCGTTATAAGGAATATATGGTGTCCATCTGTTCTCATGGAGCTCTTGGCATTGAGGTGGATTTGTTTTTTAATAAAATGCAGTTTACAGGTTTCTAAATGAGGCATTCTGTGTTTGTGGAAAAGGATAAACTGTTACCTTCCCTTGGGGATTGTGTATCCCCGGCCTCCTTGAGGCGAGAGAATAGGCCGTTGGAGAACTCCCTCATTACCGATTGTCTCAATGCAGAGGAAGGGCAAAGTCTTGGTAGCTTTTGATAACCAGTTTCAGCATTCAGCAGGCTTAGCTATTAGTCATGCATCTTAGCCTTTCCCTATTTACTTTCAAAACACTTAATAAAAATAATAAAAGATTAGGTATAAAATGAAATATTTGTTTGGTACACAGCACCTCGGTATCTGCAGCTTCCACACACCACAGTGGTTCAGTCTTCTGGGATATTTCGTGTTGATAGAATCATTTGAATTTGTTACCAGTATTAACATAGGAAGCCCTGGAAAAGATAATTGTAGTTTCCTTAGCTGTAAAGGGCTTACTTACAAATCTGGCTTTGGAAAGTTATAGCTGATGAAATGCAGTTCAGTGGGGTAGCATTATAATCCTACCTTTTAGACTTCATCCAGCATTAGTGGTTTATCTCAATGGGCATAAAATTAGAAACTAGTTCTTCTTGTCATACAAGTCTATGGGACTACAGAAAACGACAGATTTCTGTACCGGGCAGGGAGAGAGGCTAAAGGCAACACGCTTTAAAATGATACAGATCATGTTCAGGGGCACAGACGCCGCGACTTGGCAGCAGCACACGCGGGGCTTGGCACAGCAAAGGTGCAAAGGAGCGATTTTTTGTTTAAAATCGGCATTGCTGGCAAATGCCGGTCACAATGAAGAGATCTGGTTGGTAAAGAAGTACAGAGTTCTGCAGGAGGGTGCCCACAGAGCAAAAAGCCAGTCATTGCCACCACATATTAAACAACCAAAAAAAAAAAAAAAGGGAAAAGTTAATCACTCTTCTGCTTTTTTCCCCGCAGCTGATAGTTCCATCCAATATAAACCACAGCCCGAGCTGTGAAATCCACTTTGTAAAAGCTGTGTCCTGTCCCCTCACAAAAACGTACCTTTCAATTTAATGTCTTCCCGCTTGTAAACAAAAGAAACTGTTGTGTGTCTGTTTTTTCCCCAGCAGAATGGAACAGAGGAACATCGTGCTGAGCGATCACAAAAAGCAGCAGAACGGTTTAGAAATCCCGTTGTGTTCAGCAAGGACTCGACCGTCAGGAAAACTCAGCTCCAGTCTTTCAGTCAATACGTGGAGAGCAGACCAGGTAGGA
>VWPU01012447.1:32500-37500 GCA_013398955.1 Callaeas wilsoni | reverse complement strand
TTCTGTCGGAGTCTGGGCAGCTTCGCCTCAGTGTGTGACTGAGACAGGGATCTGGAAACAAAAATGATGAGTCAACACCATATGACCTGCCAGCTTGCCACAGACCACCAAGTGGTCTGTAGAGCCAAGTCTGAAGGAAGAAAGTAACCACAGCATGGTAGCTAGAAAAGCCTTGAAGGGCTGTTGATGATGATCTTGGAGTTTTGCAAATACTCCCTTAGGTGCTGGTACATACCAGGAAGATGAGAAACGTGAAGTGCTACCAGTTCTCAGAGTTGTTCTGAAAAGTCTTTTGATATTTGGTTCTTCTGAAAATGCAGGCTTTAGGAACAAGGAGGACACTTGGGCATGTGTAGCCAAAAGATCCTGAAAACTCAACATGAAGGACAAGAACCACAAATGAATTGGTTTAATAATTAACACTCTTTTTAAATCATATCTCTTTCTTAATTTTGTAGTGCTTGGGGTTGTAATACAGGAGAACCTCAGGCAAGTAGAGGTGTCTGCTGACATTATTTCTCAGCAGCTGAAGCAGGGTACCATGTTTGTGCATTTGTGTCAGAAGGCACTTACACAGAATGATTCTAACAACTGTTTGTAGGGTCACAGTCCCCATCAGTGTGGGAGCACATTTGATATTGGGATTTTCAGAGTTGTTTCTATGTGTGCCAAAACCACGCAAGATAAATTGAACAACTGAGATTCTCCCATCATGACTCAGTCATTTACCTTGAAATGAAATTCAAGAAGAAGGTAGAGCATGGTCTTCTCAACACTGTTGTGTCTGCTAGGGACTTTTCCTTCTTTTCCTTCTCCACTGTGCTTTGCCTGGTTCTTTATTAAGACTTACTAGGAAGAAAGCACTCTCTCTTCCTTCTCATCCTTCACCAGCATGGAACTGGTGGTGTGTTTTTCCAGTGGGGAGACTCTTTGCCACCTGACAGCTCTTCATCCTTATGAGTTCAAGAGTCCTTTGTGTTGCTTAGCCAGGAGGGATTTTTTCAGGCTGCAGCTTGAACATCTATTCTGTATCACTATACATTCATTTCACAGAAAAAGATTTTTATATCCTCTTCGCATGTATCAAAACATTTGTTTTAATGTTCCACCTGTCTTGGTGGGAATTTCTTTACTATGAGCTAGTGATAAGAGCAGAAAAATACAGTGACTAACCCTTGGACACTGCAGACTTTGATAAATGTGGAAGAAATCATATGGTTGCACCAAAAGAGAGGCAACTCTAAATATAAATAATATATGTTCTTGGTTAGATCCCAGCTCATGGCACTGTTTGACTTTGTTAGATATTTCACTTATGTTTTAGAGAAAGTTTCTAGCACTTGGGACCACAAATAAAAGGTTGAAAATGCCACCCTGGCTTTGATAGGGGGGCAGTGACTGTGGGTAGCTGGGAGAGGTGGATCCTGGAGGTTCTCAATGTCCCGCTCCCTTTCTGGCATGAACAAGGAAGACAGAAGTCCTTGACACAGTGCTCTCCAGTCCATTCCCTAGGATGCAGCCTGGGTTGCAGAGTATCCATTCCACCACTGCCCTAGGAGCTGCTGCCCTCCATTACGGAAGGGCATTTAATGGAAATGGGGCCGTAGGAAGAGAGCCTAGGTCCTTGTCTGCACATGCATTGCCATTTTCCTGCTCTGCTAGGGAGCTTTTTTGGCTGGGGAAGACAAGTTTCTGGCTCTTGGCCAGAAGGGAGCTGATACTTTCAAAGTTCATCAGCTAGGCACAGAGTTTGGAACTGGCTGAAGCTTTGCATTTCCGGTGCCAGCTGCTCATGATTTGACTAGAAACACTTTCCTAAGATGTGTGAAAAAATAAAAGTTATTAAAATTCCTGGGTTGCTGATTTCCATTTGAATCTGAGAAGTCACACTTTTATTAATATCCAGTAATTTATGTCAGTGGTGGTGTAACCTCAGTCCTCGGTCTTTGCACTTGTAATGAAAATGTAACCTCACCCCGTTCCAGCACAGTGTGGTTACTGCTCCATTGCAGAGCTGTGAGGGCAGGCAGTGCTTCAGTGCCCTGAGCTCCCTGGAATAACCTCACGGCACATTTGCTGTTGCTGTCGGGATATAGGTAAGAGTTTATAGGAGGGATTTTGCAACATCCACCTTACGATGCACAACACCACAAAAAACTTGGTAGATTTTAGAGAAAAGGCAGCCCAGAAGTTCAAGTAAGAGGAATGAGTTGGATGATCGAGTATAAAAATCATGATCTAATATCATTGATTTTTCTACTTCCTCTATTATAATGGCTTGAAACTAAACGATGACAGAGGTAGGATTATCTTGCTTTCCTCAGGATTGTATTTACCCATGTTGTGCCTAACTTCTTATGGGTAAAATAGTTTTTTCTCTGCTTCTGACAGTGTCTTCCTTCATTGCAAATTCTTCTGTCATTGTATTTCAAGGTGTCCATCATCTTGATATCCAAATGCCAATTAAAATGCGGAATTATCACATAGCACAATTAAAGTCAAAGAATCC
Source organism: Callaeas wilsoni (assembly GCA_013398955.1). Lineage (NCBI taxonomy): Eukaryota > Metazoa > Chordata > Aves > Passeriformes > Callaeidae > Callaeas > Callaeas wilsoni. Next base: position 34,991 of record VWPU01012447.1, on the reverse strand, counting down.
TGATTTACAAATCTCTAATCTAAATTTATCTCTTTTTCAGTCACTGTTTCTTCACTAATTGCAAAAACAAGTATTTGAAAAAAAATTGTAGCTATCAGATATTTTGTTATCTGACCACGGGGTATGAAGTATTTTTAATTGTTTTTCTGATTAACTTCAGGCTCCCAAATTCAAGTAGAAGCATGTTTATGTTTTCCATGTGAGATCCTGTACCTTACTAATGGATGAGTATGTTTGTGGTACTGTACAAGGATTAATGAAATAAAAAAAAACCCTCTGCTGCTGCTGATTGACCACTGATGGTAAATGTAATTGAATTAGCAGTGCACTAAAATAAATGTAGACAAAATAAATATAGACAAGAAAATCTGGTGAAAGCTTCTGTAATGTTTTAGATTAATAGGCATACAGAATTCTTCACATTTTTTATTACGTTGTCCCTAGATGAATTCAAAGTAATTGGGGTGGTTAATTTTATTTACACAGAGCCGTTCACAGCGCATTAAATAATAGAGATAATTGAACAAGAATTGTCAAGTGTGTACTGATATCAGACATATTACAGAAGGGAATGTGCATAAAACTTCATTTCTATGCAGCCATTGTTTATGGTAATTAAGTACACAGATTTATCCCTTGGTTGCCTTCCAAGCTTATGGCAACTGCTATTGTTGTGCTCCATTAATATGTAATCAGGAAATAGTTTAATTTTCTAATCTGCAGTTTGAGAATTCACTTTCTAACAACTCTTAATTACTGCATTGCCCTAATGATGCTCATGGTTAGGAAAACTGAACCAATAAACTCCATGGAAGAAGCCAGAGGGGATTATACTTCCAGAGGTGGTGCTTACTTAATAAACTTGTTATGCCTTCACCAGAGGGAGCTCAGTGTCCTTCAAAAGCAACTAATTTTATATTTCAGAGTTGTACATACCCACGGTGCGAAGAGTTAACGCGCGGCGTGCGGTGGGGGTGGCTGCAAACGTGATTCTCTAGAGAACCAGATAAGCGATACTATCACCATTTTGGTATTTTTCCTACTGTATACTAATTCTGGAGTTTAATTGCACAGGAAATAATGCAGGTGGTTTAATCTATTGTTTTAAACTGTCCTCGTGGGTTTATTTTTGTCAAGTTTGTTTTCATTCATTAGCCACGTTAGCTAAACACAGTATCGTGAAATCTTGCACAGAGAGATAAGCTCTATATATTGACAGCTATCTCATAGTTACTGTTTTCAGGATGAATCTTAAACAGTAAAGGGGTTTTTTCTTAATCATTTCCATTCTCCACTGGCCCATCATTCACCTTGATTGCTATTTCCGTGCTGGTGCTTACCTACTGCAACTCTAACAGCACTGAAGTTATTTTGGGTCTGTGCTATTGCTCTATAATGACAATCCAGCCACTGGGATCTTGCAGTCTATCTGTGCTGACCCTCCCCAGGAGCGTATGGTCTTCCAAATGAGATCTGAAAAATGAGAGTTAACATCTGCTGAGACTCACCATCGCCGTGGTATAATACACCTTGGTGGTTCCTCTTAGTGTAGCTAATTCTGTGAGGTGCATCTTGGCAAGTTCTGCCTTTTTCCTGACAATTACTGTGGCTTGAGAGTCTTCTACATGTTTATCTTCTGAGTTTGGGGTGTTGTTAATTTTTTTCAACTTGTACCCAATTTCAACACTGCATGTATGCAAAACGGGGCAGGATTGCCATCTCCCAGCCACTGTTTCACCCCTCCTTTTGCAGTGCATAAGCTTCCTTGTCAGTAGGACTAATTACACAGTGAACCAAACAACAAACATTAGAAAACCTGTAAACACATATGTTGTGTCACTGCAAATTAACTCTTACCAATCAAAAAAGCAGCATACGCTTTGTTGTCACATGTGAAAGGAAAGTCACATGTATTAATTAGTTAGCGTTTTACACAGCTTTGAAGATATAAAAGACTGAGGTTTGTAAGAGGGAAACATTTGAATTTCATAGAAAAGGAAAAAGGTTGAGCTGAAAAAGTATGAGTACAAAAAGAGAGTTTAAATAGTTGATTTAGTCTCTTGTAACAGAATGAAATTTTCACTTCTCATATTAAATCTCATCCTGGGATGAATTTGTATTCAGTCTTTTTGTTGTAATATTTTTTACTGTTCTTTGGCTTTTGCCAGTGTCAGGGCACTAAAACTTGGGTCCCAGGAGAAATGCTCTTCTTTTTAAACGTATAAAATAAAATGGACAAATGCAAAAGGTTTTAAAATGATAGCATTTATGTATCACACACAGCAGTGTATGGACATCTATGCTGGTTTTTTTTAATAGCAGCCCAGGGCACATACATAATGGTATGTTACAGTCTCCAAGTACACATTTAATTAAACCATACAAGTTGTCTAGCATCAGATAGTAAGAAATAGCACAGCTTTCTGCTTGTCTGGCTGTGTAGCTTTTGAGGCATAAAATGCCCAGTTTCTTTCTATCAGAGTACATATAG
>VWPU01012447.1:0-30000 GCA_013398955.1 Callaeas wilsoni | reverse complement strand
CTAAAGCCAGTTAAATGTTTCAGAAGACAAACAGTTTAATTAGCTAACCTACAGAGGCTCCCCTCCCCCAAATGTGCAGTAGTCTTAGACTTGGTGTTAGCCTTTCAAGCAGTCTTAAACAATCGGATGAAAAGGGATTTTAGGAAGATTAGAGGACGGGATGCTTTAGACGTTGTCCGTTAATCATGCGATATGCACCATCTACAAAGTTTCACAAAGAAATGAGAATTTAAATAAAATTTACTTTGGTTATCTAGTTAGCATGAATTACAAGTTATAACATCCAGTGATAAGAGTATTTAATAAATGTATTCTTTTAATTGTTGATATGAGCAAAAGTACATGCTGGGGTGTAGTAGCAAGTGATATACCAGATTAACATTCTGAAAGGGACAATGCTTTTTTTCCCAGAAACCAGGCCTTTGTTGAACTATCCCAGGGTGCCACTAGAATTTTTTTTTTAAGGGATTCAACTAAAACTTCAAATAGAATTGTTAGAGTTGGATCTTCAATTTCTCTCCTACCCATCTTCAAAGTGGTTTCTTTTTACTTTTTTTGTTTTGTTTTAATTTAAGAAAGATTACTTTTGGAGCTTAGTGTTTTGGGTTTTTTTTAATTTGCTCAGGTACAACTTTTTTTTTTCCAGACATAAGGAAGGCTAAACAATTTATACCTTCCTCCCCTCAACTTCTGTGTTTTCTGCTTGATTTCTTCTTAGTTTAGAATTAGAGGATTTTTTTTTATCTAAAGTCTACTGAGAGGTAATAGGTACTTGCAAACCTTTTTTCTGAATGTGCTACACAAATTCTCATTTCTTATTTTTCCTGGAAGATCTGTCATTGTCCTTTTAATTCTTGAAGCCAAAAAATCTATGTTTTTCACCTAAAATAAGTTGCAGCAGCACTTGCAGCATGAAAACACTTCTTTCCTAGACTGAGGTGGCTTTATTTTAAATAAATCCCCTGGCTTTCAGTCCCTATCTACCAGCCCTGGGGGGGAACTGTTTACCTGTGCAGAGAAGCAAAGGCCAGCTCTTAAACAGGAGACATTGACCTCCTTCCGCTCAAGTCCCCTGAATTTGTGACAAACAGATCCATGGTGTACAGAGCCCCTTGGGAAAATGCAAATGTCAGCGAATCACCTCTTCTAACATGGGGCGGGCAGGCTCCAGCCCAGCGTCACACCTACCCTGGGATGCTGGAAAGGTGTGCGTGTGTCGGGCACCCCTTTCCACCGCACAGCGAGAGGTAAGAACTCGAGACAAAAATAGAAAGAGGGGAAACCAGAGGAGAAAGGAAACGATTCTGGATATCCACAAGTTGGCTGATGTGACCCTGTGCCACCTACCAGTGTGCTGGCTGTGACCCAGCGACGTGATACTCCAACAAGCTGAAAGAGATGGCTGTCTCTGCTTTCTTTTGGCCTCCCAAGACAGCTGCCTGGTAGGGACCAAATGGCAGGGAAGAAGAATATCTGCCTCCCACCTGCTTTCTCCAAACTGCCTGCCACAATGCCACCGTGCCCACCAGGCTCCCCTGGGAGGCAATCCCGTCCCTGGCCCCCTCTCCATGGAATACCAGGACAGGATAGTTAAGATAGTTTTCTCTTCTTCAAAACATCATTAGGATTGAAAAAATGAATCTCTTGCTTGCACATTTTGCATAAATACATGGTAAGTTATCAATTGATGTTCAAATAGCTTAATTGAGTTTGAGGGGGGAAAGGTCATATAATTGGTCTATTGAAATGTTAACAGAAACAGATATGGCAAGGGATAGACTTTAATGGCTGCAGTGTGGCACTGATGTCTGCATTCACTTGCAAAATTGTTAATTAGGGCACTTTGGTAGTTCATTTGCTTTTGTATTGATGTGCTTAGTCCAACGAGAGAAATTTGGTTTGTATATGGTATTTACATGGGGCAGCAGAGGTTCACCGTACAGTCGGGAATGAGGAAAATACAGTGTAAATCAGAATTGGGTTATGATTTGTGACAGTGTCTTCATTAACATCCTGCTGGTTATGGCAGTCATTTTCTGGTGGCTAGTGTATTTTTACATGTGATTAGGCTTGATATGTTTGGTTTCTTTTTTTTTTAATCATTGTAGTTGTTCACTTGAATGATGCTATAATAATGGTATTTTTAAAGTTAGGTATACAAAGCTTTTTAGGCTAGATTAGACCAAAACGCACAGCAAAACAAGGAATTACATATCTGTGTTCGGTGAGCCCTGGAAGGAGGTGTTATCTCCTTAAATGCATACCAAAAGAATATATTCAGTTGCAATTCCTGGCCCACAGTCATCAGAGCCAATGAAATTACAAAACCACTCCTTGGTTGTGCTTTAGGTCCATCGAGCCTCCCTTACAGAACATAAACCTTTAAGGTATTGGCATTTTGTGTGTGGGAATGGCGAAATTACATGGAGTGTCCACTAGCATTTTTTGAGGGCAGTAATTGCAGGGATTAATCCGGGTGCTGTTTCCTAATAGACTTGCTTTATATTTGCCTTGGCTGGAAGAAGGCTGTATTGAGTACAGTTTATAATAATATACTATACCCTAGGTACTCTGTATAAACAAAGGCAGCAAGAAAAAAAAGGGGAAATGCAAGTGAATGAATCATCACTTTTACACCAGGGATCCTGTTGTCCTACCAGAACAAGCTGGGAAAGAGGACATTTTGCAGCAAGTAATGTGCTGATTTTAGCAGCTCCTAATTGAAAAGAACTTTTTGTTCATTTTCCATTTATTGTACTTTCACATTTGGGTGCCGTTTCTGCTGCTTGCTTCAACCTTCGGGGCTTTGGTCCGTAGTTTTCGATGGGGCATTTCTTTTAAACTCCAGGCATTCCTGCAGCCAGAGTGGACATCGGCTTCATTCACTCATATGTATTTGGGAAAGTACTTACATGAAGATCACAAATATGCGCAGCACAGCTATCTAGTTCTGCAAGTTTAATCCCAGCCCAGAAAGTTTCATTGTGGCCCTATGCAAATGTATTTACATAGGAATGGGGTCTTGGGTCCTTTAAAGAAGGCAACAAAGTTGGAAGACTGAGGCCAACAAATAAATGAAAGTTTCTCTAAATCCATTGGATAATAGAGGCAGTGTTAAGGCTAACCACAGTGTTGAACTAAACAGAGGGATTACTCCTGGGTTTTGCATCAGTTGTTTTCTGCCGGGTGGCCTCACTTGTCAAAAAAAAAAAAAAAAAGGGAAAAAAAAAGTTTAACGGGCAAACATTCACATGGCACATTGAGAAAAGAAGTATGCTTAATTCCATCAAAGCTCAGAAATCAGTCATTAATTTATTCTAACCTCCAATTGTTGGTCATTTGTGAAACATCTGGCCTTTAAGTCATAAGAACCTAAACATAAATACAATGTGGGTTCTCCTGAGGATGGAAGCTGGGTGCAGTGGGGGTGCCGTGTCAGTCTATGTACGTGAGCATGAGTGCACATATGTGTGTGTATTGCAGAGCCTGCAACTGCCACTTCATTTTGGAGACTTCGAAACATATTAAAATGAATCCTTCAGTTAATTTACTCTCAAAATTAGATTATTGTTCATTTGCATCTTGGAAAAGTTCTGCCATTCAAAAGAGTCTCTTTCTTCATGGTGGGTTAACAGTTAGATATTTAGCAATCTTGCAGCTTGCTAGTCAGAAATAGTTTCTAATGAAGTTGAAATTTGAGATAGAAAATATATAAAAGCTTTCAGGAAAGACATACCCTATTTTCCATATGGCTAAGTAATTGTTATGATATTTGTTTTAAAGCTGGACTTAGACACTCCTGACTGCCCTCTAATTTGATGTGGCTGGTCCCGGCGATTCTTCTGGAGGAAACTTTAGTAGTAGAATGCAGTGAAGGAGATAAATAATTTTGCAGCTATAAGCACATGGCAAAGTATAGAAAATAATTCGGTCGCCCTTACTGTCGTGCAGATAACAGTCTCCAGGTTATTTGCCTCTGCTGGGAGCTGGAACCCAAGTGAAAAGGAACTGAGTGTTTAAATGGAGATTTGAAATAAAGGTAGCATCTCAGAGCTGACAAAATTCTGCCTTTTGTTTAGTTAAGAGTAAAACTGCTATTTAATTCTCAGGATTAGGGTTATTTTTATTTGGGGAGGGATTATAGTTCCTCATGTAACTCAAATGTAGCAACATCTCCTGTGATGAAATTTCTTGTATTTCACATGAGTGAAATGAGAGACATAGAGTGAAATTAGATTATAAATATGATGGAAAAATTTAGATCTGTCAATCCACATGGGAATCTCAGAGCTTTCTGTTTTCAGGCAGTTACCTTCTTGTACTCTTTTTTTTGTTTGTTTTTTAAAGACCTCTTTGGCCCGACCATTTGCTTTTCTTGCTCAGCAGAGGCTGCCTGCAGCTCTCAGGCTGTTTTGACAGTAGAGGTAATGATGCTGCCCAAATGCATAACAAAAAGAAAGAATTTTGAAGGTTTTCTATAAAGCAGCTCTTTCCCTTAATATTTATCCTTTCCCTCTTGCTAAGTAAAGAAATCTTGAGTCCGCACTCCATTGTGAAGTTTACTGTATTCCAAACCTAGGTCCATTGTATCTCCTTCCAAGCTGGGTTTTATCCTTTCCTACTGAAAGGATATCTGTGATTTGGTAGCCTGGCACACATTATATTAAAAGGAAAAAAAAATCCGATGGGTAAATTAGGGATGACTTGATGTATTTTTAGTCTTTGTATTTCCTTGTCCCTGCCGTAGCATGGCTGGAATTTGGTGATGTGGATGGGAAGCATGTGGGAACCCGTGAGCACTCACATGTTGCACGGTGCGTGTACGAGTGTGCGTGTACGCCCGACCCACCAACACAATACGTAAAAAGTCACGTTTCAACTTTGTTAAAGCACTCATTTCCAAGGCACTGATGTCCAAAGTATTGGTAGGATAGTGGAGATGAGAGGGGGGAAAAAAAAATCTCTTTAAACAGCTTGTGAAATGTAATGTTTGAAACGGTTCTTTGAGAACGCGCAGATTATGGCTTGTGTAGTGACTCTTCCCAGCTCTCTGGGAAATGAGCTGTTGACATTCTTTTGGGTCATCATCCGAGATAGGAGGGCAACCACAAGGATTTAGCAGATAAATTCATCCAAAAAGACCTTTATCCATTTCATTGCAACTTGGAAACGTTCATGTCGAATAGCAGCATTAATGTAGCCCTTTTAGCCCTTCAAAGTGAGCCTTATGTTTAAAAAAAAAAAAATGACCAGAGTAATAACTTCTATAGGTCTTCTAAGAGGTAATTCATTATTTACATAATTCTGGAGCATAAACCCATCTTTCCTTCAAGAGGCTCTGAAATAGAATTGAGGCTCTTATACAGAGAATTCTCTTTTGAATTCTAATCAACTGGATCTGTCTCAAATTCATTTCTAGTTTATTGTAAACAGTGGAATTTAAATTAATTTCTTCTTATCTTGTCTTTTGAAGAAAACTAGGAGCATGTTTAAAAGCAATATGCTTTTAAAAGCTGTATGTTAAATACAGCTCAGACTTTATTTTATTTGGCGATTTTGGGGGGCTTTGGGGGCTTTTTAACTTTATAAACCAGGTGTCGGGCAGGATGGGCTTTGACAGCTGGATGACAATTATGCATTAGCATAGGTGATTATTAAATAAATAGGAAAAAAAAATACTTTTTTTTTTTTTTTTACTTGAACTCAAATGATACTATATAGGCTGAATGTGAGGCAAGGTTCCCACAATGCACTGTGAAAACCTAGGCTAACAACCACCCCGCTGCGTTGAAAACCCCAAAAAAAGACAAAAGCACAATGAAATAGAAAGCTTACCACCGGTAGCTTTCAAAACGACAAACTAGGCAAACTATACATCTCCACCACTCCAATTTTGTCAGAATGCTAATGAGCTTGCTCTGATCTTTACTCGGCTTCCCGTGTTTTCTACATCTTCAAGGACCACATGGCGCTAGCAAAATAAAGACAACTAAATGAGAATTTCGAATGCTTTTTGTGTTGGGACCTGGTGCCTTTCAGTTGACGCACTCGTTGAATATTCTCAACTTAAAAGCGTACAACAGGGGGCTGGGTATGAACTTTTTAGCAGGGGGAAATTTGTACAAAAGTAAATGAGTGTGATGAGGAAAATATGAGAAAAATTTCTGATTAATTTCCGCTCTATAATATCAATGACACCTTCAGCCCCTCTCATACTCCTCTAACAAGAGATGCTGATAAAAGATGAATGATTCTGTGTTGTTCACAGTGAATGTTTAGTGGTTTTTTAATAGCGGCATTCTACATAAAAGACACCAGGAAGTACTCCGCATTAGCAGTTGAGATCACTAGTTAATAGGATGATGTCTTTTAGCTTTTGTCACAAGATTATTAGAAAGGATGGGTTTCTGTTCTCATCCCGACATACTTTAGAGTGCTTGTTGAGCACAAGTGCTAAAATACAGGTTTCTCGGTATTGTTTCACATGCAAAGTAAAAGCCCTTTTAATGCAACACCTTTTACTTTTTTTTTTACCAGGTGATTTTTGTCATTGATCTCTTATTTGCCCCCTTTAGCTGTACTAATCACTTGGAGTGGTCTGCTTCTCAATGGGGGCTTGATGATGTATATGTGTATAGATTCACTATCAAAAATAAATCCCTTATATGCTCTGCACCTTCACAACCCTGATTATCGAGCTGTATTTACCAGCCTGTATTATACCATCTTGAATGCTCCTTACTGGAGTCGTCCAGTCTGCAAGAGAAATCCACCCTAGAGTAGGGAGGGGTGAGCTAGGAGGAGGCATCCTATTCCCTAAGCCAAATTTTGTCTTTCAAAAACAATTGAATTCACAATTCTCTTTAGAATTCCCAAAAGTAAGTGCAGATTTGTATTCACCAGTGTCAGGGCATGGAGAGGAAAATGATGAATGTTCAGTTTTGCCTGAGAGATGAATTTAAAAATTGGTTTTGTTACCTCTTCAAGCTTGCAAGCAGACTGTATGAAAAATATCTGTGCATGTACATAAGGAGAAAAAAAAAATCATGGTCTTTTCATGTATTTCATATCTTGTCTAAATGAGGAAGAACGAATCAGTAACACCGTAAGTTTTATAGCAGTTTGTCAGCCTTGCTTTCCTGCACTGTTGCTGTGCTTGGCTCAGCATAGTTAATCTCAGGTGAACCAAGAACTTGCCAAACCTCAAGATGGTAATGAGTTGACTAACCATTTTGTGAAAGACAAAGATGCACATCCCAAAGCAGAGCAAGAGGAAGGACAGTATAACAACAGCCTTCCTGGCAAGATAGCAAATTTAAAAGTATCACTGAAAACAACATTTTTGATGCTTATCTTTTTACATTTAGCATAAGAAGTGAGTGAAAGCATTTCAGAGAAATTCTAGATACGTGGATGATACATATATGGTACTGGTTTCGGTCCCTGCTGCTGCTGGTTTGTGAACCTTCCCTTCTGGAAATAACTAACAATTAAGAGGCTGGAAGGGCATTACTGATAGCAGTTTACGTTGGGTGGAAGGAAAGATTTTTGACATGAGCAAAAGATTTTTACTCTAACGTGGTAACAGTTCACAGAACTATGCCTTGGTAGTTACTGCTTGTTTTGAAAGCAAAGCGATATTCTAAAGCATCTGTTGAGATGTGTCTCTCTCCATTGTGTAGAAATGTTAACTGGCTGCCAGGGTCGTGGTAATGGGAGTTTTGACGACTACCAAAGCCCTGGGTGAAAGAAGTGCAATGACACTATGATCGAGGTCTCGTTCACAATATGGTAGCTGTGCTTCTCTGTTGCATCCAAGTGTGACTTGGGTGACCCGGGGCCGCAGAGCTCTGTAGAGGTGCCTGCTAAGACACGCAGTGCGAAGTCATTCATGAGAGTTTGTTAATGCAAATAAACTGGCACACCACTGGGCTGATTTTCTGACAGGAGTCTTCAGGGCCCAGATCACAAACACATACACAAATTTATGCCCAAGTATGCATTTTGTAGTTGCCAGAATCATGCATTTTATGGGTGATTGAGAACACCTTCAGTTCTTGAGGCTTGTCAGCCTCTCTCTAGTTTCCCTTCTGTCATGTTGCCTCCACAGTCTCTTACTGGCAAGCTCTTTCCAATATCCATCCATCTCTTCCCATTAACAGTTCCTGCAAAGCAGACTTGGTTTTGGTAAAGGAAGACCGTCTGGCTATACTTTTCCAATTACCCAGTGTTTCTACAACTGAGAAGCTTCCACAAAACAAGCCTCAGAGTCTGTCTCCAATTCACCACATCTCTTCAGTCTTAGGTCTATGCATTGGTAGGCAGAAGTTCAGAGGAGGTGACCTTTCCGAGACCGAACGTGGGCAGCGTGCGTGTTCAGCCTTCCCAGGCCAAATTCATTAAATCATTAAAGTAAAGCGGCTCAGCAGCAGCAGTGACCATATTTATTTTTTTCTCAAATAACACAGAATCCCATTGGCTGGAGGGACTGAACGATAAGTCAGCCTCCTCTCCATGCACTTCCCTGGCTTTTGTAGCCTCATCATTGCCTTCAAAGAACCTGTCAACAGGTTGAAGCCAGCTTGAAGAAGAGAGTCCAAGTAGAGCACTGACCGCATAGCAGGAGACTACTCTGGGAGAGCCCTAGGCAGTATGAATAGACTTGCAAGCCTTCCAAAAGTCTTACAAGACCCAACAGACACTTGCTTCTTTTAACTGATTTCCATCTTTCTTTGTGGTGTTGCAGTATAAATGCTCTTTCATGTGGTAGGCATAGCCTTTGGCTTTCTGCCTGGAGTTAGCTTTCTCTACAATCAGTGTCTGCTGCAAAGGGAAGGCGAGGAGAAAGGCCCTTTGGTCACCCCGAGGCTCCTGGCCCACAGTGCCACTGCAGTCTGCAGAGGCCATTGTTATTTTTTCTTGGTTTTCTCCCATTTACTGCCAAAACCACCTTTTCTGTCAAAACTGGAAGCTCTGAGGCCTTGGGACACCTCAGCCTAGCTGAACTAACCCAGTTATCCCTGGAAAGCTTTGGAACCCAGAATTACAAACCTGCCAACTCCCAGTAAGAGTACACATTTTCATTAACACGGATACAAGGTCACATTCGTTGTCAGTCATCATCTCACTTCAGGTAGTTGCTTGGTTAAATTCAGCCCTGTCCATCAAAGAAGTAATTTTATGATGTCCACCACCCTTTTCCATCTCCAGGAGAATATGTTCTGAAGGAAGTAAGGCAACATTTGGTAAAAATGGAATAATGTGCTACCTAGTAGAGCACACTGCAATGACTTTTATGTAAATGGCCTCTCACTTCAGTATCTCACCCAGCCATTATTTGCCATGTAAACAGATAGTAAACTGTTCTAAGGAGTAGTTACGAGCTGTAGAGAAATTACTATCACTCAGAACAAAGCATCCAACTCTACTTGTAAATCTGCAAGTGAAATAATTAATCTGCCAGACCATCATCCCTTTCTTGGTGGATTGCCAAGCACGAGCTACCATTTTTTCCATCGTTTCAAAAGTTTGAGTGTATCAGTTAATGGTGCATGTTTTCTTGTGCTGAAATTTCTTCTGAAATTGTGCTATGTGAGAAAAACTGGGTACAAAGAATACAAGAGGGTGATAAAGCACAAGTGTTGGTTTTGCTCAGTGCTAGGATTCCCTGCAGGCACTTATCCTCAAGGCATCACTTTCTTTTAGGAATCTCCAGGTGTTTCAGTTGAATCTCAACTCTTGCTGCCTGAATTTTGGGGGACAAAGTTTCTTGGTCTGGATTGATGGTCCCATACTTAAAATATATTCATACTGTTTATACAGCCCAGGCATTCTATTTTGGTTGATTTTCTGCTATTTTCTACTGGGTGCTGTGTTGACTCGTCATGTAGAGAAAAGCAGTGGTCTTTCAGATTTTGTCTTCCACGATTTGTCTTTTGTAGAAGTTTTAGTCCCATGATAATTTTAGGCTGCCCAGATTGCAGGCCACAAATGTTTGTCTTCCTGTGAGTCAGTCCCACTGCAGGTAAATAAGTCCCCGCACGCACCGAGATGTGGTCAGAACCCTGACCTTCTGTTTACACAACTCTCAAAATTTTAAATAGCCTCTCTGATTTTTTTATGTTTCAGAAACCAAAGAAATTATAGGTTTCCTGCTTGATATTAGACTAATTTGATGTGTGCTTGTGATAAAGGCATTTCCTTGGTGGCAGCTTCATTTCATTAGGGTTACAGTACTTTTGGGGGCTGAAATAAAGTCAGACAATGCGCTGCAATGTAACTCTGCCTGGCAGATTCTTGGCAGTCGATTCCTACCTTTATGGGACTCCATTGTGTGGACATCAATGTCTCCTTCTCAGCTGCTCTCAGACAGCAAGTTAGTGGCCATGAATTTGCCTTTCTAATGTTCTTAGGCGTTTTCCCATCCAGCTTGGACTCAAAAACTTGTGCTAGGCTTTCATCTGCTGGCTACCACTTCTGCAGTGTCATCTCAACAACAGTTCCCCCTGCTTATCTGTTACTGGCTCCTCTTGTTCATTTTCAGTGGTTTTTAATAACTGAGGAGGTCCTCCTGCTCTGAAAGGAGGAGGTATTCTGTAAGAAAGCTGGGTGTGTATTCTGTAAGAAAGCTGGGCGTGGAGATCTCAGATGGGAGGCCTGAAGCTCAAGGTGGAGCAGCCCACCCATTCATGCTGTGAGGTGTCTGTTGTGGGTTCCATTTTGACACTGATTACTTGGAAAAAATATTTTATCCAAAATTCTGAGGTTTTCCACCAAAGGTAGCCCTCCAAAAGCAGAGGAGAGTGATTTTTCAAAAAAATATATCTCTTTTGGGATGCCTGAGTTTCACTCAGTGAAAAATAGTGGACCACTGATCATTTAGAAATTTTCACTGTAGCTTTTGGTTGTGTCAGAAGCATTTTGCAGTAGGTCTCGTGTAACTCTCCTTTACAAAAACTATCTGTTGCGAATATAGGCTTTTCTGCTTAAGTATTTGTTAAATTCAGTAACTCACATTAAAAACAAGAGCTCGTCTGTGCATAAGCTGTTCACAGTGAGCAAGATAAGAAGACTATTAAAATCAGTGGGAAGTCTGCTGCTGACTTGGAGGTGTTTGAGACCTTCCACCAGCCTTTGTTAGCAATGTGAGGTTGGTCAGCTAAAACACCCGGCGCTGTTTCTTGTCCCTTCCCGTGTTTCCTTTCAATAACACTGTAATGGCCACGGCAGATCAGCCCCACAGTCTGGTCCAGAACACTCTGCTGTAGTGGGACAGGTACGGGTTGAACCCCGGCACGGGCAAGAATCTGTGCAGGGGCCAGTCACAGGCTAACCTGGCCCCAGGGAACATTTAATTTAACCTCTGAAAATTAAAGGTTAGCTTGTGTCCTAAAGCAGGAGGATCCAGTTCCTACCTCCCGTGGTTTTTTGTTTGTTTATTTGAATATTTATTGCTACAGCTTTGCCTTTCCATATTCAACATTCAACCTGGTTTTAATTCTTGCTGAGCTCTTAGTTTCAACATTGCCTCGTGGCGACGAGTTCTACCAGTAAATGATGAGGCTTTGAGGAAAGATCATTCTTTTTATCGGTTTTAAACACACCACCTTCAATTTCAGTGAATTTCTGCAGGTTCTTACAAGACAAGATGAGACACATCCTAGAACTATTCTTTATTTGCCATTCATGTTCTCCTTCAGGTAAACAAGCCAATCTGTCCACTTGCTCCTAATACAGAAACTTGTAAAAACTCGTTCCTGTGATTGGGTAAATGCGACTTTTTTTTTTAAGCAAACAAATAAAGACAGTGGAGTATGTTTTCAAAAGACCTTCCTGTTAAATTTGTGGAATTCACTGGCATTTGAACGGCTCTCAGTAGTCACCAAGCTTCTGTCAACTACAAAATAGACCAGAAAGAGGAGCAGAGCGAAGTCGGCCAGTTTTTGTTGTTATTTGCCCCGCTCCAGTTCCCATGCACTGGCATTCTCCTGCTGGCCTCTTCACCCAAGTGTGTTGAGTGAAGAAAGCTTCTTCTATTCTATTTTAAAACTGTGTGTAAACATCAGCAAATGGATGAAGAATGGGCTCTGTCTTAAGTAGGTTGTTTTTCATGTAGTTCTGTTGAGGTAAATGGGGAGACATGGGAAGGTTTCTGTGTTTAACCATGACACCATGGCACACACACTACACACAGTGCAAATAAAATTTAAAAACAATTACTGCTTAAGACAGCATACAGAGTGATTTCTGTAAACCTGTTATTTCTTGCCAGACTGAATGGGCTGGTTTGCGATGCTGATGTAAACCCTTTATTATTTATCTTCTACAGGTTGTAATTCATTTTTGCACAACAGCTAAATACATTTACATTTAAGGATTTTAAAAAAAATATTAATCTGTTGTCTTATCTTGACAGATTTACGATGGTATAAAGTGTAGAGGAGTTACTGTATTCATCCATTTACACTGTAAACTAATCTTGTCCCTGCATGTTGTTGCTTTTTCTTCCTTTTAAGTGGTATTCTCAGTGTTTTGTAGCACTTTCTTCTCTGTTTTTTTAGCAATGTACAGGTTTACTATGTTAATCCATATTGGGTTTATCTAATGTCTAGCTGCCCAAACGGCTTAAAAATAATGGGTCTAATTGTATAGACATACACTGGTAGCTGGCTGAGTTTGAAAGTACTTTCAGCGGGAAAGGGAAAAAAAAAATTGTTCTTCTAAATTGATTCAGAAGAGGCATTTGTCAAGATGCTTCTTATTTAAATAATTTAAGAAATAATTAGCTTACAGTGTACACAAAAATCCATTTGTAAATCCAGAAGAATATGAAGGAAGATGTTTTCGTAAAAGACTGCCAGGAAGCTGTACAACATTAAAATAAGCTAGTTGCTTATATTGTTCTCAGAAAATGGTAATGTGTTTGTTTCCGTGCTTCTTGAGTATTGTAGAAGAAAATTGACTCAAGTTGATTTCAAATAACAATCAGAAATATGTGTGATGAGCCACAGGAGAAGGGAAAGGGATTTGGGGTTGGAGTTTGCTTTTTGTTGTTTTTTTTTTTTCTCTTGGCTATCATTAAAATTCTCGCTATCAGTACTTTGGCTATCACTAAAATTTGTTCCAGTAAGGGACAAAATTACCAAACTTTATGCTACAGCCTCTATTGAATCCTGAGCAGGAGCTATTACAGCTTGGAATCGCGACTCAGAAGCCAGTAGGAGTTTCTCGTATCTGAGGGCAGAATTTAATGTCTTGTGCTATTTGAGGCTTGGTGTTGGGCTCATTCCTAATCATTGAGGAGGGTTCTGGTAGATGTCAAGTGAAGAGAAGAATAGAGCACGCATCCTTCACCACTCAAGCCAGACAATGAAATTAGAAAATGGCACTGGGAGTTGATGTGAGAGAATTCCCTTGGATTCCTAGAGGAAGAATAAAACAAGAATGAATTAATTAAAAAAAAAAAAAAAAAAGAGAAAGGAGTTGGTGGGGGGGAGGCAGAAAGGAAGAGGGGGAAAAAGAAAATAAATGAGAGAAACCCTGCCAGAAGCCTCCTCAGGTTAAAGTCCGACATTAAAAACTGTATTGACTTTTCACATAAAGGCGCGTGTACTCACTGTTTCATCTGAGTTTCTGGTGCTGCATTTTTCAAATCTCTTACCGAGCAGTTTGCATGCATATGATGTTTGCAGCACTACCCGCTCTTATTTGAAGACTGTTTTCAGAAGTCATTATTGAACTATAGGATAAAAAGGTATAAGCATAATTACGTGTTAAAGAGAATAAATATGTTCTGCTAGATAGTTAACCAGATGAGGTTAAACAAGATAAGATGAATTCTGGTCTTTTTAGAAAACTGGCAGTCTTCATTTTAAGCTACAATGTAAAGTGCTTTATCCTGAGATTAGGTATTGTGGCAGAAGCTAAAACTGCCTTTTTCCCCTAACCGTGCCAGAATACAACCTCCTTTTCTTTCTGCGCTAACAAGACTGCTTTACCACCACAGCCCACTCTAAGTAATTAAATCAATCCTTTGTACTTACCGTATTCTCCTCTAGTGACGGTACTAGATCTGATTATATGCTTCATGCATATTCAAAGTACAGCACTGACAGCTCTTTAATGAGCTCTTACTTAATCAGTACGAACAATGTTCATCTTGTTCTTTTTTTCCTCATACATTAGAGCTAGGAACAGTTGGGGAAAAAATGAAACATCCAGCATTCATTTGAAAAATATATTGTACTTTGAAAAGTGTCTAAGCTGGAGAAGTTGCATTCTGCCCTTTAAAAGTCTGATGGACAAATTGGATTACTAGTATTGGATTAAATAACAAATGGTTAGAGGAGAAATGAGAAAAGCTCGCTGTGATCACAGGCTTTAATATTTTTTGTTACTTATAAAGCTGAAGGGGTCTTTAACCAGTTATTAAAGTCAGGATTAATTTGTAATGGTCCAACTTACTAGCTTTAAAAGGGTTTTGTTGTTGTTGTTTATCAAAAACAATAGTGTAATGCATGTATTATGGAAAAAATTTAAGTTTAAGATCTGTGGGCTATTTATAGATTTTCAGCATCTTGTACTGGCTTAGATAAGGGGTTTGCATGTGTGGGATCGATTTGTTCTCAAGCATGGGGTTTTTGCTTCATTTAAATAATCTGTACAGTTTGTTGGGGGTTTTTTCCCCAGGAACAACACAGATACTTTACCAGTTTAAATTTTCAAGCATTAGTAGCAAGTCAATTAAATACTTGTTTTACACTTGGAAAGTGGAAACAACAACCACCCCAGCAGCAGCTTGGGTTTTACGGAGTGAAACCATGTTGAAGAAAAGCTTTTTCTAATTTTTTTTTATTTAGGAACTGTAAATGTAAGTTTAGCTTGCAGTATTGCTTCAGTAAGAGCACTCAGTTTTTCTTTGTTTAGAGTGTTTCATGTGCATCCTTTCACCAAGTTAAAAAAAATGAAGTAATGCTCTAATGCTAGTGTATTTGCCGAAGAGTTATTTAAATTTCTTATATATGGGAGTTCATCTTTATTTTGCTTGCCTGGGAAGAATTTGTTTCAGCTCCGTGCACAAGAATTTAAAAGCTGACGGTCAACAAATAAAATATCAGCATCGACTACTATTAATATTGCACACATGTGTCATTTCACTGATCAAAAAGGCCTTCGCTGGGGTAAAATTGGCCTTTTTCCAAATTGCAAGCTTTTTCTCAGCTTTTTCTTTTTTGCTCTTTCTTCTTTTGTTGCTGCCCGGGGATTTGTGCCTATCGCAGCCGATATCACATGACCGGTGTCAGGGCATCACATGGGTCCAAAGCGAATACAAAAACAGATTTAAAATTCTGTAAAAACAATCAAGACTTTGTTAATTCACTTTTAAACCAGCCTATTCTATAGATATTGCAAGTGCTTTGGTGTCAGCATGGATATATTAAAATAGGCACCTGTGCAGATCTGACACGACAGCTCCAAGCTCTACCCAGATCTTTTCTCATTATATGTTGCAACTAACTGTATTTAGGAGGAATGCATTAATGCATTAACAGAAAGAAGATTATATCTTAAGTTTATGTTCTTAACCTGCAATTGCATGGTATGAAAGTCAACAATGTCAGACCCACCATCGAGCCAAACATTTTGGAGACATTTCTCTCTCTCTCCCGTTTCTTTTTCAAGGCTTACAAAATTAAATGCAGCAAGGGCTTGTATTTATAATCTTTCAGCCAGACATCCCAGTCCACCCCAAAACTAACAAATGGATTGAAATGTTACTGTAGCCACTGATGTCTGGTTGTGAGAACTTTGCCACATTGCTAGTAAAAAATCTCATGCATTACAGAATGCAAGGATGAAAAAAAAGCAATCTATCCCCTTCTTCTTGACCTCTCCCCTAAATAAGTTTCAACTACTTGGTGCATTTCAACAAAAGGTTGCTAGTACTGATTATCCTCTACTTCTAAAAGCAGACCCTGTTAGATAGACCAGTACAGCAGCAAGGCCTTTGATCTGTAACTTACCAGCAAAGTGTACTGAACTGCTGAATATTGTTGTAAATGCCGTGGTGTGATCTTTTGTGCACAGAACCTGAAGTGGAGGTCTTGGGGGAGAGCATTTCTACATGTTAGATTTCTTCCTTCATTGCTCCATTGCCCCAGGAGCTGGACCCTACTGCTTGTTCTTGGAAAGGCAGTGCAGGTCCACCCACGCTTTGGGATGCTCTGCCCTTCCTGTCTCGCTGCTAGCAAATTGTGACCCTAAAAGCACCCTTCCAGGAAGTTTCATTGACTAGGCACTTCCCAGGTGGATAAGTGGATATGGGTGGATGTCTTCTATCAGAAATAAGAGCGTGCCAAATGTAACTTTCTCTTACTGTGTGGGTCCACCAGTTCCACCCCAAGCTGACCCACTTCCCTGCTCATCCTCTTTTCCTGCCCTTGTGTGGATGCCTCAAGCCCAAAGGCCATGGCAGAGGCAATCAAAGAGTTTGGAGAAGGCTGGTAACCTTCCTTTGCAGGCAGGAGGCTCATAGCCTGGTGAGGGTGTGATTCTCCACGTAGGTCTGGGCTTGCACACTATTGTGGCGTGGGGTGTGAGCATGCACATGATGAGCTGCTAGGTTGCAAGCATCTGAAACACTCCCATCCAGAAACTGAATGCTTTGGTTTAGGGCAAAACAATATTTTTCTGGTGTCTTTCCAGCTCTGGGTGCTAGAAATGGCTTCTCTGCAACTAGGGATCCTATGGTTTAAGTTAATAAGGTACCATCCCCGGGTGTGCAGCACTTTGCATCAGAGGTTTCAAACCCCTTTACAGACACCAAAGAATTAACTTATAGCAGCCTTGCAGGATCAGTACAGGTGATTATGCCCATATTGCACACGAGGTGCTTAAACGCTGACATCTACCCACACTCTCCCAGTGAAGCACTACCAAAGCTGGGAAACAAACCCACAAGACCCAGCTCATGCTCCTTTGCCTCTATTCCAAGTTTATTCCTAGATTAATTTTAACCCTATGAAATGTGCGAGTTTCATAATTCAATGAGGACCATATAGCCTTTGCTCTTCAGCTCAGCTTGAGGGATGAGAATGGCAGGTTTCCACAGAAGCACAGCCTCCACAAGGGACTTTCCCCTAGTCCCTGAGCTCAGAGGCAGTAGAATTTGGCTCAGCAGCCCTGCTACGTGGAAAGCACAGTCAGGAGCCGTCTGG
This sequence comes from Callaeas wilsoni, assembly GCA_013398955.1. NCBI lineage: Eukaryota > Metazoa > Chordata > Aves > Passeriformes > Callaeidae > Callaeas > Callaeas wilsoni. The sequence goes on along the minus strand of VWPU01012447.1, from coordinate 12,784 downwards.
ACACTCATCTGCCTTTCACTCATGGTGCAGGGGTGCTGACACAGGGTCTTAGAGAGTCTGGTAGAGCTTAGCACTGCCTGCAGGTAGGCTATGGAGAGTCCTGATCCTGCCTGGGATGGATGGGCTAGGGAGTGCTAGTCCATGCAGACACACATGGGGACCCTTGGGTACCTGGATCCCAAGATTATTTGTATTTGTGCAAATGCTCCCTTTGGCTGCAGGTTGAGGAGAGGAGCAGCTCTTTCCAGCTCATCTGGAAGAGTGGCCATGAACACAGAAGCTGAGCAGGTGCCTAGACCTTGGCCGAGAGTTCAGGATTAGCATCTCCTCTGCAGCTACTTTGATCCCTGCCACATCATCCTGTGCTGGGTTTGCATGGGTGGAGTGGATCTTGCCTACAGGGATTGTTTTTGTGTTTGGTGATGACCAGACATCTTTTAGCAGTAAGGCTTTTTTCACTGGAAGCATTGCAATTGTATAGTTCATTTGGGAGAATTTAAGATACACGGTCCTTTTAAAAGGTATTTATTTAGGTCAAGGTATCATCATGATAAAGAACACTAAAATGTATCCTGGAGAATGGCTGCTTTCAAAGATTTATTTATAAAGCAGGCAGGACTTGCAGTCATATGATATTTTTACCATTTGAGAATATGCCTTGTCATGCTCAGTGATACTGGCAACTGATGCTCCAAACCTGAAGTGAAAATATGTACCTCAGTTTGTGAAATGCCACATATGTAATGAAGTTCTTTTGATTGCAGGAAGAAACACAGAAGAAGAAGAAGCTATGATGCAGGAGTGGTTCATGCTGGTTAATAAGAAGAATGCCTTAATAAGACGAATGAACCAGCTTTCTCTTCTGTAAGTACAGATGAACACGCGTATTTACAAAAGGATGATTTACCCTTCAGATAGATGCAAAACTTTTTTTACTCTCTTCCTGTTAGGCTTCAAAAATAACCCCTCAGAAGTGAGTAGTGTGGATGTGTTACACATCGAGTAACTTGTTTTTCTCCTATTTCAGACTTGAAAATGAAAAGCGTGCAATGACACAAGATTAGCCAGAGCTGCGAAAAAAGAAATTAAAGAAATATTAAGCACTGTTACATTTTCAAAGGCCCAACAGCAGAATAAAATTACATTTTAGAAATGCACAGATAGATTCGGATTGTGCCTCAGATGAGACAGGTGAAGTCTATTCAGAGAGAGAGCCAAATTTGAGTCACTACCTGCTTTGTAGAAAATCCTCAGTCCCATCTCTAGTTCAGCAGCACCAGGCTGCTGAAGGGATGTCAGGAAATCAGTCACAGTGCAGTGATACCACTGATACTGCAAAGTAAGGACAAATGAACCTTTTCTCACTGGCAGTGTTGAGGAAAGGAGAAGGTGCTGCTCGTTTTTAGAGACATTCTGCCCCGAGTGCTTCTCTTCCAGCTGCTTTCAGTTTGATATTTCTTTCCGTAATGCCACCTAGTGTAGATGCCTGCATACTTCCCTGGGAAGGGCCTCTGCTCACCTATCTCCTGCTGGGTCTGAACTTGACAGAGGATTTTACCTACAAAATATTAAGCTTTCTAATCCCTTGTCTAATTTTTATTGTTGATTAGCGCAGAATGTATATAGAATAATACTTCCAGTGTCACATTATCTCGGTGAATAGGTTGGTGCTGGAATTTGCTCATTAGATCTAGGGGAATATTTTATACTTTGGACATTCCACAACAGCTGCTCCAGAGATGAATATGAAATAATTGCATCCTGTAGCGCAATGGAGTTAAACTGACAGAATTAAAGCTGACCTTACATGAAATGAAAAGGCCCTGTTACTGAATAGGCCACCTGAGCCAGGTTTTAAGTTTGTGTATCATTTGTTTGGAGTAGCTTAAAGTTAAAGAGAAAAGTCAGTTGCGAGTCCTAAAATCAATGTAAGTTAAAGGTGCTTTTAAGTGTTTAATGATTTAGTAATTAACATATTGATGAACATTTGCAACTTGCCTAGGGAAAAAGAACATGACCTAGAAAGGCGCTACGAGCTGCTGAACCGGGAGCTAAGAGCAATGCTGGCTATTGAAGGTAAGAGCAGTGCTGGGGACTGGGGGGGGAAGTGCTCACTGCCCGACAGGTTTGGCACCTGGAAGTACAAACGTGGGGCTTCTGTGAAGCCCATTAGTAATGCTGATATTTACATCACTTCAAGTGATAGCACACGGCAAATGTGCTGAGGTTGCAAGCCCATTCTTAAGTTTTCTTCAGGATTAAAAAAAATTTTAAAATATCTAAGATATGGGACAAAGAAGTATGGTCTCGTTGCAATAAACTTTGAAACCAAAGTGATGAGGAGGTAAAGAATGTGTCTGGGGTTTACAATTTTTTGTTGCAGTAGTGCTGTCTTGGCTTTCCTGCAGCATCGTGCTGCCTTTGGTGCCACAGAAAAAGGAAGGGGTGACCCGCAGAAGAGGGCCTCTTCCTTTTTAATGATTCAGACCTGTTCTACAATGGTGTCTCACTGGGAAAAAAAGTCTCGTTGGTTTTGGTGGTAAAACACTACGTTTGTCAAGTAAATATTTCATCACAAGCGCCAGCAGGATTAGTGCGATCCTTTGCACAGAGTTTCTCCCTTCTCTGCGACTCTCCCCAGTTTAGTCACCCTACCTGAATGGAGGTAACACTCAGGGGAAGATTGACACGGGATAAATGAAACAATTGCATCCTTTCCATAGGGCTTTCCACTGAATTGTACAATAATCCTTGGGATGATTCATAATAAAAAATAAACATCCAGATAGCTTAAACCATTGCTTGCATTATTTTCTTATTTAAATATCTTAAGTGTTTTCTAATGCTGCACCGCTTATACCTCTCAGTCACAAATGCTGCCTTACAGTTCAAAGATGTTTGCTTTAAAGTTAATCCTTTGGGCTCTGTAAAATGGACCTTTTGTCTAATCAATGCAAATTGATTTTGCTATTCTGTATTGACCTCTCAACCCTTTGACTGTCCATGGTAATTTCTTTCTTCACCTGATAAGGTACCTGATCCATAATAAATCAATTCTAATTAGTTTGGAGACTTCACTGGGAGCATAAGTTTGTTGGAAAAAAGCAGCAGGTTTCAGGTAGCTTTTTCATCTCTCTCCATCTGTGGTTATATTTTTTGCATGAGACTGTCTTCACTATATTCTTGGGTAATCCTGAGTTGTAAATATATATCTGTTGCTTTCTGCAGAGACAAGCCAGATTAATTTGGAATCGTACTGATGAAATATTTAAAATGTAAAATAATCTAAAACTGGAGAGGAGCTAGGAAATCCTGGATTTAAATCTAAACTTTCAATGTTTAATTGCCTCATATATGTATACTGCCTTGGAATGTCCTAGCAGCAGCCTTTGAATGTCTAGCAGCTTGTGCCATTTACACATTGTCTGGAACAAAAATGTTTTTTTAATCTCTTTTTATAAGTTCAGAGAGGGTTGCCCAAACTCCAGAAAATAATCTCTTTTCCTTTTCTCTCATTTCTTTTTTTTCTTTCTTTCTTTTTTTTTAATTGCTACTGGTGGTACAGTAAACAGAGGTTTAGGACACAAACATAAGTGCTGGAGAATTTTGGTTATTTTGGGGAATTTTTTTATTTGTGCAACAAAGTCTTCATTTAGCATTTTAGCTCTCAATAAGATTTATTGCTCTTCTAGAACTTTGTTAAAAGTTATCTGGTTTTACCCAAAAAACATGTTAAAGGAGAAACTCTGCCAAGAAAATTCCCGTGAGAACTCAAAATATGCGTTTGTGATATCTCGCCTCTCGATGGGTGCATCAGTGTTTTCTGTGTTCAGAAGATGCAAAGATGCACTTTTTGGGAAGCACTGCTAAAACCACACTATTTCCAAAGTGATCTCTCTGAGGAAGCGGGGGCTGCCCGGACAGCCCAGCACTGTCGGCTCCGAGGCCATTTAGCCGATTGCTAATGAGTGCTTGGTCTCCCTCAAAGAGTTGAAAAGACAGATCTCACTTTTACCAGCACCAGTTCCAAAACCGACGTATATGGGCAGGAAAAAAAAATACATATATATGTATATATATATATACACACACACACACATACATGTATATATATATATACATATATATGTAACATGATGGGAGCGGTTTGTTTGTCTAAAAGAAAGGCAGAACACACCAACCCAAACTGGAACTTAAAAAAGAAAAGTCTTTGAAAGGTGGTAATTACTGTTTTGGTAAATTGCTCTAACTCTTCCACGCGTGACTCTGCTGTTTAAAAATCTGTCAACCAATTTACTTAGCTGGCTGATGACAGGGGGCAAAAAGGAGAGAAAAGAGCTTTGCAGAAGGTGGGAGCCTGCTGATGGCAGATAAAGGCGGTTCTGCCGTGCCTGCTTGGGCAGCGTGCGGGCAGCGCTGGCGGCCGGAGGTGCTGCCCGTTAGGATGTTCAGTGATGTGGAGACAGTGGCTCCTTCCCGGCCGCTCATCTGGAGGCACCGGGAGCTGAATGGCCTTTTGGAGGGTTACAGCACTTCACGAGGAGCACATGAATGACCCAGGGTGGCAAAAAAAAAGGCATGCTCCCCCCCTCCCCCACGGAGCCGTAGAGATAAGAAAGGGAGAGTTAACGCACTGCCTGCTTCCAGCTAGAAAGTGTTCCTCTTGGACTGTTCCGACCGAGAAAGGCCGGAAACCCCTCACTAGCAGGCCAGAGAAAATGCAGGTAAACGGGGTCCGTTTTCACCTCTGCACCTCCCCAGGCGTCCTGCCCGGCTGTTTGGAGCCAGCTGCTCCACACGAGGTGCTGCGTTTCAGAGCCTGGTTTTTACTGCGGCTGCAGCCGAGTGCCGGGATGCCTCACTTTCAGCTACCTTTCCTCTCACTCCTTTCTTTTATTTTTTTCAGTCGAGTTTTAATGCCTCCTTGGAAAAGATAAGTTCATTTTTGCACACCTTGGGGTGGTGTGTTCATTTTCTGCCCAAGAAATGGATCTTCTTTCGGATTTTGTACATCTTGATTTATTCTTGGCTTATAGTTTGAAGTGGGTGCTCTTCTAAAAGGATTTATGCATAGGTTCACTATTTTTGTAGTTATGGTTTATATGATAAGCTTTTTATATTTAAAATCAATATGTAATCCTGTGGAGGAGCTTATCCTCTAAAACCCCATTTGTAAATCTATTTTAGCTTTGTTACACCGCACAGCCACAGTATTCCATAGATTGATTAGGTTCAGCAGCAGAATCCTATCAAATGGCCTGCTCTGATGATGATGCAAACTCTTTCAGGATTGCTAGTTGACTGGAACTAAAGATAAGACCTGACTGCAATCCCCCAATGTGCTCTTTACAAAACTAGTGTTAATTTTCATCAAAGTGCCGGGCTTATTTATTATAGTGGCAAGGTTGAAGGTTTTACTACGAGAACTTTCGACCATTTCTATTAAAGCATTTCTATGGGATCTGGACGTCTGTTTGCTCAAAGTAATTATCAGTTTAAGTAGTGGGGGGGAAAAAAAGACAATATGAAGTCAATGAAGATGAATAATTGAAAACATTTCTACTTCAATGTGAATTTAGCAAACTCTGTCATTTTGAGCTGCCCGTCGCGAGTGGTGGCACGGGGGCTTTAGCTTTCAACACTTTTAGCTCATATACAGCCTCAGAGCTTAATCCTATTTTTGTCCAGAGTGTAGCTTTTATAACAGTATTATTCTGAAATCTTCAAATTAATCACAGCCCATATTGTAGCTTCCCAGAGCTGCAGTCAGCCTGGGTAACTATATGTGACAGGTGTTATAGGTAATCCTGGCTTAAAAGGCACAACAGGTAGGAATCAAACTTGAACACAGTTGCTTTTTTAAACATAGGGATGCTTCCCAAAACTGCTGCCCAGCAGTATTTTGTTGGATAAAACAAAATTGCAAGATAGTCACCTATAAAATGTTATTTAAATACTTACAGTCAGTTTGCCTTTTAACCAATTGCTGCTTGACTCTTTATTTATTTTGGGGGGAGGAAAGGCAGACTCCTTTTCTAGAAATGGAAGTAAAATTGCAAGGGAATATTTCTGCCAGCAGGTTTTCCCATGGTGTATTTCAAACAACAGTAATAATAAGCAAATGCAGAAAAAAACAAACAAAACAAATACACAGTTTTGTTCCATGAAATCCTGATAGGACATTATTTTCTTCACAGAAAGATGAAGCAACAGAACCTGTAGCACTTGGGAAGGGACTTAACAGAGAAAAATACTGAGGGACTGAGCAAAACATATACTGAAATATTCTGACTTATTTGCTCTTTCAAAAACTAAAGTTGCTGCTGCAACTGGAGAACAGGGGATGAACAACAACAACAAAAAAGCTTTAAAAATAAGAAGTGAAAACCATCAAAACTGAAAAAATCATATAAAGTCCGGGTAGAGACGATGGATTTCAAATCCCTTTTCATCCAGAGCTTCGTGTGACCAGATGTGCCGGGGAGCCTGAGTCCCAGCACAATTCCCAGCTGGAGCCGGGGGAAAGTTAACCTGAAAGTTGGAGACCACGTCTGGGGGGAAGCAAACACCCCTGAAATCCTCTGCCATGTCTCTCTCTCTCTCTCTCTCTCTCTTCTTTTCTGTCTGGCTTGCTGCCGTGGCCCTTTTCAGGGCGGTGTTGTCATGCTGAGATCTCGTTGCGTGTGAGGGGCTTTATTTATGGGGCAAAACGCTCCGGTTTGGGGAAGCTCTGACTCGCAGAGTGGCAGAGCTGTGTGTTTCAGATGGGTTGAACTGAAGGAGCTTTGCCTTAAAGGAGCAGAAGGGGAAGCAGCAGTGAAAATTGAGAGACTGCTCCAAGAAGTAGCACCTAAAAGGCTGCTACCCAAATTAAAGCAGCTTCGTGGCAGGAAAAAATTGCTTGGATTACCAGTAATTTTGGCTGCTAACTCCACTTCTAATCTGTGTACACCTGAAAAATTATTTCCTTAGCAACGGTGGAGGGGAAAGGACACATTAAAAAAAACAACAAAATGAGGAAGGAAAAGAAGGAGAACCAGGAAAAGAAGGAGAAAAATGAGAAAAACAAAATCTGCCGGGAAGTTTCGGCAGTGCCCTGCCGGGCCGGTGCGCCGGGAAGGGCTCTGGTGCCACCGCACCGGCTCCCCCGCTGCCTGCAGGACGCGGCCGTGCGTGCTCGCCGCTCGCAGTGCCTGCACACACGTGTCGCCGTGGGTTTTCCTGCGTGCTGCTTTTCCTGGGGCTCGCTCGTGGGCCCGTGTGCCCAGGCAGACGGCGAGGAGAGCGCGATAAAAGCGGTTACACATTCCTGCCTTTCTGCCGCTCTTCCAACCTTTATTGCATGATGATGCATCTAATTTTTAATTTGTAAATACAAGGCTGAATTCCCTCTAGCACCACTTGCTTTCATAAAGCTTCTGAGCAGTTTGCTGTCTTGAATAAATTTGGCTTTGGAGGGGGGTCAGGGGGATTTGAACCACCGCATTCTTGCGGGGTTTGTGAAGATTCACATGGTAACCGGTGGGGAGCATTGTTCGGGTTATCTGAATAAGCACCAGCCATGTGAGTTTTAACATGATCGCCCAGGGCAATGGAGAGCGCGGGGGGGGGGGGGTGGGGGAGAAAGCCAAAAGGACTGCACCCTCTCTCCCCTTCGCCTTCGGGAAGCGCGGCCGGGGAGGAGGAGGACACCGCCGGGCCGGTGGCGATGGCTTCTCCCGGTGGTTGGTTATTTTTTTGGAGCTGGTGTCCTCTTTCCCTCCCGCTCCTCAATTGTCCTGCTATCTCCCTCATAATCTACTGCTCCTGCTTTTCATTGTTTACCTTCTTAATGAGGGAGGCGGGGAAGGCTGGGGCTTGAGTGACAGCGACAAGCCCTCACGGTCTGGCTGGAGAGCCCGAGGCTGCGGGCGGCCCCGGGGGGCTGCGCCAGGCCGGGCCGGGCCGGGCTCCGGCGGGCCGCGGCCAGAGGAATCCCTTTGGGAATAGCGAGGCGGCCCGCCCGCCGCTGGCTGCCAGCGCCGGGGGTGGAGGGGCCCCGCGATATTCTGTAGCAAGTGTATTTTTACTTCAAAGTGGTAAATGCTAATTAAGCGATACCTGCCTTTAAAGTTACTGCGGAGCATATGGTGCGCAGTGTGAGATTCCTCCAGCCGCTGAGAGCGGGCGAGGAGTGCGCAGAGAGGAGCCGGGCTGCGGGAAGCGGGCATTCCTCCGGGAGGGCAAACTCGGCAGTGGCCATGCCCGCCAGCAGACACAGGCACGGGGAAAAACAAAACAAAACAAATTTTACACTAAAAAGAAAAAAAGAAAAAAAAAAGGGAAGGAAAGAAACCCCCACCCAAACGACCCCAAAAACGCTGCTGAGCCCCCCCAAGCCAAGGTGGGCGAAACGCCGCCGGGCTGCGCTGGTCCCCGCGGTAGCCTTGCTGCGGAGAGAGGCCGGGGTCAGGCCAGGCTGGGCCGGGCTGTGCCAGGCTGCATTGGGCTGTACCGAGCCGGGCCGGGGGCCGGGCCGGCCTGTGCCAGGCTGCATTGGGCTGTGCTGGGCCGAGCCGTGCCAGTCTGCGTTGGGCTGTGCCGGGCCGAGCCGTGCCAGTCTGCGTTGGGCTGAGCCGGGCCGGGCCGGGCCGCAGCGGGCGCGGGTTCTGGCCGGGTGGCTGTGCCGGGCGCTGGCGGCCGCGGCTCTCACCGCTGCTCTTGTTGTGCTTCTCCCGCAGACTGGCAGAAGACCGAGGCGCAGAAGAGGCGAGAGCAGCTTTTGCTGGACGAACTCGTTATTCTCGTTAACAAACGGGACGCGCTGGTCAGGGACCTGGACGCCCAGGAGAAGCAGTGAGTCGGGCAAAGGGGGGGTCCCCGCCGAGCCGCCACGGTCCCCACGGAAAGTTTGGTCCAAGTCCGCGGGCGCCGTGGCCGTGGGGGAACTCGGCGTGGCCGCGGAGGCGAGCGGGGCCGGCGCGCATCCCGCGCAGCTCCTCACCGCGCCTCCTGCCGCCTCTTTCCGCAGGGCCGAGGAAGAGGACGAGCATTTGGAGAGGACCCTCGAGCAAAACAAAGGCAAGATGGCCAAGAAGGAAGAAAAATGCGTTCTCCAGTGAGCGGCCTTCCCGCGGCGGCAGCGAAATCGCAACGCGGCTTTCTTACGTTTTTAAAATGCCGACATGAGACTGGGGAAAAAAAAAAAGAAAAAGATGTTTTGAAAAAAAAATTAAACTTTTTTCCATTTTCTTAGGCCAGATCTAGGCTGCGCCGGGCCCCACTCCGTTGTTTTTTTGTTTTCCATTCAAGCGAACTCGCGTTGTCCCATGATTTCCGTGTGGGCTCAGCTCTCCTGCCGAAAGCGTTGGAAATGGAATCGCCGAGACCCCTGGCGTGCGGGCGATGCCGGAGATGGGCGGAAGGAGGAGAAGAAATAGTCTGTCCTGGTTTCTGTAGCTGGAGGAGGGCTGAGTTTTGAAATAAAAATGTTTTTGTCGTAATAGGATTAGAGAGGGGGATATAGGAAAAAAAAATCATTGGGAATGGTTTCATCTAGTCCTGCCATATGTAATACTTAATAATCTACCTACATTTTATAGTTAGGTCAGATCCACCCCAGTTATTATTAAAAATGTGCTGTATTTACCAGTGGTTTATTACATCAGTTTTACATTTCCCCGGGAGTAGAGCCGAGCTGCTCTGGTTTACTCGGGGGGCTTCTCCCACAGAGCTGGCACAAAACCCTGGGAGCGGCTGCAAGCGGAGTGGGGTAGCCCGGGGCAGAGACCGGCCCGGCCCGGCCCGGTCCGGGACAGCACGACACTTCCCACCCACGTCCCCCCGCGGACCGGACCGGACCGGACCGCGCCGCCCGCTCCGCGTTATTTATTGCGCCCGGCCGCGTTCCCCACCGCACCCCGCCCCGTCCGTGTGCCCCCAAGCGTGTCCCGCGCTCGCATCGTCCCTTCGTGGAGCTCGTCTCGTTTATTTATTACAACACCGAGTCATATATAAAATTTTCAATAAAACCCGAATCTTTCTTACCGTAACTGCCGCTTTCCTCTTTACCTAAGAAACTCCCTTCACCCCTCCCTCACGCAGTCGGCCGGAGAGGGGGCTCGGGGGGCGGGAAGGGACCGATCCCGGCGTGGGGGGGCAGCGGGGCTCCGCGCCCCGGGCCGCCCCGGCCGCCGCCGCTTCGCCAACGCAACGAAACCCACCGGACGGAAAACTTTTTCGTTTGATTTTAATAAAATGCAACTCGGAGAGGGGGAGGTAAAACTTTTTCCCCGCGGAGCCGATGCCGCCCGCCGGCGGCGTGGGGGATGCGCGGCCAAAGTCCGGCTGCGGCCGCGCAAGGAACGCACCCGCGGAGAGCGGAGCGGGCGGAAGGAGCCCGAGCCCTGCGGGGCCGCAGCTGCCGCACCGAGAGGGACCCCGACAGCGCCGGCGGCTCCAGGTGCAACTGCGGCCCGCGGCCCGCTCCGCGCTGCGCCCTCCCGCTCTCACCAAAAAAGTCCCCCGTGGAGGAGGGAAGCGCCCGGTTTTGTGCGAGCGGCCGCCGGTGCCGCGGGATGTACCGGCCTGGGAAACTGGGGGCTGCCCCGGGGCCCGCAGGTGGGTTTGGCCCCATGCGAAGTTTGGGAAGATGCGCGGAGCACCCCGGCGCCGAGGGGGCTGGGGCAGCGGGCCCCGCCGTGCTTTTCTGCCCTCCCGTAAAAATACAGGGGCTGGGGACGGCAGGAAACACGCTCCGAGGGCTCCGCGGCTGCGGAGCGCGGCGGACGCTCGGGAGGAGAGAGGCTGCAAAGCCCGCGGCTCTGCCTGCCCGGCGGGGCACCGAGAGCTGCTGGGCACCGAGGACTGGGGCTGCCCCTGGGACAAGGGTGGCCGCGGGCAGGCACTCTCTCCTTTTGGGGGGCCGGTGTTTGCCTAGCTTTTAAAGCGAAAAAAGTAACTCAATCTCTCAATCTCTGGGCTGAGGGAAAAATAAGCGTGTGTGTCCCCCGTCTTTCGCCCCCAGCCCGGCAAACCGGCCGCAGGAGGCCCCCGCTCCGCAGCCTGACCGAACTGCCCCTGCCCTTCGCCTCCGGGGCCGGGGTCGCGCAGCCCAGCCCCCTGCCCACCCGCAGCTCCCGCCCTGCCGCCGACCTTACCTGGGCGCAGCAGGGAGGGCGCCGGCTCCGTCCTGCGGAGGGAACAGGGGATCGGAGTCGCCGGGACCATCACCTCGGGGGGGTGGCGAGCCCCGCGCCCGCCCTGCCCGCAGCCCCCGGCCGAGCCTGCGGGGAGGCGTCCGCAATTGGGGATTGGGTAACCGCGGGAGTTGCGGGAGGTTTGGGGGGGCATAGATACCCCCTGGTGTGTGTGGGGGGGAAAAGCCTTGGGGGGGGCCTGCTGCCCGCCAGGACCGGGGCTGCCCCGGCGGAGCGAAGTGATGGGAAGGCGGCGGGGGCGGGGGGGAGCGCAGCCCGAGCCAGGAACTGCCCCGGCAGGACCGGGGCAAAACGGGGGAGAGGGGCTGGAAGGGGGGAGAACTACTCCCGCAAACTCTTCCTCCTCCCTCCTCCTCCCTTTGCTTTTTTGTGAATGGGCCGCGGCGCCTTTGTTACGGGGAGCAGTGCCCGTGTCGCTGACTTTTGCGGGAGAGCGGAGGAGCTTGCTAACCTCCTTCGTTCGACTCATCGGCTCCCTCCCGCCCGGCTTAGACGGTTCCCTCCTCGCACAGGAAAAAGATTTGAAAAGAAGGGGAAAAAACTCCAACAACAACAAAATAAAATGGGGGGGAAAGTCTTCCCCCCGGGAGACCGCGCTCCGATCGGGGCCGGCGGGCAGCGCCTTTGAACATTAGCTCGCTTTCAGCTCCACTGCAATTAGAGGGAGTTGATTTGGGGAGACCAACAAAAGCCGCTCACCGGAGCCTCTTTAGAGGTCCGGGGCCGCTCCGCCGCCTGCGCGGCCGCCGCGCCCCGACCCTGCCGCCTCGAGCAAGGAGTGGGGCCCCGCGGAGCGGCGCGGAGGGCCCCGTGTCACCTCGCCCCTCTCCCCGCCGCTCCCGTGCTGCCCCCGCCCGCTCGCCCCCCGCGGCGCGTAGCAGCCCCTAAATCCGGGACACGCGGGGAAAGGTGCGGTCGCTGTAGTTTTATTGGGATTTTAAAGCACAAAGTTTGGGAGAGCCTGCGGGCATCGGGATGGGGGGGCCGCGACACCGCCTCCCCTCCCCAGGAGCGCCCTCCGTGCCGGCGAAGGCGGCGGCCGAAACTTTTTCTGCCGTCTCCCCGGGCGGCAGGGACGCGGAGGGCGGCGCGGAGCGGCGTGGGGGGCTTCCCGAGGGAGGGGACAGAGCTGCGCGGGCGCGGAGCGCCCCCCCCCTTCCGCACTTCTCCAACAATTCCCACCAGCCGCCCTCTCCGCGGAGGTTGCGCGGGGCCCTGCGCGCCCGCCTCCTGCACCCCTCGCTCCGCCGGCCGGCTCTCCGCGACGCCGGGGTCGGTGCGCGGGGGAGCGCGGAGCGGCGCGGGGCGGTGCGGAGGAGCCGTCGCCCCGCGCTGCCATTGCCCGGGCGGCTGTCAGTCAGGCGGGGAGCGGCCGGGGATTGGCGCCGGGCTGGTTACGCAGTTGCTTTGCGCGCACATACAAGGGTAGGGCCGGGGGTAGGTGATCAATCCTCATCAGGGCCGCGGCTCCATCGCCCCGACAGCGCGGGCCGCCGGCAAGGTAACGCAGGGCACCCCGACAAGTCGGGGGTGCGCGGCTCGGCTTCGGGCAGCGCCCCCCCGGCCCCCCTCCCCAGCCCGCCTCT
>VWPU01012446.1:143475-439202 GCA_013398955.1 Callaeas wilsoni | reverse complement strand
CGGTTAGTTCCTTCACCACAACAACAGGCTATTAAGGTGTAATGAAGGTACAACTTCAGATCTTCTTGAAGAGATGTGTAAAAGCAATAGTTAGAGTGTTTTAATGTTTTGTAGCAGAGATCGTCAAAGACCTCTGAAGAAATAGACCTTCCAGAGCCCCTGCAACGTGTGTTTGGGCTGTTGTTTCCATTTTACAGAAGATTAGTATGAGTTCTCGAAAGATTCATAAGACTGAGGTAAAATAAATGTAAAGGCCATAACAGATTTTAGTATACCACCCCACTCCTAAGTTTAAGCTTCAGCTGCATGACTGACTTTATGTTTGCCTGCAGCATAACAGAGTTTTAAAATAATAGACAAGTTGTTTTAAAATAATAGACAAGTTGCAATATATGTATTAAAATTCCTTTCAAAATACATTAAATTGTATGTTAATGAGAAACTTCTATTTCAAATTCTTTCATCTAGTTCATAGACATAAACAAGAAGGGGATTATATTTATAGGTGTGTTCTTAACAGACAGCACTGTGTCTGCAAAAGTTCATTTTCTATGTCTTAGAGCTGCTGCAATCTTCAAAACCCCCTCTACAGCAGTCTGCTTCGGCAGCCCCAAAATTCTTTTCTCTGTCTTTCTTGCTGCTGCTTTACATCTCAAGGATTCTATGATTTGTCTAGCTTTTAATAAAACTAGATAGCACATGGATTAAGACATTCTGCGCCAAAAGAGTTTCACATGTTTACAGCTGGACTGAATTTTGTCCTGAACAACACTTTGACCGCTTTTCAACAGAAGAAATAATCAGAAGGACATGCAGCTGCTGCATAAAGGCCAGGGGAAATTAAAATGTTTCCCATAAGGAAACAAATGAACAAAATACATATGCAGCTTGATTAGAATTTGCATTGTAACATCATTAATTACTAAAAAGCCACAGGTGGGAATGCCATGAGGCATGAAAATATTATTATGAAGGGAGAAACGATTCTGTGTCAATAGGACAGTCCTTGCAAAGAGGCATCAAACCGGTAAACGGCTAAGGCTGTCAGAGTAATATCTTAGCAGATGAAATATTTCATAAGAAATAAGTACAAGCCAAGAGAATATTTGTAATGCTTACTTTTTTCAGTCCTTCAAAAGTACAATTTAACTGTTTTTTTTTTTTTTTTTTTTCCTCAACAGAAAAGTTTGGAAACACTTAGTAAGCTAGTGGCCTTCTGTACACAACAGCTAATCCTGGCAATTTATAATTTTATAGTTAGGGAAATGGAGGGGAGAGATGCTCAGGGTAAGACAATGAGTTTAAACCAGAACTGAGACCAGCAAACTCTACATTTTATTAACAGCACAGGGATGTTTTGGGCTTTCTTTGATTGTGATTTGTCTTGTGCTACTTTACTGTTTTTCTGGTAATTCTGTATAGATGCTTCTGCCTAGAACTTTACTCTGGGACTCCATTGTTGCCATATTCCAAACTTTAAAAAGCTATGGCAAAATTTACAGAAATGTTTGCAGATTTCACATTTTTTAAAAAAACTAAACTAGTAAAGTGAAGTTATAAGGAAGAACACCAGCAACAGATCCAACTCATTATGTTTACAATTATTTAACTGCACAAAATTTTAAACCAGTTTAGCTGGACATCAGGCTATGTAGGTAAATCTAGTTTAGCTAACTATTATCAATGTAAGAGAAGCTGCCAGCCAACAACTAATCTGTTCTTTTATGTTAATCTTTTCTTGCCACAAATTGCAAAAGAAATGGAGCAATACTTGGGAAGATTTTTCTATACTTCTGAATGCAAAGATCTGTCCCCTTTCAAAGAATTCAATAGAAGAATTGATAAATGAACTAAATCTTCCCTCAAATTCTGAGAAACAGGTATTGATGCCTGTGATGCTAGAAAAATGAGTACTATTCAGAAAAAGAAATATTGCACACCTTAAGGATATGTTGAAAGTCTCCTGAAAGAACAGGTCTGACAGAATAATTTTAGATAGGTGTGCTGGTTGCAGCTGGGGTAGAGCTAACTTTCTTCACAGTGGCTGGTATGGGGCTTGTTTCGGATTTGTGCTGAACACAGGGTTGATAAAATAGAGATGATTTTGTTATTGCTGAGCAGGACTCACACAGAGCCAAGGCTTTTTCTGCTTTTTGCACTGCCAGACTGCCAAGAAGTTGGAGGTACATGGGAGGTTGGGAGGCAACACAGCCAGGACAGGTGACCCAAACTGACCAAAGGGATGTCCCAGACCATGTGACATCATGCTCAGTATATGAAGTGGGCAGAAGAAGGAGGAAGGGGGAGGACATTTGGAGTGATGGCATTTGTCTGTCTAAGTCACCATTATAATGTGGCCCTGCTGCCCTGGAGATGGCTGAACACCTGCCTGCCCATGGGGAACAATGAATTATTTCCTACTTTTGGTTTGCTTGTGTGTGCAGCTCTTTCTTTCCCTATTAAACAGTCTTTATCACAACCCATGAGTTTTCTGGCTTTTACACTTCCCATTCTCTCCCTGATCTCGCTGGTGGGGAATTGAGCGAGTGGCTGCAAGGGGCTTGATGGCTGGCTGAGGTTAAGCCATGACAAACAGTGACTAAAAGCACAACAAAAAATTTAAGATTGTGCTGTGGTCACCGGGCCAGAGCATCATGATTCTACAGTATCTTCTGACTGCTATCCCTCACCCACTTGCTGCATGTGAAGCGCAAGGCCATACATTTATGGACAAGGCAGTTTGGGTAGCTGACTCCTGTGAACTTGCCACCGTGCTTTTTATTCCTTCTGGATGGCTTATATGAATTTTGTGATGGAAAGCAGCGTAGTCTGTAACAGCTATAGATATTTTAATGCAGTCCATTTGGAACACAAATTCTGATATGAGATGAATGAAGAGCAGGAACAGAAAACAAAATGAAACCGAACAGCAGCATATGACTGCAGGAATACAAGTCTTTACATGTAAAGAGCAGCATGGATGAGAATGCAACCTCTGAAAGCTGAATAAACAGTCAGTATGAGCCTCAGCCTATCTGCAATGCACTGAAGCCTTTTCCCTTCTTTCCCTTCAGAGTAAAAATTTTTTTCACCCTTTTTCATATTTTCTCTGGAAAGAGGCTATCCCACTGTGCTCAAAACAAGTCAGTAAAAAGTAAAACAAACAATCTGAAGCAAAACCCAGCAACTTTTGTTATTATATGATTGTTTTCTATCTCAAGTAAAGCAATAAAAATATTGATTGCTGGAGGAAAGCCTAAAAATCAAAATGATTTGTCTCAGTAGTGGTCCCTAGAAGAATGAGCTACTCAGTTGCTGTAAATTGGCCTACTTCTATGGACTTAGATTTTAGTGCAATTGTCGCATGTGTCTGAAATGTCACAGGAGCTATGAAGCATTAGCTATTAGATGGTAAAAATAAATAGAAACTAACAAGGTTTGCCTTCCTACTCAAGCCCTTCAGTCATTCTCTGCCTTGCTTTTTCTAAACTAAATAAAACCAAAGGACTTCACTTTATTGCTGCTAGCACAACCCAGTGATCACTTGTAGTCATGGAATGATTTAGTCCATGAAGCTCCCCTCCATCACCACCTGAATTCAGATCAATCAACCCTGCATAGCATAAGCCTTGCCATGTCATTACCAACAGCAGCTGGTTTTCCTCTGACTGTATGAGCCTGTGCCTTAGAGACGGGTAGGATACCCAGATTCCTTATAAGTGAGGCCAGAGGGAGGTCTCAAAGCCCTATCAGCAACATGCATGCTGCACGCAAATTGTCATCCTATCTGAAGGAAATGTAGCTGCAGAGAGTTTCATTTTGCTGGGCAATTTGAGGAATCACGGCACTGCTGCCATGCTTGTGCTTTGGGGACCAGAGTCAGTAGGGGCTGGCTGGGAGGGCTGAGGGGATCTTGCCTTAGAAAGAACCACACAGTACTGCAGGAGTGCTGCTTCTCATTTCAATTCCTCTTCCTCAGGCAAACTTGTCCTTTTTGGACTTTCTGTCTCATAATATTTTTCACTTGCACCATTTTCCCTTCTGCTTTCATATATATCCTCCAGTCATTTTTTGTGCTTTTTCTGTGTTGAGTCCTCTGTTTTCCACTGTTGATGCTTTAGCATTCTGAATCCAAACTCAGTAATCTTTGCCTGTGGTCTAATCATTGTGCCAGCTATGTCTTGGTATTAGAATTTGCCCTCTGTCTTCTCATCTGTTTCAGTAATCGACCACTTTATTTGTTAGTTTAACAATTTCATTCCTTGCTCTAGTTATTGTCATTATTCTACTTATACAGAATCACTAATGTTTAACTCCATAATCATTATATTGAGAGAAAAGCTGCAAGTAATTTGGAACAGTAAGTCCCTCTAAAAAGAGAAAAAGCTTTAGAACAATTTCTCCTCCCTCTCCAAAGAACTGTTTTTCAAAGCTAATCAACTAATACAGCAGAATGAACTAGTTCATCTAAAGAGTCAACACATGGCCATCTGTCCAGTAAACAGGAATGAAATCGTGCCCCATAAATGCCTCAAGGAGAAAGAGATTTTCTGCCTCTTCCACATTCAGAAGAGAGACAGTGGCCAAAATATTTACTGCTGATAAACATTAATATGCCTTTCAAAGGCTGCACTAGACAAGTTGTTTTAATATAGGCCAAATCTCCAAATATGTTTTCTGTTCATGCTGCTCCCGCAATTTTAATTAAAGTCAAGTTTTTCTCCTTAATTTTGCAGTACGATTTTAAAATAAATAAATTCTAATTGATTTCAGAGGCAGCAGCTTGGCTTATAAATCTAGACTCAAATAATTTAGACAGGCCATTTTGGCCATCCTCAGTCTGAAAACAGAATATCTATGGCTAAACATTTCTGTCTTTCATGCATCCCTTTAAAAAAGCTGTCACACTACCCCATACACACCATCCAATCCTTAACATTAAGAATGTTTTCCTAATGTCTTGTCTAAGGCTTCTTTGAAATAGTTTAAACTTTTAACTTATTGCCTTACCTATATTAAACAGAAAGATCAGTTAATCTCTTTCCTTTTTGGCAGCAAACTTTTCCATGTTTGAAAATGGTGGCCTTTTAGTCTAATGAGTAAATGGAACCAATTCTTCCCATCTTTGCAGCTGGACTGTGATTTTTAGACTTCTGGTCTTTTTTGGTTTTGTCTGGAATCTTTCATGTTAGTCAGCCATTGCTCTGAATGATGAATGTCTGGTGCCTGACATGACATTACATTGAGACCTTTTTTTACCTGGTGCTAAGCAGAGTATGAGGTCTACTATTACATATGACTCTTACATATAATGTTCACAGGTTTCAGTACAACGCTTGCTTTTTTTTGGTTTTGAATTTGTTGGACAGAATTATTCCTTTATAGCACCACTAGCAAAAATGTAAGTCACTAGCTCAGCTACAGAAGAGGCTGCAAAATATCAGCAAGTGTGTATTTTAATATCAGAAAGTGTGTATTTTAATGCTTGTCCTTCTTTCTCCTTCCATGCCCCTGTAGAGGTGCTACAAAGCCTCTGACTAGTGAAAGACTTTGAGAGATAATGTGTTTAATACCACTTGGTTTTTGAAAAAGAATTTCTCTTTCAACAAGCAAGTAGCAGTGCTGATCCCTCTAAAACTTGCTTTCCACATACAAGATTACTGCTTCCCTTCCTCTGCCTCTTGCAGACACCTGGACTGATGCTTCCCCAGCAATCCTAAAACCCTTTTGCAAAGGTGTGGTTACTTTTGGAGGGTGGTAAAGCCTCATATAATACTGAAGCTTCATTAAAAATGCACTTTACCTCCAAATCTTGTGAGCTAATACAGTGTAAAGAAGGACAGTGCAGGGTGATATTGATCAATGGCATTTTTCTTTGCATAAGTCTTTCTTGTCCTCAAGCCACTTAGGGAGTTATCTCGACCGTAATCTTCCTGGCGCCCTGCACGCTGAGCTCTTGCTGAAGTTAATGGCAGAGCTGCATGCAAACTTCCAGGTTCAAGCCCTCTCTCAGAAGCAATCTCTCTTCCACTTGCAGATTCTGTGATAGTATGAAAGCTTTACTGTGCGGCTGCTTTCCTCTCGTAAACAGGATCAAAGGCAGCGTGTCATTTTTTTATTTTATTTTATTTTGGTCGGCTGTCTGGTTGCTGTCATCTCTTTCTATTCTGGCTCATCCTGTATTGCACCTTGAACATTTTATCTCACAGCACTTCACAGTTTGGTTCCACCCTTTTTGTGTGGTACATGACACATTTGAGAATTTTTTCCTATCAGTATGGCATTTTGTATGATACATGCTACTGTGCTGAACTAATTGTGATAAGTCATGCCGCTAGATCCAGTACAAATGCCCCTTTTTCAAGGTTTTTTCTTATGCTCACATATCCTTCACTTTCTAAGCATGCAAGTTCTGTTTTCCTAATTGATCTATTTATTTGTATGACAATTTGATAATGTAAACTGTCGCTATTTTCCTAGGACACAAAAACGCAGGATTTTCTAGATGATACCTGAGAAGAGTCCTGAATATCTGTCACATGGATGATGTAAAGTACCTAGGCTGCAAATGCCCTAAATGTCTCAGCATTGCAACTGTGAGTATTCAAACAGCATTTTTTCCCCTGAGCACTTATTTGTAACCCTTTGGCAACAATAAGCAGCTGAAGAGAATGCAAACTCTTCCGAGCTAAGGAACCTCTCTCAAATCCCAAATTACACTAAAGCAAGGTCATCCCTGCAGTTCTCAGCAACTTCAGGAAAGTAATTGCAATCTTTCAGTCAAAGATTCAGTCTCAAAGCCTTTGAGGATTTCAGTCCTCAAAGCCATTTTCCTAGCTTCTTTCACACCTGGATTTAGACTCCTGCCTTTCAGAAAGCAACCAAAATCTATCAGATGAAACACTGACTCCTGAAAAATATATTACATTGGGGGTACATGAGCCTAAGTCATCAGTGTTGGATGTAAGGGGCTGCTGTGGGGTAAAATAAGATGGGTTTCCACATGCAAAGGGTATGACTGAGCAGAGCTAGTGGAGTGATCATTCCTCTGTACACAGCGTTGTCAGAGGTACTATGAAAAGATGCCCTCATCTCCAGGAGAATATGGAAAATCTAACAGGGATAAGATCAGAACTTAGCCTCTTCTATCTGCTGAAGCATTGGGTGAGGGGCAGGCACTGGACTTTACTTTTCACTGGTTTAATTAGTTTTTTACAGAGAGGAGTTCTAATAGCTAGGTGGGAGACATAGAGAAGGGCTCCAGTTTGTTGACCCACACTAAATGAAGTGTTGTATCTGAACGCGGAAGGTAGAAGAGCCATCCATAAATAACAAAATGAAACTTTGTAACAATGAGTTCTAAAAAAGATTCTGGAAATTTCTGATTAAACACAGGGAATCAGGACTACTGGGCGGGTTCCACAAATTGCTAGCACTTGGAGAGAACATCAAGCTAGACAAACACCACCAAGCACATACAAATTCCCCAGTCATTCCTTCTGTGCTGAGGCTGTAGAAGCAGCTGGGTGGTCCCATTAGGACACAGTTGATAAACAGACAGGTTTTTGTCTTCAAGATCAGGAAAATTCTCCCCCAGGGCAGAACTAGGCACTGCTCCTAAGTGGTATAGAGAACTCTCTGGTTTGGTCCTTGCCCATTATGCCATGTTCACATGTTCAGAGGCAAAGGTGGCTTCCTCCTGACTCAGAGCATCAGAGACTCTGGTTTTTTTCCTGCTATAAAAGAGTACTGGGCCTCTTTGTTATCTGGTGTTGCAAAGGCCGTGGGCATTTGTGGTGGCTGTTTCGGCTGATGTCTGTCTGAAGCACTTAACAGTAAGGTCTCAAGGGAACTGAAATGTTTTAATTTGAGTAAAAGTTACTGGATTTCTTTACAGGGGAGAAATGTAATGGCCTGTGATACAAAAGAGGTGACCTTCAGCTCTGATTTTAACTCCTGTTATAAATTCCTCTGCACATGTATTGCTGAGGGAAGGTTTTGGCACAATATGCATTTAATTTAACGGTCTTGTTTATTCCAATAGTGCAGAGGTGTTCTAGCATGTACGAAAAGTTAAATTCAGAGAAAGTAATTTTAACCAAAGATCAAGATGAAAATCCAAGCTACATTATAAAGATACTTAAGCAAATGTACTATATTTAATCTACTTTCATCCTAAAGCAACTTCCAATTTTCTCTTTCACTTACATTTCTAATGCAGTGGTATTTATTACTTATTGCCTACCTTACCAAATGAGCAACAGTATCTAGAGATACCTTCTTGCTGATTAGAAAGTTCTCACTGCAAAATAATAGATTTATGAAATATACATGAAGAAACTTTTATTAAAATTACATTAATAGCCAAATTCTGCACACAATTACACTTGGCCATTGTGGAAATCAATGAATTGCACCAGGATAATAGAGAGCAGAGTTTGCCCTGACTGAATAATTTTAGCTGATTAGAAACAATGAAATGAGATATTAATATTGACACTCCCTTTTTGAAATACCCTTCTTGTATGGACCCAGGATTGATGATCTGGGGCTCTGTGTGGAAGCACAAAGTCACTCTGCCAGCCAGCCCTGACAACAAGACCATATATACTTAGAAAAATGGTCTCATATATAACTCCGCTTCTGGGAGGCAAAAGGAGGAGAATCTTCTCTCCTGCTTTGCACCAGGTCACACTTAATATTCCCCCCAAGTAACTGGTAATACATATCTGAGCAAGCTTTAAACTCACTAGCTCAGGTGTTGAGAGCAATGGAACTCCTGCAGCAGAGTTCAATAGAGGCTAAGCACCCAAATACTTAATCTGGTCTGTCACTAGTTAGCTTTGGTACCTCTTTTAGGTTAGCTACAGTATGAGACTGGCTGCAGTCCAACCAGCAGGTTTATTACCTCCAATGCAGAATTGGTTTTATTACCCTGGTTATAGTACTGTGCTAATGTAATATATATGATGCTGTATAGATGGGGAAGTGGCTTTAATTCTTTTGGTCTGCAAGCCAGCTCATGGCTCTTCATTGTGTTTTATACTCTGAGGGAATTATATTCTTCATCTGAGGGAACATCTGGCCTGGGGGGAAAAAAGGGTCTGGGACTAATGGCTGTGCTCAACTGTTTGGATGTTGAGTTAGGGTTTTGTTGCCAAGTGTTCAGACTTTCAGGCAGAGGACAAAACTGGTGTCCATGAGAGATGGAAGCAGACTCAGAAAGCAGGAGATGTTTTGGGAACTCATTGCTCCTAAAATAGCTGTAGTGACTGACAAATGCTGTGCCCCCCTCCCTGTGTCAGGTGGAGCAAAGTTGCCTCAACCTTCCCTACCCTTCTTTTTGGAACTGTAGGGATATGCTGCAGCAGAATCTTCGAACTGTGTGAGAACTTCTTATCTCTTAGAGCTGTGAGACCCCAGCATCTTTAGGGATGCCTAGGGAGCATGCACAGCTGCTTTGGATAGGCTACCTACCAGCCCAAACAACCAGACCTCAGCAGGCTCTTCTCTGCTTGACTGTGCCAGCAGCAGTGACTTGGTGTGGAACAGAAACCACCACAACTACAAAAAGGTGTAAAGACAATGTTTAAAAAGCTGTGTTGCTCCCAGCTTCAAAGATGTTAAATATCTGTTTCCAAATAATAGACTAATAGAATAATAGAATAATAGAATATTTTGGGTTGGAAAGGGCTTCGTTAGAGGTCGTCAAGTCCAGCCAGCAGGGACATCCCTCAACTAGTCAGGTGTCTCAGAGCCCTGTCCAGCCTGACTTTAAATGTTTCCAGGGATGGGACATCCACCACCTCTCTGGGCAGCCTATTCCAGTGTCTCGCCACCTGCATTGTAAAAAATTTCGTCCTCATACCTAGTCAAATTCTACACTTTCTTAGTTTAAGATCATTAGTCCATGTCCTATACTACTGAAGGGTAAATGCGATAAAGAAGAGTTAGTATCTGCTAAGAGAGAAGGGTTTGGGTACACTGGCAGGCTGGCCAGTGCCTCACAGAAATAAATTAATTACACTTCAAATAATGCAGGTTGTTCTTCCTAACTCAGATGTTGGGGACCTGGAGAGGGGAAGGATTTGTAATGAAATACATCCCTAATCTCTTTTTCTTCTGTTTTATACTGTATTTCCAGGCACCTCATTTTCTGGGATGGAGGAAAAAGCTGTATATTTATTAGAGAAATCTCATTGTTGAGCCAGTTAATATGTCTCTGGTCATAGGTCCCATGTAGGAATATTTGTGTTATTGAAATGGGACTTGGGGGACTGCAGTGCCCAGAGCCTGGCCTGGGAAGCAAATGAGCTGAGGAGTTCAGGGGTGCTACTGCAGATACCCACAAACGGAACATTTTCCTCTGTGGTACCCTGGCACAGAGGCATATTCTCTAGAGACCACTCCAGGCACATGACACAGAGTGGTAGGAAGAGGCTGGGGAACAAGACCCCTGCATCCTTCTCATTGTGTATGCTGAAAGGAGCAGCTGGATTAAGATGCCTCCTTGCCTTTGCAACTCTTCTTATCCACACTGAAATCACCAGGGCAATATTATGTTGGATGTCTGAGGACTTCAGAATGGATGCCCTATTATTTCTCTCTTTTGTTTTGTTATAATACATGTGACCTTCAACTGCTTTCACACACTTTTCACTCTGCAGAGAAAATACCATGCTGAATGGCTTAACTGTGATTTCAATTCAAAACCGACCAACAAAAAGAGAGTTTGGGACAAAAGCAACAATGCGGGTAACGACATTCAGAAGTGTTAGAAGTAAATCTAACTGCACACAAAGCAGAGTTCAGCTAAGTGTCACTGCCAAAAACCATCTTCTGTTCTCTATGAAATGAAGTTGGAAAAGAGCTAAACCGAGTACTGAAATTCACTGGGTGCATAAAAAAACCACTGGTAGAAAGGGGATGTACCTGCTCCGGAGGACTGCAGTCACTCGTTCTGCATCTATGTGTATTTGGCAGATGGGGTGCAGAAGGACCAGTCTTTCAGCTGGTGTAAGAGCATAGAGCTATTTGCCTATGCAGAGGATCTGCTCCATGGCCTGTGCTTAATCCTCCCAGGCAACACTTTAGGAAGTAATCAGATAGTCCTTCATATCTGATTTTGAGTGTACAGCTGGAGGGAAATGCTGCAATTCCTCCTTTTTGAAACGTTTCCATAAAAACCCCATCTATTTTAATTTCCTTCCTTATCTTCACCTGCTCTTCTATCTCAGTTTTATTGCTGTTTGGTATAGGTTTAGTCCTACACATCAGACATGGAAAATGTTGCCTGGCTGGACTGAAGCAATAGAGAAAGATCCCCCAAATTTCTGAACGATGTTATGCAGCGACACACAAGTTGCTTTCAGATGCAAGGGGTGATGCATAAGCCAATGCTTCATTTGCATGCTAAGGAAGGTCTGAAAGCCTGCTCATTCTCTGCTTGGATCACTGTAATATGCATGAGTGAGAAAGGAGGATAATAACCAGTAGAAGGAGTTGCTTTTATTAACATGTAAATGCTTCTGCAGTTTTTCTTTTAGATGGAAACTTTGGAGGCAAATATTTGCTTCCTCTGCTTATGTGCGAGAAAACAGATTTTTGTCTGTGTTTCAAATACTAAAAATAGGAGGAAAAGGTTTCAATTTTGATTTTTTTAATTAGATGAAAAATGAAAATACCCATGTGGGTTTGATGTGAGACATAAAATACTCCCACAAAAAATACCATTTCCCTTCCAGCTGCAGTGAACAGGGACCTTGATATTTACCTCAAATTGATGCAGCAGCTTGTGCTTGTGCTTAGAGCTCAGCCTTTTGTCAGATCGTATGGCCTCAGCTTGGGCTTGCCTGGCAGCATCAGCACCACGGTGTCATTCGTGTGCAACACTTCAGGTGAGAGTCCCGGTGCACTGCCCACCGTGCACAAATAAACCCCTAAGGGAATTGGTCCTTGTCCAGTGATGGGCTTTGCTTGTTGGCTTTTATAAACTACCGGAATTCAGGAAGAACTTCAGGCTGGTAGGGAGAACCACCATTGGAATATCGTATTCTCAGCATCATTCATCTATAGGAAACAGGGGAGCATAGCTGCTGTTCTGGTCAGCTTCACCATCACATGTTTTTCTTCCTGAAATCCAGGAAGTCTACAGTGAGCTATTTACTTTGTACAGAAAACATGGGATCAAGAAGCAACAGATGGGAGAAGCAGCAAACATTCCAAAAATAAGTGCTCACGAATCAGAAGGAATTATTATACCTTGTTCATCTATAGTTTGCAGCAGGAAATGAATATTTATGTCTCAAATGTTATGTTAAAACATTCTTCCTTAATATGTATTTATATACAACCTTCCACAAAAAAATCTGCCTTCAAAAGCAGCAGGCACTGACATCCTGTCTTGCCAGAAACACAACATCTCATCAGATGCTCAGAAAGAATTTATATGAGACTTTGTGAAGTGCCTAACAAATAGCAGGCATTCTACTGAAGAAAGCATCGGCATTTCAAGATGAAGAAGTAAATCTGTTCAGTGCTTTAGGAGTTTGAAGCTACTTTAGGAGTTTAAAGTGACTTCCTTAAAAAATGTAGACTCCCAGCCTAATGTTTCTACTGGACCCCTCTGGCTAACAAATGACTTGTTTATAACATTTCTAAATATAGATCTAAATATAGATCCAGGTAACCTGGATTAAATTTCATTCAAACCTCTCTTTATTTCTAAGCAAAAATAACAAACATTGTATTGTTCTCTGTCATAGTCCTTGAACGTAAAGAAAACCTCTGAAAAATTTCTTATTAATGTACTCATCATTTTAATGTAATCTGAATATATAGTCTTTTTTCCAAATAAAAACCAGAATATTTTTTAACTTTTCTGCATCATTACTGACAGCCCTACTTTATTAATTTAGGAAAAAAGACAGAACCTCTGGCAGAATTCCTTACGTTTAGATATTTTATTACATACAACTGTATCATCCCTCGCTTTTTACTTTATTCTTTTTTTGTTTCCTTAATCAGTTTCCCAGACTTTCTAGCTTCTAAATTTATATACATTCCTGTCTTGTTGCCCCCTTTTTCATTACCCCTCACCCCAACCCTCCCTGCTGATGCACACACACAGAGATCACAAATATATTTTAGCTTTTGGAGTTGCTTCTATTCTCTCTGCTAAAGTTAAGTTGTTTTATAACTAATGTCACCTAATTTTTCAGCTGTGGGATGGTAGTGTTTTGACCATCAAATAAAATATTTAATCAGTTCTCCCAAATTATTCATACCTTCTTCCAGGTCTATCAGACTATAGTTGTTTTCAGCTTTATGAACCTGTCTCTTTTAAATCACCAACCATATTTACTGCTGATTTGAGCTTTTTTTTCAGTCTGCACATAATGAGTGCAATTAAGTCATGATGACTTGCTCCTAAAAAATCTTTGTTTTTAGTTCTTAGATCAGTGCCCTTTTATCTGCCAAGATGAAATCAAATTTCTCGTTCCATGACACTATTTTTTGAGTTATGAAATTGTCACTATTTTTTTTAGAAATTCCAAGGTAGTTTTTGTACTGACAGATCTCTGATATATATCACTCACATCAAGATGTCAACTTCTCGGCTTTTTTTTTCCCTTAATATAGGACAGGCAGGTTTTAAGGAGCTGTTGATGCCGTTCTGAAATGTGACATGATGGTAGGAGCTACTGGTGGCTTGTGCCCCAGCTTGCACTATATTGGCTAGAAAATTAATCCATAAAGTTTCAAGATCACTTGCACAGGGCTGTGTTAGTGGCTCAGACATGAGTATTTTGTGGAATTTGAGCAGGTATATAAAATGGTACCCTTGTCCCTTGTTCTACAAACCCTGATTTGTCATATAGCTTGCTCCTTACTGATGGGTTCCTGCTACTTTGAATCTTCAACAGGGATGCTTTCCAGATGTGTTTTTTCCAAATATCCCTCCTGTATGTGAAGTCACTGTCTTTCTTTTCATTCTTCCTTCATCTGCTTGGTTCCAAAGGACACCAGGCAAATGATTTATATATAAATTCTCGCTGCAGAGTCTCATTCCCTCAGTAATCTGGGAGGGATTAGCTATTTGATGATTTCAAGCACTGATTCTGATCAAAGACCTGCTCCTCTCGGCCAGATGGGTCTCACAGAAACTCTGACAAGCCGATCAGTACGGCCTGATAGGAGATTGAGAGACTGTCCCCATAGCTTTCCCAAAGGACAGAACTTGAATAGACAATGCACACACACACACACGCATGCAAATGCTCTCCCAACTCACCTTCTGCAACTGCTCTACCTCTGAGCACAGGGTCTGCAGCTAACCCTTCAGAAACTCCCATGTTAGCTGCTCTGTTTGCTGGGCTCAGCTGTTTCATTCAGCTTTTGATTCTGAGTAAAGTTATTTCAATGGCTAAACAGAAGGAGTGATGCATGCAATGCCCTTCTGGATTATCCTAAGTTATGAGCTGTGAGTGATGGTGCAAACAGTAATATACATGTATCATGGCAAAGTGAAAGATGGCCCCAGTGATCACAACAGAATGGCAGAGGATAAACAATCACCAGAAGTAACCTTGCTGGCTGAAACAAACATCTGATTTTTACTAAAGCCAAAAGCACAAAAAACATTTTCAAGTTTGCTGAAAGACAGATGGAAATGTCTTAGGGAACTTGACGCAAAGCAATTATGGATGCTCAAACACAACAAAGATTTTGAACATGAAAAGAGAATACTAAAAGGATTTTTATACTTGACAGTTCATTTCATTGTATTCTCTTTTTATATTAAATTATTAAAGAAAGATATATCAATGTGTGTATTTTCACTCCCTTTTTGCTAGTTTAGCTTATTGGAAAAGTTTAACATTTCCCAACAAACTATTTTCATAATATTTCACAAATGTTACAATTTGCCAAGTTTTGCCCTCAGTAAATTAGCATTGGTCAGAGCCTCTGATGGGCTAGTCTTCATCTCTTAAATGAAACTTCCTTCTTAATTTAATAAAGTACTGAGTGCTGGAAACAGATAAGAGAAGTTGCTAATCATCTTTGAAATATCTTTGAACCCTCATCTGTACTATACCACCGAATTCAACAGTACCATAATTTTCAGAAGATTTAAGCCTCCAAGAGCTTTAATAGTGTATTAGAATAAAATAGACATCTAATTCCATTACTGATGATTCTTCCCTGTTGCCGAAGGTAGTCAGAAGTGTGCTGCAGCTTGGGGGTTACAAATCAATTTTCACACTGCTTAATGATTGCCATGTTTTTAAGTTCCTCTGTATCACTTTATGTCATATAATATATAGATTACAGGCATCTGTTCTGAGCTGTTCACATGGGCCACTGCTATAACTTACTGCCAAGGATCCCTTGAGAGAAAGCAAGCTATCCCACCCCAAGATATCTAAGAATACAAACATTTAACTCGAAATACCCATCTGTGCATTGAATGTAGAAGGATCTTGGAGGTTAGCTTAGCCAAAAGCTAAACATTTGGATTGCTAAAATTAGGTGAGATAAATCCCACTGTAGGTTCTCAGGCTTGCTGCACGATGAGGAGGCAGGAGACAAGAGTCTGAGTTAGGAGGTGGTGTCTCTCCTTCAGCTGTGTAGGGACTTCACCATTCTCACATAAGCATCTATATGAGAGAGCTTAATTTAGATGCCCACATTTAATGTGGATACCTATGTGATCAAAGCACTTATTTGTCCTACCAGAACTCAAAAGGAGCATGCTGTGCTGAAGTTATACAATTCTACAGGAATTTGGGGTTGCAATGTGCTTACAAGACAGTTTTGCTCTATATATGTACAGAGCGACAACAGAGTTACAATCAGCTCAAGTTGTCATGTGATACTATTGGGGGACCTATCTGCTCTTCTCCACTCTATGAGTTATTACTTTCTGCCTAAATGCAGATTCTGTGCAAAAACTAGAACTTTTATATGACTCAGAGGTGCTGTGTACTTTCCTGGCACTACGATAATATCCAAGGACTTGCATGCAGCCAAAACACGTTGATACTGCTAACCAATATTTTACATTTTGTGTTGGATGTCTGCATGTAGCTTCTCCTCACAGGCACTCCCATCCTTGTCACATGCATCTCTGGTAACATGGCTTTTAACAAGAACAAAAAAAGACCTTATTTCAAATTTATGTTTTCTTCTCCTAGCATCCTAGCCAGCTGCTGCTTCTGTTTACTGCTTGACAAACCCTTGGAGTACTGGAGGAGCCGCTGAGTTCTCCAGCAAGAGCTGGAAAAGTTGGTCATGATTGCAAATCAGACCTTAATGTGTACTTCTTGTGGGCAGCTGATCACCAAATAAATTTTGGGTGAGATATGTACTATTTGCAGAAACCATACCATAAGGAAAAAACAAGAGCTTTAGAAGACGTGAATTAAAATCTCTCTGATTATCTTTACAAAGACATTTTGTTGGCTGCACTAGGAATTAATTGCACTACTAAATATGGCAATTTTTTTTTTCTAAAGTAAACAATTTTCAAATAATTAACAGGTATGGGATCTACTTTTGCAGTGAAAAGAAATACTGAACCAACATAGGTTAACTCATCTCATCCATAAAAGAACTTTCTTCACCATTGAATGGTGAAGAAATGAATTGAATGAGGGTGTTGGGAGACAATATGTGATGTACATTACTGCCGATCTTGGATTCTGTCACTGTCCTTTGCCAAGAATAGTCTGAAGCACCGATGAAAAAAAGGAGACACAAGGGAATTAAGAGAGGGTTAGTAAATTACTGCGCCTGGGGAATGAGGTGCAAGGACATTCACACCTTCCATGGCTGTCAGTTTGGTAATCTTTCACAAAGCATTTCATTTTTCTAAACTCAAATGTGTGAATCCTTATACCATATCACAGCTGACTGCAAAGGGCATTGTCTTCCCACCTGTTCCTCTTTCTTTTCTGTGAACGGAGACTTCAAAACCTCTCTGGACACTATGTGCCAGTGTTTGACCATTCTCACAAAACAAAATTTTCTTCTTGTGTTCTGATGGACTTTCCTGTAATTCAGTTTGTCCCCATTGCCACTGGTCCTGTCACAGGGCACCACTGAGAAAAGCCTGTCTCTGTCTTTCCACTTGCACTTCAGGTACTTATAGACATTGATAAGATTCTTACAGAGCCTTCTTTTCTCCAGGTTGAACTGTCTGATCTCTCTCAGTCTCTCCTTATATTAGAGATGGTCTGAACCCTTAGTCCTACTTGCAACTCTTTTCTGGGCTCTCTCCAGTATGTCCATGTCTCTTCTGTAGTGGGGGACCCAGGACTGGATCCAGCAATCCAGATGTGTCTCATCAATGCTGAGCGGAGGGGAAGGATCAGCCAGTTTTCAGTCTGCCTCACTGTCCATTTATCTTGCTCGTGCCTTATCAGTTTGCCAATGATAATATTATGAAAGACTCTTAAATGCCTTGCTAAAATCTACTTTTGCTCTCCACTCATGCACCAGATTAATCATTTCTTTGCACAAGGCTATCAGGTTGGTCAGACATGAATTCACACCCTTCATAAATCCATGCTGATTACTTCAAATCACATTGATATTTTTTTGGAAATGGTTTCTAGGATTATTTGCTCCATCACCTTAACAAGGATTGAGGCCAGGCTGACTGGTCTTTAGCTCTCTGGATCCTCCTTCTGCACATGTCCGTGTGACATTTGAATTTTTCCAGTCCTTAGGAGCCCTCTTTTTCCCTTTCCCTTTCCCTTTCCCTTTCCCTTTCCCTTTCCCTTTCCCTTTCCCTTTCCCTTTCCCTTTCCCTTTCCATTTCCTTCTTTTCCTTTCGCTTTCCCCAATACAGAGCTCCTATTTAATCCAATGTAGAACACTGTTTTATTGCTTTGCTTATATATTTTTTCCTCAAACTAAATGAACAATGGATCTTTTTGGCCCGAGGACTTTTCCAAGTGAGTTTTTTCTAAGCAGACTCAAGTACCAGGGGCTATGAACACAGACTTTTTACAGGTTGATTGGTTTACTAATCCATATTTACTATTATCATTTTATGAAATTTGAAATCCGTATTTGTCTCTCATTCAGATAAATCTTTAGCTGAAGTGAATGTAAGTTTAGTCTGTGTAACAAATGGGTGATAAATGCGTAAGACCTTCAGGATCTGGCATGCTAATGATTATAATTTAACACTACTATAGCTCTTTCCATCTTCAAAGTGCTTCACGAACATTAACCATTCTAATTAATTTCATTTAGAGTTGTTCCTAGTGTATCTTTTCCTCTGCTGAATGCTGTAGTACACTTACTGCTGTATTGTAATTCAAAGGTTGTTATGGTAAAGATTTTGACAAGAACAGAGAATCCCTTGTGAAAATTTGCAATTGTGCTAATTACATCAAAGATCAGATGTCAAGATTATCCTTGAAAAGGATCCTAGAACATACCACAGGTGTACCAAGTCTCTCAGTAGAAAAGCTAGGTTTGGTGAATCCACCAATTTTTGGCATATACCTGCTGTAGGGGCAAAGAGATTTAATAACTTGCAAAATTGATTGAAAGTCATGTTAATTTTCAGTCTTAGGTTTGAGAAGAGGCAGATGAGGAAACAAAGAACCCATATAACTATCATACCAGTCAATTTGTCAAAGGCAGTAGGACAGAAGAATGACATATGATTGTAAGACAGTGAGGCATCTGTGTTTCATAGTTTTCCTATCCTGAGATGCATTATTCAAAGTGTTATCTTGTTAGTCTGTGTTACTGGGAGTTACAAAAGACAGTTTAATAGATGCATATCAGACATTTGACAGATAGGTCCAACTTGCCCACTGTGGGGAGCTGACTGCCAGTTTTGGGATGTGTCTTTGCAATCCTCTAGCACGCAGTGGGGGTAGACTGTGAGCGTAACTGCTGGGCCACCCAGGGGTACACCAGGAGATGCCCTTCTGCTGAGCCTTGCTGGTTGTCTGAACAGCTTTGTTTCCTGCTCTTTCATCAGGCAAATCTGTAAGGAATCATCTTTTGGAAGCCTGGCAGTCAGCATGCTGGCATTGTAAGTGTCTGTGATAGGATGTTTGTGGAAGTGTCTGTGGGGAGGAACCCATCAGCCTTAGAGCAACTGTGTGAGTATCTTATGTGTGGAAAATGTAATTTGGGTGTCTAACTAGAACATCTAGAGACGTCAGTGCAGTTTTGCAGGTACAGCTAGTAAAAGTGAGCTCAACATACACTGTTTCTTGTAGGTATTGAAAATGAATAAGGTAAGCATAGAATCATAGAATCATTTAGGCTGAAATAGACCTCCAAGATCATTGATGGCAATGGTGACTCAACCACTTCCTTGGTGGCTGAGTCAAAGTGGGATATGTAGACAATTCACCAACAAATAAGGACTCTTGGCCTATGAGAACGCTACTCAGGAAGCCATGCCCCCGAGGCCAGCTGACACTGACTGCTTCCTAGTCCCACTGCTTAGCACTAATGCCCTTCATAGGCTCCTTGGGAAGTCTTGGTGGGAGAGCCACAAAATCGATTGGAGGGACACTCTAACAACTTGGGAATGACCACAAAACCTGTTCTCAGTTTGTATCCCAGATCTTGTTTGCAACAGTTTTAGTTGAATCCTACTGAATCCTAGTGAAATCTATCTCTTTCTAGCAAGCTCAAATATTTTACTGGAAATTGATAACAATGAATGTTACAAGCTGGAGGATGGCTTGAACTTCTGAGAGAAATTCATCCTACACAGGAATTATAGCTGTGGTCTACACTGATTTATTTCAACACTTTGTCATGCAGACATCTGTTTCTGTGGTGGTGGCATATATCTGGGATGATCAAATGCAGAATCATCTGATTAAGTATTTTTCTATGTGCTAGTGGATTTCTGTTGTTTAGTAGCATAAAACTGTAATTCACAGGGAGTCCTGCAACAGCCTTTCTGATTTCTCTTCGTAAGATGGATGAAGAATCACCCAGCCGTTTCTTAAAAAAAAAAAATTACCATTGTTTTTAAATCATACAGTGGCATTTAACAGATGAGTATGTCCCTGAAATGGCCATTTCAAAATAAGGAATAATTCATTTAATTATTGATTATCATTGTTAAATGATAGATGTTTCCGGGACAGCTCTTATAGAATCTTATTACATTTCTAGAGAATCTTATTATTTTAATTGCTGCTCCTTTCCTCTTTTCCCCATCACTGTTAAACTCCTTAACTAACGGTGGCCACTGTGGTCAACGATCTTAGGGTCCTGCATTTGGGACCTGAATAATACATTGTTCATGATTTGACAGGACAGTAGATTTCTCCTTTTTCATGTACTGATACTTCTCAATTTGCAGAATATGACCAAATACTAGTTGTTAATGTTATATAAATTTCTAATTATTTCTACCCTTTCTTTTGAGTTCTTGGAACTCTT
This sequence comes from Callaeas wilsoni, assembly GCA_013398955.1. NCBI lineage: Eukaryota > Metazoa > Chordata > Aves > Passeriformes > Callaeidae > Callaeas > Callaeas wilsoni. Next base: position 418,766 of record VWPU01012446.1, on the reverse strand, counting down.
GGATGTTTCTGCAGTGGGATTTTATATAAGTGTGGTTTCAACCAGTAGTTTGTAGACCTTCTGCACTGCTACACACATTTTTCCAATGAACCCTGGCACATTTATAGACCAAATGACAGCATGGAGACTATTAAATCACAGATATATGAATTTTTATGAGTTGCATGGCTTCCGTGCTTCATGGCAGCAATGAAGTGGGCTGGCACGAATGACAGGTGGGTCAGTGTAATGGTGCAGCTGGATGGTACATAGTCCTGGACCTGGATTGTGGTATTCCCAGGATTCCCCAGAAGTCACTTGGTTCTTCTTTTACCTGGATTCCCTCTGGAGTCTGTGCTTCTGGAGTTTCTCTGTAAATTCTTTATTTTCCTCAATTATGGGAATGGACAGAAAATACTTCCCTACAAATCCCATTGTCTTTTTCTGACTTACTGTTGGTGCTCACAATCTGCTGCTGTTGTTGCTACTATTTGGACACTTCTGGACAAATTTGAATCTTCTTGATTTTCAAAAGGTTGTAGGTGCAGCTTGACCATTTATTTTCATTGAGTGTGCAAAAGTTGTTCAAAGTTCTTTCTGTTTGTTTTTGGAAAAGAGGATTCATCTATTTCTGAAACAGTGAATTAAAGCTCATGGACTTAAGCTAACAGCTCTGCTAACTAGCACCAAATCATGATAACTGCTGCAAGCCCTCAGAACAAGGCTTGCTGACGTCAACAAGTTGCTGACAAGCTGCATGGCTTGCTTGCAGAATAAAAAGGTTACAGAAATCTGGAACTTGAGATTGATGTTCTGCAGTTCAGAAAGTACAGCACAAATAAGGGAAAAGGTCCAAAAGGTTAGAATCTACCTGCATGCTCTGGGGATCCCATAACAGTGGGGGAATTGTTGCTGTGGTATAAAATGAGGAGATCATTCTGTAAGAGTGACTTTAAAGCAATGAATTTGATCTATGTTAGTCTTTTCCATAGCTCACTCAATTTGCTTGTGCCAAGAATTTATCCTCAGAACTTTAAGGGTTGTTTCAAACCCATCCTGAGCTAAGGAGGGACCATCCCCAAAGATCAATCAGTCCAGTTTTACTTTCACTGAGTACACTTCCCACCTTTTCCTCTTCAGGATTTCGAGATAATTGACATTTTAATGTTTCACTTTGATTCCTTTGAAGCTGTGATTTAGTGTGTAGAAAATAGAGTGCAAAATTATGTTAAAACTGTAATAAAAGGTGTTTACTGCACTTAATTGTCATAAGTCATTCTATTAAACTGCTGAGGAATATTAACAAGGGATATGATAATATCACCATCTAAAATTCATATACATTTTTTAGCAGTTGTAAAATGTGTTATAATTATTTAATAGCTTTGCAACTGGTTGTGTTTGATAATTAACTGCTGTGGGTAAGGAACTGTGCTATTATTTTAACTATCTGGAAAAGACAGAACAACCTCAGTTTAACCTGACAATTACCCACAAAATTGATCAAGTGGCAAAAAAGTATTTTTATTATTTTTTTGCCCCGCAAAACAAACAAAAGGCAAAGGTAGCGTACCTCTTCCAAATGTGCTTGTTTATTTTGTCTCCACCAACATATGGATTAGATTACTGTAATGCTCTCTACTGAGGGACTGCATCTAAAAAAATCCTTCAGAAACAGCAGTAACAGGTTTTATAATACTCATTATCTGCTACTTAATTGCAAGCAATTGTGTAGGAGAGAAGAAATGTGTGGAAGAGTCCTGTCATGACCTATAAATCATATTTTCTAAAGTATTTAGGCAGGTGTTTAGGTGTGAAGTCCCACCATGGGCAGTGAAACTCCCTGCTCTTACATCCTGCAAATCAAAAAGATGCTGGTACCTCCAAGGAGGGCTATGAAGAATTCTGACATCAAAATGTGCAACCTGAAAATCCCTGCTCAACTCTCATCCAAACCTTGAAAAGCTTCACAAACTGCCTCTAGAGATGCCTCAGTTTTTAACCTTTAAAATCCCTGAGAAGCTCCTATTCTGCTTCTGTGCCTACCCAGAAGTGCTCAGCCTGGGGAGGACAGATGAAAAGTGCTTCATTCTCACCAAAGTCCACACAGACAGTCCCTCCTGCCAAGAGGCTCAGCCTGATCAGGCATTCTTAGAAACTGCTTACGGCATACCTCAGAGATATCTGTGACAAATGTGCAGCACTGGCTGCTGCTTTCCTTGAAAATGTGCACACAATGGCCTCATGTCTGAGTATTCACACTGCTATGGGAGACACAGATTCAACCCACTTCCCCAGCTAAAGTAGTTCAAGCTCACCTTCTTCCCTCACCCCTGAAAGAAGTACAGAACTTCTTGGTATCTTATCTCTAGCACTCAGATATGTCTGAAAGCCCATTTAAGATACCAAATTCTCATTTTAAGTGTAGGGCTGAAAGTTGAAATCAACTATAAATGAAGAGAGAGGGATGCCTGATAATGTTTACTTGCATTTGGTGCCTAATTAATTTTGAGAGGCCATTTAAAACAGCCTATAAGGAAGATCCTTCTTCTTGCACTGCCATATTACTGCAGGTGCCTTTGACTTCATGTTCTCTCTGTCAAGCTAAATGGAGACTTTTTGGAGCGGATATCTCAGTAGTGGACTCATAGCTCCATCTATATGTGTTGGAAAAGCTGACACTAAAAATTCCCACTTTTGGGTTGACTATTATAGGCATGTGTTCCAGGGAGGAAAGGGCTATTTAAGGCCAGTGGGCTTCCTGCTTCCTTTTCCTGTGAGGCTAACACAAAATGGCTGGACAAGATGGAAGCTGTGTTTCCCTCTAACTTGTCTGCATGCTTTTTAATCTTTTTGAATCATTTGAATATCACCTAGTGTGGAAAGGGACCTATTGTAGCTTGCTATTTGGTATCAAGTAATTAAATCAAATAAGCAATAACAGATTATTGAATAAAAATCAATCAGTAAACAGTAAATCCCTACTCAAGCTCTTTAAATATGGCCCTGCCACCAGCTACACCTTAAAATGGATCAAGTATCAAACAATAGGAGTTCATTCTTGCATCCAGGGTATTTTCTGAAAAGACAAAGGGACATTCCTTTGCTTGACACTTTTCTGGGAGACGATTTCTGTAGCTGATCCTAGCACCATCTCCTTGTCTGCCTGCCTTCTTCTTCTCTGCCAGCTCAGCTGTGATTCAGCCCTGTTTCAGCTGGGATTCAGCCCTGTAAACCAGAGCTGAGACTTTAAATCAGCTGATAAAGCCATTTGTAACAGGAGAGGGAGCTCTCACAACACTTACGGAGAATTTCTGAGGCTGCTGTTTACCCAAGGCAAGCAAAGGACAGAAACCTGTCGTTTTTATCAAGGAGGATGAGGTGCATGCTCACGTTTCTGTATTAGCTTGTGGGAGGTACTCAGAGTTTAGGTTGCCTACTGCACAGAAAAGACTTGGGATTTGAACAAATTTAGAAACTGCACGTATCCATATGAACAAAACTCGCAAATTATTTGGCCCCTGTCTGTGTTCTAACTCATGAGAAGGTTTCCACACATGAAAGGGGAAATTCCACGACTTTCCTCCTGCAGTCAGCTGACCTGGTCCAGTAGTGGTGGTCACCGTGGCATAATGTGACATCCGGCACATGAGAGCTCCAGGTGAGGTCCAAGAGGGCAGTGAAACACAAATGAACATCTTAGCTCACTGGGCTTGTTTTGGGAAAACTTACTGAGTGGATGCTAGCAGAACTATCACTTGCTTTCCCTCATCCCCTTGTTTTCTCCAAAGCCCCCACCAAAACACTCATTTTGCCTTTCCAGAATGATCTCTTTGTGCTTACAGAGACAGTTAACCTACATAGTTATTTATGTCTCCAACAAATCCATACATTCGAATCTCCTCTTTTTAAAGAAAAATTGAGACATATGTTCTTTTATTTAGTAAAAAAGTCTTAGGATAACATATATTATTCTTCTCACAGATTTTATTCCTAGAAATTCCAAGAAAACAAAAGTCTGTGTTGTGCTTTCATCCACTTGCCGAACTTTCTCTTCAATCCAAAACTTCTGTGTCTTTAAAATACATGTCAGTTGTGAGCTATCTTTGATCTGTAATAACTGCAGTACCTTTGGTTTACTAAGGAACAGTATTTTTATCACTGTCTAAAATTTTTGAGAATATTCACCAGTTGAAAGCAACATCTAGCTCTTTTTATAAACTGGCAATCTCTCTGTAAAATCTTTATTTATTTTCTGGAGGCATATATTAAAGCTCCAAGGTGCTTTGGTAACCTGCAAGAAAACATGTGCATCTCTTCCCTGTTCTTTGCCTACACCCCTTCTACAGAAATTTTCTTGTGCAGTATAGACATTACTCCTTTTGGCTTTTTATTTGTGTGCTCAAATGAATCAGACAATATGACAGCACAGCTACCAGGGGAAATGAGAACATAAAAATGTCTAAGAACCAATCCTGCTCTCAATGTGATGATGTAAACCCCAAGCTTCTCCATTTGCTGCAATGAATATACTGCTGACTTAGGCTTTAAGATTGCACCAAAAACAGTGCATGTTTAAGACTGTGCCAAAGGACATAATTGTTAATGGCAATGAGGCTTTCCTTGGATACCAACGCTTTTTCATGGGGAATCTCAGTATAATTTCCAGAGGACAAGGAATGTGTCACCAGAAATAGAATGAAACTGAAAGACTTCATATGTTAATCTGCAACTAACCCTTTTCACTTGTCTTTCTAGATGACAGGAAGAGCAGTGAGTCATAATTTGTCATAAATCTGAGGAACAATGAGTGAAGTCAGAGGGATTCTTCAAAAGGAGATCAAGAACAGAAATTTATTTTAGCTTTACAATGTACACAGAAATGTGAGGAAAATGGTATACAACCTGATGAAACAAACCCCCACATTTCAAAAAGAACCCGATGCAATGGAACATCATTGTCCTTATGAGACAGATGACTTGTGAAACTGTTTTGACTTCATGTTTCAAAATTACAAATGAATTACAAATTCTTATTTATCAGGACTGCAGGAAGCAGAGTGGTTGGATAAAATGCAGAAGAAAGTGCTATCTCTTCCTTCTTCTATCTGGAGTGTTTAAATCCTTACCAGAAGTACATAAATGCCACTCTACTAGGGATTTCCTGATACTGTTTCATCCTGTAAAAATATTTAGATACAAGTGGAGTAAAGATTGGGCTCTGTCTCCTGTGCTGTGAGCTGCTCTCTGGCTAGAGATCCAGACTCATTGCTCTGCTATTTCTCTTAGTAAGTGTCTATATGTGGTATATGAAGCAGAAAAGCTCCAATAAGAGAGAAAGCTGAAACCTTTTTTCAAAGAATAGTTCATTCTAGCAGTCAAGGACTTCCCTGTGGAAAAGCTTGACCTGGATCTTCTCCATTCAGGAGGAGATTCTGGATCAAAGAGCTGTCTTTATTGCTGGGTACTGAAGACATAACTCTGTAAAATACATCACTAGTTATTTGGTATAACTTTCTAGTCAGGGGAGGAAAACACTCACCTGATGGGTGTGGGGCGACAGTCTCTATTCCCTGCTTACTTGGGTTTGCAAGGATGCCAAGGCAGCCCAACATTTGTCCAGTCTCATGGATGGTGGATAATGGTGTTTCCAGTCCACCAGGAAGGGAGCTAAATCTGAATCACCCACACTCTTGACCTATGTTCACAGAGCTTAAGTTTTGGGTAAAAGAGAGATCGTGATATTTTCTGATAATTTTCTAAATCTAAGTCATTATCACATTTGTTTCTTTCAAGCTCTGGGAATGAGATGCATGATGTCAGCAAAAAACCAATTTGTCCAGAAAAAACAAAGCATTTAGTTTCTTCTAGTCTCTTTCTTTTGGACTATTCTTTCCAACTCTTGAACTTGCCACCCAAATTGAAAAATCAGTGATTTCCATGGCTTTAGTTTTGGTTAGGTGATACAATTCTTCCCCACACAGTCTCTTCGAAAAGGGAGTTTAGCCTGTTATCCTGTTGTAAAATTGATGTCTCATCTCAAAGTAGAGAACAGAGCAACAAAACTGATTGAGGAACTGAGAAGGTAAAATGTAGAGCAGGAGAAAGATTAGAATTTATGTAGGCTTAACTCTGATTGTTAAGAGGGAATTTATTGAACCTTATAAAATCCTCAATTGCATGCATAACATCCCTGTAGTTTACTGTTTTCTTTAATATAAACTAAAGAATTATAAATATGGAACAGATGGTATGAAACACGTTTGCCATACTGAGAATTGTAAGTGCATCTTACTGCAAAAAGGTTATTGGAGCAGTTTCTAGAGGGAATAAAAAAATTCTAACTTGTATTTTATCTGAGTGGAAAATGCATGTGGGAAGTTTTACCACTGAAGTTTGTATGAATTTTTGAAAATCAAAGCCACCTCTGCCTACTAGATCACTTGGTGACATAGAAACATAAAATGGTTTGGGTTGGAAGGGATTTTAAGATTCATCTGGTTCCAAGCCTACTGCTGTGGGCACGAACACCTTCTAGTAGACCAGGCTGCTCAGTTTCATCCAAGCTGTCCTTCGACACCTCCAGGTATGGGACACCCACAGCTTCTCTGGGCAACCTGTTCCAGTGCTTCGCCACCCTCACAGTAAAAAATGTCATCCTCATATCTAATCTAAACCTGCCCTCTTTCAGTTTAAAACTATTGCCCCTTGTCTTGTCACTCTCTGCCTGTATAAAAAGTTCATCCTACACCTTTTTATAAGCACCTTAAGGTACTGGAAGACTGCTGTAAAGTCTCCCTGGAGCCTTCACTTCTACAAGCTGAGAAACCCCACGTCTCTCTCTTTGTAGGAGAGGTGCTCCATCCCTATGATCATCTTTGTGGTGTTCCTCCGGATCCCCTCTAATAGGTCCACATTTTTCTTGTTTTGGAGGGCCCCAGACCTGGACTCAGTACTTGTCCTAGTTGTGGCCAGGACAGAGTTAATTATTTTTTAGAGTAGCAGGGTGCAGTGGCACATGCCTATAGTCCCACCTTGCAGGATGGCTTGAGCCCGGGAGTTCTGGGCTGCAGTGCCCAGTGGGTGTGGCCAACCCCCAATGTTATTTGATACCATCTTAGGTCATTGCCAGGGAGTGGGGAGAAGGGACTCTTTCACTTGTTTCCAGGAAGAAAGGCATTCCTTTTCCTGGTCGAGAAAAATGGCTTCGGTCCAGTCAGGCTCTGCTGTGAGCATTTTTGCCTATGAATCATTCTTTCTTTTTGTATACTTTTGTTATTAATATTGTCGCTGTTACTATTAGTTTTCTTATCTCATTGCTGTTCACAGTAAATTGTTCTTATCTCAACGTGTAATTTTCACCTTTTTGTGCCTCCAATTCTCAAATCCATCCCTCAAGCAGGAAGGGAGAGTGGAATTTGGGGGGAGAGAATGAACCATGTCTGGTTTGGGAGAGTCTTGGTGCCAGGTGAGGGGGCACTAAATGGGGGAGTGCCACTCCTAAACCAGAAGAGCATTCCAGGTGAGATCTCTGTCAGAATGGAGGAGGAGGATCACCTGCCTCTAGCTGCTCACAGTTTTGATGCAGCCCAGAATTTCTGGGCTATGAGTGCTCACCGTTGGCTGAAGTTGAGCTTTTTATCCATGAGAGCCCCAAGCCCTTCTCTCAGTCGGAACTCCTATCTACACTCTCAGTTTGGATGCAGCACCTTGCATTTGGAGTTTTTGAACTTCACAGGATTCTCGTGGGCTCACTTCTCAGTGTGTCCATGTTCATCTGGATGGTATTGCTTTCTTCTGTCATGTCAACTGCACTGCTCAGTTTCATCTCATCTGCAAACTAGATAGAGTTGTCCAGTTTGGGAATAAATAAGCAGTTGTTCTAGGATTACAGTAGAACTGGACTGTGGTGAATGCTGACATATGCCTGGTCCCTGTAAAAACAGGAGAGAGGAGAAAGATGCTTAGCAGAATCCAATGTACAAGTTTTGAAAGACAGCCTTTTTGGTTTCTCTTTGTATTTTTGTCTTTAAATGAATAATTTATTTTCTAGTGTGTCTGAAATCCATCCCCTACAATCAGTGCATTTGCAGATCCTATTAGTATTCCTCGAAATGATATTTTCTACGCATGGAAAGTTGTCTCTGAACTGCCTATCTAAACTTCTCATTCAAAAATATTGTTCAGACCTATTTCTGGGGAGATTCACTGCAGATTTCTGCTGTGATTGTAGGTTATAGTAAGAGGAAGGACTTTTGAGGAAGAACCTAAAGGTCTGCAAGATGGAAATGGAGTTACTCCAAAAAAACTGCACGGTCTGTGAAGGTAGGTAAATGTTCCTTCAGGTTCATTCAGCTAATTTCAGAGTTAAAGTCTTTCCTGGAATTACCTTCCTTCCTTCACCATCCAAAAAACCTGTGTCAAAAATCCTATCCTGAGGTCATATACACTGAAATTAATTCAGATTTATGTTATTGTAACTGAAAAATGAAATGGTGATAATCAATCATAGTGTTTCCAAATGAGATTACAGTCTGCTTCTGATTCCTGTTATGTCAGGGTAAATCAGGAGGGTTTTGATAGTGATTTTTCTGGCATTACTGTAGATGGTTTAGTTGGGACTAATTTGAGCCTGTGTTTCAGGACAGGAACTGATGTTCTATGTACATTTTAAATAAAGAAAGATGAAGAAGTGCATCCTGAAGTCATATCCATGTTGGGGATTGAATGACCATGTATTTAGAATTTGTTATCACATTCCCTTTGTTTAAACCATTTTTTACTGATTAATTTCATCTTTATTGTTATTAGCATGGGATTATTTTCCAGAAGATTGCTTTATAGAGCCATGTGTCCAGTGCTAGACACTCTACAAGCACATAACAGATCTGCTGCTGTGAAAAATATATTGCTTGAGACAAAGAATTGGTGAAATCTCTACGTCTGTAGAAGTTAGTCACAGGTAGACATGATTTTCTCTTTTTATCCTTTGAACTGGTTTAATGTAACGCTGTCTCAGAAATACATAACAATGCTAAAATGACACTGTGTCTGGGGATGTATTGATGGAGCATGGTCCTGTGGACACAGTGCTCTCCGAACATGCTCGTATCTCTTATGGCATCCTGCCAGTTTGGAGCACAGGTAAAAGGAACTGGATCTATTTACCTATCAATAAGAGGCAGGCACAACAGTGCAAAAGCACTCAGCATGAAAGCCAAAAAATGCTCCCCACCTCTGTGAGACTGTGGGAGAAAAGAATCATGCTGGCAGAGAAGGAAGACTGAGTGGTGTTATTATGAATGATCCATAAAGTATCATCAAAAAGCAAAATTTCTTATTTTTATCTGCTTCAATTTACAGCAATTTTGTACTGTCTCCCTTAATGCAAGTGCTGTTTGCTTTCATGATATATTCCTGTTTTTAGCCCCACTCCCTGTATTTATTAAGCAGATAATCCATCTTTACCCTATAGCCAGTGTCATGACTGCAAATCCTACAGGTCCTCAAAATGGCTATAAAGTAAAACTTTTTTAAGAGCCTCAGGATGGTGACTGGTTGCATAAAGCAGATTATGCCTGTCTGAGGTTTCCAGGAAATTGTTGTATTCCACTTATTACCTGTCTTTGGAATGAAAACATCAAGATAGTTTATCTCTGTAATGCTACACTCCACAGTATACGAGACCAAAAACTTAATAGCATCATGAATTTCATATAAAATAACAATACATTTTTCCAAGACAGCTTTCTCCCTATTCCACATCATGAAATCACAGTCAATAAACTTATACACCGTTGTGCCATATAAATGTATTAAAATCCTTGATTGACTGAACTAATCTTTTTTCAAAATAGGCTGTAAATAGATAAACAGTGCAGGGTAAAAACCTAGCCTATATGCCTCTCATGAAGAGAAAGGTCCAGTCAGGTTCTGACATTCAAGAACAGCAGAAATGAAGTGTTAACGGGCAGAAAGCACTCTCGAAGAGGCCAGTAAAGTACAAGTAATCCAAGCAGTCCTTAATGGTCTTCCTATCTATTGACTATCTCTTGCTGTCACATATCTCAGCAATTACTTGGTCTGCAGCAGAGCTGCAAGGAGGTGTAGATTTAAATTATGCATAGGCATAGAGGCGTGGATTCATTCTACTCAATTTAGGCATCTCACTGAGATGCAGGAGTTAGGAATCTGGTCACTGTGAACTCCATAGTGAATGGAGAAACACAGAAACCTCCAGAGGGCAATGTAGCCCCTAAGAGGGCAGAATTATGCTCTGGAGGTCATTGTCTCTTTATATTTACTGCGGAGAGAGCTTTGGGCAAAGCTGCCCTTCTGTTAGGAACCTCAGGTTGGGTTAAAGCAGAGACAGCATTTTTCTCATGTAGTGAAATAAATAAGTTCTCTAAAGTCACTGAGTGTGCACTGAGTTAAAATACATGTAAGTGAGAGGAAAAATAGTTCCATCTATTTTAGGAAGTGGATATAACCATGAATAAGTTGCTCCTGTTAGCTACTAGGGGCTGGATAGAGGGAAAAAAATGGCATATACACTGGACATAATAATTGGTGTTTTCCACTAATTAACTGCCAACTATCTTCCTCAAGCTCATCTTCATGTCCATCCAATAGTTTATTTCTTCAGAACTTTATGCCTGGGACCCAGATGCCTTGATTCATTTCATCTCATTTCACTGACTGATAACAGCTGGTGCTGCAGTGGCATCTGAAGATAGACTTGAAACCCCCAACTCTCCCCCCGAATCAGCAACAAGAGAAGCAAAACTAAGTGGCAAACTCCTCAGCCTGTGGGCTCAATAGCAAAGTTCCCATGGACTCCCCTGAGCCCAAGGTTTTACTCGGTGACCCTGCAACAAACATAATCACTTCTGTCATTTTGTCTCTCTCCCACGCTTGTTTGTCTGTAATGCTGTTTGTAATTTTCACGTTTTAGATTTTAAACATTCCATGTAGGGACCCTGCCTGAATATGTCTGTAAATCACCTATCACACAGCTGGTGCTGTAATACAATAATAATAATAATTAATTAATAATGGGCCGCTTCCTTAGAAGTGTCAAGAACTGGCAACTGACATTGATGTCGACCCCTCTCAGAGGAATCAAGTCATTAATAATAAATAATAGCAGGAAAATAATAATATCACATTCTGTTTTTTCTCAGTGCTGTGATGATCAAATCTTTCTTTCCATTTGCTATCTCCGCGTGTATAGATCCAGTTACATATAGGACACACGTCTGCAGTCGTACCAGCTGGCTGCCCTACACGGGCTCTGGGCTGCCTTCAGCTTTTTGGCAACTCAGTGACATTTGCTGTCTCCACAGCCTGAAAGCAATATATCTGAGGGACCAGAACTCCAAGTGTCCTGCAAAGCAGTGATATGAAGGAAAGTTAAGTGCATAGCTCATTACATAGAATCATAGGATTGTAGAGTAATTTAGTTTGGGAGAGACCCTGGAGCTCACTGAGTGAAACCATAAACCTAACACTGCCAAGTCCACCATTAAACCATGTCCCTAAGCACCACATCCAAACATCTGAAGCTAAGCAAATGCCCCAGCTGTGATTTTGTAGAGGAGTCCTCCAGTTCGTGCAGTGCTTATGTCTGCTGGCATTTGCAAGGTGTCTGCCAAGGCAACGCCACATGTGAAATATGCATCCTTTGACCTGGATTTGGAAGAGCGCTGTGCAATTCATCCATCCACATAAAATTAAGGACATCAGTATTTGCATTATCCAGCCCCTCCAGTCTCTTCATGCAAATCAAAAAGTCCCCAAACGTTCCTACAAAAAAGATTTCAAAATGCAGGCTGGTATTTATACTACAAAATTGCAAAACTCCCATGGACAAGAGGGAAACTTAGTCCATGACATGCCAGCTTTTCCTCCATAAGTCTGTAAAGTGAGGGTCTTACAATGGGCCAAACTAAGCCTGATCTAATGACACATTGCTTTACTGGCTTGCAGATAAAGATGATTGTTAGGTTGGGACAAGCTGAGTATTTCCTAGGATTTTCTGTCCTCTTCAGCATTCATGTTCCATATCCCATTTGGTATAGGTTAATCAATGGTGAATAAATTACTATTATAAAGGTGGGTAATAATCATTATAATAGTGACAATTTTTATTATAATTAAGATCATATTACTGTAAATAAATTACATTTTAAATAAACAAATTATATTTATTTTTAGACTCATTTCATTTAAATCTCAAATAAACGAATATCTCTACCACCACTATCTGTTAGAATTTGCCTACTTTCACCTGCCATAGAACTTCCCTCTGGAAAACCTGTGCATCCAGCCTTCCTACAGATAACCTTGCAACCTAATCTAAGGCACTGGTGTCCCAGGGAGAGTATTTGTTTCACTGCTGGCCACAGTGAACTTTCTCTGCTGCTACACAGAGGACTTCATTTGAGGCTGTCAATCAATCATTTTTCAGGCAGAAACACACTTTTGTAACGAAGAGGTTATTATTCACATAATTCTCTGCTTTTCTTAACTTCTGTTTTTCTGAGTCCCTCATGCTACATTATTACATCAAAGTTGATTGAGAGGAGTTAAATGGTAATCGCTTGATTTTTAACATTGCAGGAATCTCCAAGGACTGTGTTACTTGTAGTTACAGCATTTTTCTTCACTTCGCTTTGAATCCTAGTAGACAGCTCTTTCGCCAGTATTCCTGGTTAATCTGCCTTTGTTTCTTCGGCTTATCAATTTTCATAATGCTAGCGGATAAAACACAAAACAGGGAAACTGCACAATAGTTACTCTGATGTCTAGCAGTAGATATACATGTATACACACATTTATACGTAGATATTGCCAAACTGTTAAAAATCTTGGGGGATTTCTGCATCTTGTTTACAAACACGTGTGAATGAAGTCTCTTTTGCCTGATTTCTTAGAAGAATTGACATTGTTAAACCATGACATTTATGAGCACAATTATGAGAAGTACAAAGAAAGGGAGAGCAAGAGAAAGCCATATATTAGAAAGAACACATTACAATTACAGTTACCGCATTAAATTTTGGGTTCTGTTGTGCCTTACGCTGCTTTTGTTGCATTCTATTGTGTAGCAAGGCCACTAAATTAATAACCTGGCATCCAGAGGAGAAGCAAGGCAGAGACAGCAGCACCAAGTCACACGGAGCAGGAGAATATGATGGGAGCCGTTCTTGGTAGCAATACAGAATTCAATCCAAATTAATTTACTTCAGAGTTGGAGTGCTGCATCTTTGAAAGAGGAAGGAAAAAAAATTAGAATTTTTTAAGCAGCATGTATTTTCTGTGGTAGCTAGGCTCAATTGGAATGCCTAAGCACAGACACCTATTGTCACTTCAGATATTTCCTGGTCTCTTGCTGCACTCCCTGTAGCCCTGAAGCTCTGGTAAGTCCCATATTACCTTGGCTCTCTCCTTATTACCTTCTTGATTACAGCAGGCATTTCAAGAGGAATGGCAGCCCATTTTATCTATAACAGAGTCTTACACTTTTTTCATGTCACTTCAATCAAGAAATAATGCAATGTCAATTTCAAGATAAATTTTCACAGATCAGGGGTATGACATAATTTTTGGGATGTATGTGAGTCCTAGATACAGGAGTGACTCTATGGGTGCTACTAGAGGTTTTAGAAAGGCCAATGTGTTTTGTGGCCATTGTTCTATCTCTGTGTTTGCAGATGGCATGGGCTAAACTGGGAGCTCCATTGCACAGCTCGAGCTGAGGGTACACATACGGAGTTTCCATTTAAAACAGAAGTTATATGTTTTGGTTTTGATGTTCTTTAGCATGAGGATGCTGAAACATCATGTTAGTACCTGAAATAATAATTTGCTTGTAGAACAGAAATGTTGGTTTAAAGCTTTTAATTACTTTCTAACAGCATGAAAGCCCACAGTTATTGACAGCAGTTGTGGGCTGAAATTGATTAATTTAAGACATATTTGAGAAAACTTGTGAACCTTATGTTGGTCCCACATTAACAGTCACAAATTTTAGCCCAGCAGAAAAATTAAATTCTCACATAAATTTAGGACTCTGCCAGCTCAGTCTTCCTCAATTATGGTTTGCTTATATTTTTTTTCCCCACTTACTCAAGGTGCTATTTGAGAGTTCAAAAAAGGTGTCTGACTATTGCAGTTCTCAGAGCATTTTTCACGTAGTAGAAGTTTGAATTTAAACATTTTATATTAAGCAGGTATTTGATTGGAGGTGTGGACATCTCTTGGAGTGGGAGCCAGAACTTCATCTACCTGTCCCCCAAATAATTCTATTCAACCCAGCAAAGCCTGGATCTTTCCTTAGGTCATCTACTCTTTATAGGGCTTAGATAAGGCTTACTTCTGAGAAAGAGTTTTAAACTCTTGCCTTAGAAGTATTGCTTTTTATAACTGAGAAAAAAATTTGTTCTTTGAATTTCTTCAAGAGAGTGTCAGTATTGTAGAATGCATTAAAAAATAAATGTCCCCACATCTTAAGCTACACTAGTAAACAGAAAACCAATTTAATTTTGAAATTATATTTTTGTAATTAATTTTATTACATGTACTTCATCACGTTTTCAAGGGACTTTTGTATTCACTGCAGTAGAACTGTTTCTTACCCTCTGGTAGATATTTTCAGTAGATATGAGATGAAAATCCATAATCAATGTCAGCTTAACATCCCTGACAGCAGCATTTCCAGGGATGTTTATCCAGCCATGATTTATCAGTATGGGTCTGTTTTAGGGTGCTATTGAATGATGTATATTTGAACCCCAAAAACTGATCCATCCCCAAGAGTCAGCTACTTGTATACACTATTGGCTGTGTAGATTTTTAGGGGAGCAAAGGACTGAAGTAGCTTGATATAAAAATGGGAGAAATTATAAATATAATCCTTATTTTTTTCCAATGGATCTTTTGTAACAATTTAGGTATTATGATCTCCTGTGTTGCCATTTGCCTCAGCTGTAAATCTCTTTCCCTGAATGAGATTGTACCTGGCTCACTTCTACCAGCAGAGACAGACAGTAAAAAGCTTCACCCCTCTCCGGTGTGCTACATCCAGTGTCACTGCTGGAAGAAGAGGGTTGTCACTGGTGTTAAGCTGGTCTTTGAGTATCTCGTAGGCACATCAGAAGTGAGCTGTGAAGTCTGCACTGCCTTCCTGATTATACCGGATATAGGGTACAAGTGCAGACCAGTTAGGTTAAGGGCAATGCCAGAATTCGTGATTTTTTCCAGAGACTTTGCTATAGAACGCATCCCTCCCCAGGGCAAAGGTGTGACATCCCACCCTTGAAGCGAAGGAAGCACTCAAGATTAACAAATACTCGTGGTTGAAAGGAGCAGCAAAATCAGAGTGTCCGCAAAAAATCACAGTTTTATTAGTAAATTACAGACTTGGCATGGAAATTGATGTTAGTCCCTGACCTAAGGAAGAAAGAAAGAAGAGAAAAAGAGATCACCAGTCCTGATTCCAGCATCCATCTGGCTGATGGGCTGTCCAGGGTCCTGGGGTACCACCTGAGCTAGGTGGGGGTACCTTTTTATAAATAGGGTTCCCTGCCTGAAGACAGGTTTCTCACTTTCTATGCAAATTAGTTTTCATGCAGGATCTGTTCTTTCAGATTTTTCTGGAAATGGGTTGGAGGACTTCGGGGGTCTTGGGTGGTCTTGATCGCTCCCTATGGTCCATGCCCACTTCCTGGCCTCATTCCTACACTTGTGCTGTGCTGTGTTTACCTCCATGAACAAGAACAAATATATTTATTCTGGAAAAGTGCTGCCCTACTTCTTGCATACCTCCCTTCTCCAGTCATATATTGTTCCTTCCCATTGCCTGTTATTACAAATGATCCTTGGTTATTACCCAAAATTCCTGTCTGTTATTACCAACACTCCTTGGGTGGCTCCACAGATGTCCAGCTATATACGTTTGGGACATACACATTAGCCCCATATCTTCTGGGATTATACAAAAAGTTTTCCTCTAAACCCCAGCTCTGAAACGGAATATGAAGTGTTTGCCCATGAAATGTTACTGAATTATATTTTTGTGTTTCTGAACTGTTTTATTCTTTTCCCAAAATGCAGTTGTCCTTGAAAGAAAGTAGATCTGATTGTGGTATGCTACATTCTCTTGTATTTCAGACATTTATACACAAAATGCTATGTAATTTTTCTTACCCAGTGCTTTAGTGAAATTTGTGGAGTGGCTGAGGACAACTTGCATGAGTAAGAGCTCTTAGGATCAAAGGCTTTAAAATATTCTGTGCTTGTTAAGTCGCTGATGGAAGTCGAGTAGCACACACACGCAAAAAAAAAAAGACACAAAGAACTCATTATGAGCAAGCCTCATCTGAAAGCAGATGCTGTTGTAGTTATCCAGCAGAAGACTCAGTTCACAAGTTGTCCGTAGACTGCAGAAGAAAGAAGTTTTAATACAAAAAGATTGTCTCATTGACCCAGCTTGATCTGTGTTTCAAAGGCAAAGTTGTAAGAGTACTACAATGGGCTTCACATATTGATCAGTACAAGGAAAGAATGACATAGCTCAGCCCATGACATTGTCCTTTTTTTTTTACCTTTTATCTCCTGCCCCTACTTCTTTTCAAGGTAAGAGAAAAGTTAGAGTTAGTTCATCTTAAAGAGATTAGACTTCCTACTCAAAATCTGGAAAAGATGCTAAGAAATCACCAGTAACCTGTAAGGGTTTATTTTTGCTTTATATATGTTTGACTTCACACAACTAATACATATTTCTAAATGAGGAGGAGGCCATTAAGAGAAGAATTGGAAACATTTCTTTCTTTCCTTTTTTATTTCTCTCCTACACACAAAAATGCACACATGCATGACACACAGAGACACACATTAGTTTTGCAAACTGAAATTAATATGGACATCACTGCAAATAATCTCTCAGCTCCTCATTTTCCATTTTTGTGAGGAGAATGAAATCAATTTAAAAAGACTAACAACAGACTGTTCTCCCATGAGTCAAAACTAATTTTCTGATAGGAATGAAGGAGCTCTATACAGCGACTAGTGTAGTGTGTTGGAAAGATTTTAATGACCTAGTTTGGGTGTTTGTATGTGGCAATGTATGAATTATATAGGTCAGCCTCAGCAAAACCAGACGTCTTAACTACCAAAGAGATCAGAAAGAGGAAATGTAAATTGTAATTATTTTGTAAAAAATCTCTAATGGACCTGTTGCCTTGCTACTAAAATGGCTGAATGTTGAATGTTGACTTAACTAACCTGTACTTACTCATCCACCCAGTAGAATTTGCATCACCCACGTTAAGTCCCTTGGACAATGAACAAGAATGATCAATTAAGCATGGGTTGCACCAAAGACAGCATGACTTTTTACTAGAAAAACCAGACAGTTAGTTAGTAGAAAACTCAGATAGTTATTATAGCTTCCTTAGCTTCACCCAGAAAAAAAACCCCAACCAAGCAGTTTTAAGCCTGGCTTGCATTTACCAAGCTGCTCTGACCCTCTCAGAGCTCTTTCCTGCTGTGGAGGATGGCCAGGTCTTTATCCTGCTTGCGAGTTTGACAGCATATCTTTGAAGGACCGAAAGTAATTCAGGCCTTTACAACTGCAGTGTGGGAAAAGAAAGAGATGCCATTTCATTTCTGTGTTCCAAAAGGACAGTATTACCATCCAAATCAACTTTTGGAATAGATTCAGGATTTCTTAGATAGGGGCAGAAATTGAATTAAAATCTCTAGTGCTTGAAGGAGCACTCCTGGTAGAGTTGGTGGATCCTTATAAAGCTGAGAAGGGAGGTAGGCAGAAAACTCTTCAGCATGGTTGAGGCCAAATTGTGCTGGGCTTGCTCAAAAGCAGGACTGCATTTGTCAGAGGAACTTTCTGTGTGAAATCATGGATGGTTCAAAAGCCTGAAGACTGTGTGTACATCCCTCTCTAGGTAGCAACTAGGTGAAGGTTGGAGGACTTGCATTTGGACAGGAAACATGCCAGTAGCCATGACATGATTATATATTTTCTAAATTTTTTTGTGGAGCTACTACCTGGTCAAAAATGACCCCTAGACTCTATAGAAAGACATCTGCATATGTGAAAATACTGTTCTTTCCATCTGTATTTTCATGTGGGGTAAATATAGCCATCCATGACAAATAGCTCTTTTCCATAAAGAAGTCTTTCGTGGAACCAAGGACATGAATTAAATAATTTTTCACTTGGCTTCTTAAGATCCTCCCCTTCTCCCCCCTCCTTTTTTCCCCCAAGTGTCATATAGCTTGGTTTCAAGGTCTGCAGGTCCATCAGACTTTTAACATCAAAGTTATTATGTTTCCATTCCTAATAGCTTTATTTGACTTATTGTTGCAAGAAAAACAAAGCTATGCAATTCAGTCATTATAAAAGGTCATTATTAATTTATTCCTGTTGTGCTAGAACTTGATAGTCTGTCTGTGTGCTTAAAATGCCTTTGTATCTTGTACTTTGTTATCTCCTAGGCATGTAATTTAATTAACACATATACACTGCTTTGAAGATGTAAAATGATATATAAATGCTTAAAGCACCAAATTAAGGCTTTCACAGGTGAAACAGTGGGGCAGCAGGTGGGAAGTACAACATACAAGCAGCAGTGCTTGAAGGTAATTACTTCTGCAAAGGGTGGGAGCAAGTATAATCCCCCCAAATTGCTGTGGGGAGCAAAAGAAACAGTGTCAACCCTTGAAAAAGCACCTGGCTTTTGCTACCATCCAGTGATGAAGAGTCAGGTGCTTGCTGCTTTTCAGTCCTCTTAAATATGATGGATGATTTTCATGGTGACTTTGCCATGTAATCCTGGGAATGAAGAAGGAAAGTACCACAGGGGAGCATAATACTTTTGCATTTAGGCCTGTATCCTGACAACTATTAAAACAGGAGGAAAATGGACTCATGAAGTTCATATGAATAAACACGTTCATGTCTGTCAATTATGGATAGCACTGAGTAAGGGATAGGTGACATTATATAATGTCTCTTAATGAACTGTGTATCTTGTCAGAGTTATTTCACAAGGAAAGGTCATAAATAGCAAAACTACTTTGGAACTTCAGCTGGGTCACTAGCATTAGTCTCATAATACCACCATAAAATAACACAATGTTTTACATGTGGTATCCAAAGAGCTCAGATGAGAGGAATTTGAAAGAAATTAATTTGCTTGGGACTCTGTAGCTTTCTGAGAGTTTACAGTTAGGGGACAATTTTAATGAGAAAGGGTGGAGTTAGCTGCCTAAACACAGACATCTACTGCCATTTGAAATTCTTTATCTGAGCCCGGGCTAGCAGATATGGTGCAAGCCCCATGAGGGACACATGCTCTTCCAGAGCAGCAGTTGAAAGCTCAGGACAGCATTGATCTGCCAGTCTTGCCTGCCAGCCCTGAATGGATGCTAGAAGATGTTAGGATGTTTCAGAGGGCTTTGGCTGACTATATTTGTGCAACTGAATCCCATCTATGCACTCAAGTGCCTGTGTTTGGCATCAGAAAGTGTTATAGTGTTCATTGCTTCTATTCAATTTACAGGTCACTGATCTCTCTTCTTCTAGAACATTTGCATGCAGCATACATGAACCCAGTGCCACAAATGTTAGTTACAGACTGCACAAAAAAAGTTAGATTTCAACGAAAAGAAAATAAGATTCCTCCAATGCATACTTCAGGTGGAATTCCCTGCCAATGAGTAGGTTCAACCCATTTAGGTTTTGACAAACACTTTGCAGTTGTCATGACTCCTTATGACATCCCACTCCAAAGTTCAGCCAATTAACACTGATGCCACATTGTATATATAACACAAGAGATGCTTTTTTCTTTTTCAGCTAGAAACTCTTCTTGTACATTTTATTGTGATTTCAAAATTTGCTACCTTATGTGGGAACATTTTTATTTTTATATATTTGCTTTATCTTGTTTTAGGTGGAGGTGAGGAGGAATCAACAAATCAGCATATTTATCACTCTGAATGACACGTTCACTTCTGATGGGTTTTATCTTGCACACGCTTATTATATTATTCACAACGGGATCCTTATTATGAAGTGGATGAATGCTACTATTCATTCAAAACAGATGCACATTAAGTGACAGTCACCGAGTCATTGCCTTTTATATGACAAGGAAATCAGTACAAAGTTGGCTTTCATTTGACACAGTTACATCAGTCAGTTTGCAAAGGATAGCTATCCTTTAGTACCAACAATATCATTCTATTTCTACTGTACAGATTGCTGTTGCCATGATGTCCTACCTTGGTTTTGTTGTTGCTGTTATTTTTACAAGAACCACCCGATATCACAAAGCAAAACTCATTATCAGCTTTCTTAGGCTGCAGTGCTGTATCTCTCTCTTTCCTTTTCTGATAAACAGTGAACAGACAGAAGGGTTCATCTTTTATACAAATATGTAAAGCTCTGTTGCCACTAGTCTTCCAGCTTTGACTTTCATTCTAATTGCCACAGGAAAACAATTTACAGATTTTAGCTTTTTTTCCTCTAGGAATGTGTAAATTTTCAAATTCAATCATTATAATGATGAACATGTGTTGGAGAAACATACTAAAAACAGCATATACCTGTCAGGGAAATTTTTTTCAGTATATCCAAGTAAAATCTATTGTAATCACTGTATCTATTTTTCAAAGGCAACAGAACAAAAAGACATTTCTAGAATTGCAGTTAATGATGACAGTTGAAAGATATAATAGTGTGTGAAAAAGCCTATATGTAGAGTCACATTTTTCTTTTTATTGCTAGTTCAGTGTATCTTGCATATTCTCTTGATAAGCCTGTGTAGTTTTAGTTCCTGTAGAAG
Organism: Callaeas wilsoni; assembly: GCA_013398955.1. Classification (NCBI taxonomy): domain Eukaryota; kingdom Metazoa; phylum Chordata; class Aves; order Passeriformes; family Callaeidae; genus Callaeas; species Callaeas wilsoni. The sequence goes on along the minus strand of VWPU01012446.1, from coordinate 397,914 downwards.
CTTGAGTGAAATTAAGGTGGCACTGTTATGTTGTTATCAGCAAAAAGTTGAGATTTTTCTAGAAGAAAGTCCCCTCATGCCAACATATCAACTATTACAAAGCTCTGCTTTGCTGTCATGTACACAACTGAAATTCGATTCTAGCAGTTCATAGAATTTACTTTTTTTTTCGCTTCTATAGAAATAAAAAGATCAAATGCATGTACATGATCTACAAGTAATCCATCTATATTGCTTGCTGCCTGAATAGGTTGACTAATGATTACTGATGATTATCTGCTTGGAAAATAATGGGCAAATTTCCCGTGCTGTAACTTCTCTGAATTTGGGCTGCACTGTGTTTTACTTATAACACATTCAGACCAGACTCAACAAAGAACTAGTAGATGTGCTAAAGGGAGAAATCCTCCTTTGGTCAGGTGTCAGACTATGACTATTATTTATTTAAGTGGTTCTAACATGATGGTCTTGACCCGCTTGGTCTTCTCCTCTGCTAATGCCTGTGAAATTGAAGCAATTCACTTGGCCTTTTAGACTGTCATTAAAAAAATGCCCAAGAATGCCAGAATGGACACCTTTCTTGCCTGTTTATGTCACTGCAAGCTGCTTAAGAGTTGCTTTGCTGCACTGTTCGCAGTGAAAAGCCCATAAAGCCCTCTTGCAACAAATTATTGTACTCGGAGTACAAAACCAAGGTAAATTCATTTCAGCCACTCCTTGATTAGTTGGTTTTGAGAATATCAGACAAAATCTTTAATCTTAACATCGGTGAAGGTTTCTTGTTCGAGGGGATTATACTTGAACTCATAGTGCCCCTGTCACATTTCTTTAAAACATAATGAATTGACAGTTCCCAGAGTGAGAAACTCAACCAATGCAATGTGAACACTGAGTAGCGCTGGAGTGTCTTGTGTTGTGAAAGTATGCTTGGGGTGCTGAACAGAGCAGAAGAGGAAGGAGCTGCAGGTCCTGACCCTGACATGGGTTTCATTTGTGAGCTTTTAAAGGTAATTTCTTCTGCATCCCTTTTCTTTCTTTTTTCTCCTTTGTTCTTTTCTTTTTAAAAATGTAATTAATTTACGCTTGTAAATTCTCTCTTTTCAATGTTAAGTGATGCTATTCTGGGGTTTAATCAAGCATTTGTCAAGTGCTTTATTGATGAAAGACAATATAAATGCTCTCTGAAGCGTGTGCAGATCCACAGTAGTAAACATGTAACAAGCAAATAGTCTTCAAGGATACTGATGTAAGACAGGGACAGGAGCATAGGTGTTGAAATCTGCTCAGCAGTGCAAGGAGCCATTTGGGAGGCATCTGTACAGAAAGAATGTAAGGACAGACCCCTTATGCAGGTGCTCCTAGTCTCCTATTTGGTCTCAGCATCTCATGAGATCTTCCCACCTTCCTCCTATCCCTTTCCTCCCAACTCACCTTCTCTGTTAACCAGGGTCCCGCTAAACGGTACAGCTGCAGCCTTTCTTAAACTGCAGGCTTACAGCTGGCAGTGGCTCCTCCATAATTCCATACCTCCTTCTCCAGGCTGTTTGGAAAAGCATTCTGAGAGAGATTTATGCTTTTGGCAAAAGAGCAGGGAGAACAGGAAGAGAGGTGCTATGCTACTGGAAAATGGACAGAGAGACCTCTCCTCAGTTACAACCTTTCCTCAATTGTCCCTCCAGTGGCGGTGACAACTCTCCTTTCCTCCCTCTGGCTGCAAAACCCAGTATATTGCTCCCCAGCTCTCCAGAAGCCATCTCACTTTCTGTTGCAGCCCAAGAGTGGGTGGAGCAGGATGAGTCCAGTTTGATGCTTACACAACTGTTCCTCATTTGGTCCCTGGGTCTATGGGCTACCAGATGGACTACAGTGACTCACATCCTCACGTATTCACATGTCTAGCAGGGTTGAAGAATTTAGCACAAGGTGCAGAGGGCCAAGCATTATTCCTTTCAACAACCTGGAATAATTTTTCAATTTATTCAAGCTGTCCTCTCTGCAAGTAAACTGAACAATTAAAGGGCATTCACTTATTTTTCATGCACTGAAAGTATGAATTTTTCATTACATTCCAATTCACATTTTTTTTTCCAGCTTCATTAACTGTCTAGTGTGAACTTTATTGTCTCCACATTCATACGCTTTAACTAGCTGGTGTGTTTGGGGGAATATATTTTGCAGACTCTGTCTTCTCTTCCTCTCTGCACAAATCTCGTTATTCTCTGAAAGGGAAAAGAGAAAGAAAGGGAAGAATAAATAATGATCAAAAATCATGTTTCTTTTCAGGCAGCAGCACTCAGCGCTCTGCTGCAAACCATGCTGTGTAGGATCTTGTAAAGCTTGATTGGAAACATGTTATCATATTAAAAATGCGTATATTGCTTCCATCCCCCACTTCTCCCAGCTCCTACAATTAACCAAATCATGGGTTTCAAGGGGATTTTCCCCTGAAAAACAGCTGTGTTCTCTGCTAAGGTTGCTCTTTCTATAGAGCCTCAAAGACAGGAGTTTTTAAGACCTTATTAAAGATAAAGTCAGAGCAAATAGACTGGCAGTATTATGGCCATTTCAGGTGAAAACGACAGATCCTTTCAGAGACTCCTCTGGGGGTGTGTAATGAAAACTGTTTGGGAGATATTCCTGTCATGAATGGCCTGCTGCCTAACTCAGATCTATTGCAGCAGTTCAGGGATGAAATAGAGAGTGACCTGACCCGATTAAACCCTGACAGCGCCCCGCTACCAACAACACGCGCCCTAAGTGTTGCCCCCGTGCACAGGCGTGCCTGCGCTCTGCTGATGTTGTGGGCTGTGTTTACAAAGTCATTGAAGTCAGCGTGATGTTGGACAGTGGCAGGAACAGTCTATTCCAATCTAATGCACAAAAAGGCTGTGACACAAGAGCAGAAAGATTACATTCAGTTGCAGTGTAGCTGTGAAAGTGGACTATTAACTTCTAATACAGCCTTTTTTTTTTCTTTGGGAAAGCTACAGAGACATGGCATTAAACCTGTGAGTGTCAGAGAAAGCGAGAGCAAGCAGGGGCGGGTTGGCAAGGTCTCAGGTCAGGGTGTTGTGCTGTGAGTGCAGCCTTCCCCCTGGAGTTGGCAGCTGCTGCCCTCTGTCCTTCACCACATTTTAATGCTAATGTTGTAGGGGCTCCTCTCACTCAGACGTATGTACTCGGTTGCAAGTCTAGTTCTGTGTGCTAGCAAGTGGGGAGAGAGAAAAAAGGAGGTTTCTGAAATAAATTCAGGTGATAGTGCTGAGATTTTGGCATCAAATGTTCTTCGTTTGGCAGCTTATGATGATGGCATCTGGCTAAGTAGGAAATATCAATGCTACAAGGACTTGAACTTTTACCATGCTTAGTCTGGGGCTGCTTAAATCTTAGTCTAGGGTTGCTTGGTCTTCTAATAAGTGCCTGTCACTAATTGCATTTTAATGTTTGTGCCTTTGTATTTTCCTTGGGTAACAACTCCTGAAGTTTGGCAAAAACCTGAAGAGTTCATAGGACTGGTTCCACAAATGGTCCCTTCCTTTTCAGTTTCTTAGCTATTTCATTGTACTGATTCAAGCTTTAATGTCTGCCAAGAGGAAGACCTAGGGAGCGCTAATGACCAAGGAAAAGGCATCCTTAAAACATTGGGTCTTTTTTGGGCTACCTAATTCAAAAAGTGAAAACTTCATCAGACTTCAAGCATCCGTCTCTGGTGGCAGTTCTGAACAGCAATTTTGACTCATGCCAAACCCTGAGGTCAACTCTGCTCATTTGGGACATGCATTTTGAAACACAAACTTTCCTGATGTCTGAAACACAACTTGAATGAAATTGCTCTGAATGCTATTTAAAATGTAGAAAAGTTTGAAGAAAAAAAATTGTGATTAGTTTTCCTGTCAAAGGAATGTTCTCATAGGTCTCCGACCCAAGCCCTCCTCCTAATCTAAGGTCCATCAAATAAGAGCTGGCAGAAGGTGACAGTCACATAGCACAGTTCCTGGCTTTTCAGATACTTACACTGGAATTAAGTATACTTATACTGGAATTAATTGCTTAAGTGTCACTTGCTGTTTTAGATGGGGTCTCTGGAATTTAAAAGGGGTCTCTAATTTGCCAGGATTTAATCACATTTTATGAGGATTATATTTCCCACTCTACATTTTGGAGTGGTTCAATGGACCTTTGGAGATAAGTCTATAACAAAGTATTCAGTTGTTAACTTTAATATTTATATTGCCCCCTGGAGACATTATCTGAATTAAGGATCTGCAGTGACAGCTCATTTATCTATCTGTTGGAAGAGACAAGTTTTAATTATTAAAGTTTTTGATGAAGCTTAAGTGTTTTTGTTACCATTTAATAGCAAAATACTAAGCCCATGGAAGTGAGAAGTAGAATTAGGCACTGAATTCAGATCTTTGGAGTTTTGCTTTGCAGAAATAATCCAGTTCAGATGTATAAATAGACATTTTACAGTTGATGCGTAAATTCCCTGAGAACCTTAAAAAACTTGATGTTTCAAAGTCAGATTCCACATTTCAGCATGAATGTGTGATAAAGAAGTGGGAAGAGGAAGAAAAAAACATGTCATATTAACTGGAAGAGTTTACCTCTGACATTTGTGGAACCTGTATCTGACTCAAATGCTGTCATGAATGAATTAATTTACATTTTAGGCAAATGTTGGGAAGCCTATTTGTATCACAGCATATGGTGAAATGAGCAGTTTCCTACATGTGCTCAGGATGGGGAAGAAGAGGTTTGTGAGAGCTTCATTCCAGGCAGCACTGATTGGTCAAGGCCCTGCCTGCTGCAGGGCTGAACATTTGCGGTCTCTTGGGATCTACCTGTGCAACCCTCACAGGACAATATCTTTTTTGTCTTGCTTTCAGTTGGATTGCTCAGATGTAACTAAGGGCAAAAATTGGGCTGCGGTATTTTTATTACTGGAAATTATGCATGTTGTGGAAAGAAGACTCTTTTTTTTTGTAGCACAGGTTGAATCTGCATACTGGCAGTTGGAAAAAACCCATCTTTGTGTGAGAAAATAGTGAATCTCCCTTGGGTGTCTCTGAGGAAGAATAAGCATAAAGCCCTCTGAAGCCTGAAGTTGTTTTTGCAAAGTCAGTTTTGTACAGAAACACACTTTAACCCCAAATTGGTACAAGAGGCGGTGCCAAATTACATATGCACTATCTGAATAGGGAAGTTGTACTCTAATTGTTGGATATAAGGTTGACTGCCTTTGAATTAACAGTTAAAGCTGTATTCATTAATCTGAACAGGGGAGAGTGGGCAGACTGTCACAACATACCTCAGTTCAGTAGTCATGCAGAGCAGGTGAGAGAATGCTAACCACTTACAAAGGGAAGCAACTGATCTCCATCAGCCCCATCACTTAATGATGAAGAGGAAAAGACAACCAACTGCAATATCCAGAGAAAGATTTACCATATATCTGAAAGTCCAGAGTCCCAACAGGCAATGTACAATCTACAATTACCCAGAATGATTAGTCTTAATGCTTTTAAATGCTTTACTAACTCAAGAACTACAAAGGACAGAATTCATAAATGTATTATGGTCCATTTGCTGTACACACAGCGTCCAGGGAAAAAGAAATCCCTTTGGGAAATAAGCATGAAATTCACTACTTTTGAAGAAAGCATTGGGAATGGCAGTGCTAATTCAGAAAGAAAAGGACCTGACCCAAAACTAGGGATGAGGTAAAGTAAGAAAAAAGTTTTCGGCAAACAGGAGCTGATTAATGGAACAACTTCAGTTTATAAAACTGGGTCAAATCCAATTTCAGTGCCTACTGAAATTTTCACTTCCTCTTTTTCTTTTTTTTTCCTCAGGAGACAGATTAAGTGTTAAGAGATTCACTCCTTAGAATATGAATATTTAACTTTTAAATGGCATTGTTTTTGAATAAAAACTGCTGTGGTGTATGAACTGTGGTGCTGCAACACTGTGGTGCAAAAACTTTGGCAAGTCTTGCTGGGATAACCTAAGATGTTACAGTCCTCAGTTGTCTGTCCTATCTCTTTCCAGAGTCTACCACTGCCCTCATGGAAGTTGGTATAAAGGAATTGCCAGCACTCCACCTACACTGCAAGAGGTAGCCCATAACAACTCTGAGTTTTCTTTGTTGTTGTTTTTGGTTTTGTTATTTTTGATTTTACCTTAGTCTTGCCTACTGATAATGTTGTGGAGTGGGATGCAGCAGAGGCAGCAATTCTGTAGATAATCAGTGTGAGAAGAAGCATTCATCTGAAAGAAATTAAATGGTTTCTGCAACTGTATCTCAACTGGAAGTGTAGTCACAATTGGAAACAGCTTGGAAATTGCTGATCATAACAGTCTTGTAAACATTACTTCTGAGAGTTGTGTGCTGGTGTGAATGCTTGTCCAAATCACCTGGGACAGGTCTTCAAGTGACCATTTCTTTGTGCTATCACTGATTCTCTGAGCTGAAGCGACAACCTTCAAGAGTGATACATAGAATGGAGCCTTAATAAAACACATAATTGTTTTCAGGTTTCCTACCTGAATGTTGCTAGTTACCTAATCAGGGACCAGCTGCACCATGCCTCTCATATTTTTGTGTGAAGCTCACCTGGGTAGAAGCCAGAATATTGGGGGAAATTAAGTGTGCTAAAAGACAGCTCTTGGCAATGAGATGAGGAATGAGAGATCTCACACAGGGCAAAGTCAGTGGGATCAGCCATGTGGAATCACCATCTCTTCAGTACAAATTGAATATTTTCTGTCTTCATTTTCCTTTACAAGAGAGGCTTTGTAAAATTTCTTCTCACTGACAGATCTTGGTTTATAGTTTCACACTGTAGCTAGATCTGGATAGCCTGGAGATAAACATTATATGAAAGAAAGGAGATTTTCCAATCTATCTGAATAAAGCACTGGTGAAACTTTCATGCGAAAACATATGCTCCTTTATAAGAAATTTGTATATATCTCAGAAACACTGCCTGCTTCTGAATGTGGAAATGACACAAGTAATATATACTATGCCATTTCCTGGTTTGAGATTAATAGCCCATAGTCAACATGTAGTCTAGGACCCATTTTCGCACACAGAAAATGATACCTTCTTGCATGAAGCATGAGGCATGAAAAATCTTGCTTCTTATTGAGATTTTTTTTGCCATAGAATTCCCTTCCCTAGCTGTAAAAAAAAATTGAGCAGTGAAGCAAATTTTTTATTAATGCTGTGCTATACTAAGTCTGGACTATCAAGACACCCATATCAGATTTTGTGGACTTTGGATCTACCTAATCACAGATATGTTGGTATCTTCTCTATTAATTTCCATAAATATCCACTAAAACAAGACTTATCTGCACTTGTGGTGGAACACAATTCTGTGGTGTGCAGAGGACTGTGCTGCCTGAACTGCATTTCACTGTGGCAGGCAGCTCCTTGGCTCCTTATACAATCTGCCGCCAAAAATTACTGCTTATTCTGATACTCAGCCAAGCTGAGTGTTGCATACCTTGAGATGCCTGTGAGAAAGGTACATCCATCTTTTAAATATCTGTTAGGTAGTTTGGGGTCTCAATAGTTAGGCAATATGGATTCCTTGAGTTGAAATGAGTAATTTATCTTGGAAACATTCATACAAAATCAAGTGAAGGATGAAGAAAGTGTTGTCTATTTGAATCTGAAAATAGTGTTTATATTTTTTCATACTTGTTTAAATTTCTTGTTACAGAGCCAAGATGGAATTTATAAGTCCTTGTGCATTGTCTGACTTTTTCTCAACTGGTGACAACCACTTTTACTTCAGGCCTATAAGGTGTCATTATGTCCGAAGTGTGCTGACTAAGCAATGTTCACACCAGGAAAACAAGAATGATGAGGATATTAGGATAAAAATAGACAGATACATTTGCTAGTCTTGTGAAATAGACTTATTTTCCTGTGTATATGTGCCTTGGCTTCCATTATGCTTTTTCTCTACAGGCACCTATATAGAATCATAGAATGGTTTGGTTTGGAAAGGACCTTAAAGCATAGCTCATCTAGTTCCAACACCTTCCGTTAGACTAGGTTACTCATAGCCCCATTAATGTATAGATAATGCCAATAGGTATCTTATCTATGAATTGGCAACATGAAACAAAAAAGAGAAAGCAGCACATGTACTTATTCACTCTGAAAGTAAAAGAGATGAGTTAATTTCTGAAGTCAAAGCCTAGGTGCTCAGCTGTACATCATATATTATGTTCATTAATCTACTGTAACAGAGTGATGAAGCATCCTTATTCAAACCTCAGATACACTTCTTGAGAGTAATGAGTGAACACAGCATTTAGTACTCCCATTTGTGTTCCTGCCTGCTAGCTGGAAAGTAGGGAAAAGGAATGGGCGTGCATACATGAAGACAGATGTGTAAGCACCTGTATTAGGCGTTGAGTGATTTAGAAAAATGGCAAAATATGCCAGTGGTATTACTCAAGTCTTTACATGTATTCCCATGTAATTTTTAGAGATCTAGAAGCAACATGTTGGTATAGATTTTGATTTGCAAACTGAATGGTGAGTGGATGATGGATTCCATGCTGTGCTTGGACACAGTTCCCAGCTCCCTCCTACTCTGTGAGAAATGACTGCAATCATAAACCCATCACGTAATGAAGACTTCAGTAGGAGCAGGAAACACTACCACACCAGGAATTTGCAGGACATCTGGTAAATCAACAACATTATCACAAACATCATGGCCAACAGCCTGAGCTGTAGCAACAGTATATTCATTTTCCAAATGTTCCAACTGAGAAAGATACTCAGACCATTCCCACTATACACCAGATGGTTGATTGGGAAGCCAATATTTTCTCTATACACAGAAGCTTACTCTTCCATCATTTTGCGTGGGGACTAGATATTTTATTAGAGACAGGATTTTCTCTGGCCCATGTTCTGCTGAAGAAATGTATATAGTGTATGGCATACATACCACAATATGGGCAACTGCAAGATACTGGAAGAAGTGTCCTGGCAGGCCACAAACATGAGAAACCTCTGCGGCAAACTGCCTCCCTTTTCATTTTTAATGATAAACATATTTAAAGTGAACTACAATGCATTAAATGGTATTAAATATGACATAATACCAAATCCACATGAAAATGAATCAATCTGTCATGCAGTGGTGTCAGAGAGCCATAAAACAAATCTAGTGATATGGTAGATCTAGTGCTTAGTGGGACGATAATTTAGGCTCCAAGTAATTAGCATAGCACAATTTCTAGTGCCCTAGTCAAGAAAAACTGTCTCCAAAAATCACTGGTAATCTTACCTTATTGAATATGTACTTCAGATAAAACCTGGAAATAGAAAGCTGAGTTGACTTTGTGTGTTGACTTTGCAAAGTGCTCTCCAAATCATAACAGTGAATTTGCCTACAGAGAGACAAAACTCTTTGTATTACTAAAACTTCCAGACTTGCTTTCAGTCTGATAATAAAGGTTTTGATGTAAACCTTTTGTCTTTCTTCTCTTTATCTCTGTTCTAGCTGTAGTTGTAAATCACTAGGTGGGTTCCTAGCTTCATTAATCCAAGCTTTGTCAAATGTCCTATAAAAGACAGGAATTTTCTTAAAGCTGTTGCAGTCTGATATTTGAGTCTTCTCTGAAACCAAAGAGAATTATGACATTTTTATCAGATGGCTGTATGTCCTATACTTTTTAAAACACTAAGCTCTTTTTCCCTTGCAAGTTCACCACACTCTTACTGCTTGACCCAGTATTTCCATTACTAGCGTGTATGTCAGACTGTTGTTTTTTAAGAATCATCCTCAGCGATAGTTAAACCTCCACAAAGGGTTAGGAAAATACATTGTCCTATTATTTTTAAATTCTCCTGGAGTTTATCAGGTGAATTCTAGTGCTATATTTGAGCAAAGATTTGAATTTAAGCAGTGGAATTAGCCTGTGTGTTGGGAACATGCCATCTGCTTGGTTCTACATGCCTAAGAAAAATCAAGAGCGACTTGGTAGAGTTTGAAAGCTACATTCGCTGAAGTGTCCACACGTTGTGAGCATTACTGGTCAAGAGGCACAGAGGGTGAGCTGGATTTTTCCTCACAATGCTCTTGTTAGCAGTTAGAGGAGGCAGGCTGGCTACTGGGGCTGGATCGTGGAGTGACATATTTCATCCAGCATTTGTACACTTGTGCACGCTCACTCGAAAATATCCGAATGGACACCTGTGTACTTACACATTTTACTAAGAACCTATGCTTCTTTCATCTTCCTACATTTTTCAATTTCACTTCATCTCGTTAAACCCTGACTGTGTAAAGCCACATTCATATGCTTAAATTAAGAAGAGTAAAACCACTGAAGCCAACAGAACTGACGGATGTAAAATTCTAAGTATGTTTGCAGGATTTTGCACTAAACTTTTAAGTCTGAGATCTCTGAATTTGGAAGCCTAAGAGTTTCATGACCTTCTGAGCATGGATTATCCTTATTTTCTGCAGAAATGGTTCTAAACATAGTGCTTGTGCTTAGGAATAACAGAAGCTCCCTAGGAGTGTGCTGGCCTCCTTGGGAAGGAATTGTGGTATTTGGTTGTGAAAGGTGAATAACAGACACAACACAGAAGACTCCAGGCTGGATCAGTCCAGAAAAAGCAGTTCAAATCCTGGTCTCAATGAAGTAAATGACAGCTATGCCCTGTGACTTTAACTGTCAGTGAAGAGAAGTGACTGTGTAATTGCTAAAATCTGATAATAAGCTGGTAGCAAAGAGACTGCATCTTACAGGTAGAGATATGTTTTGTTTTCCAACCAAGCAACAGAAAAAGCCAGGCCAATGCATTAAAAAAAGTCTTAACTGAAAGAGTTAATTCTGATCATACTTTGCTTAAAAAAAAAAAAAAAGAAAAAAAGAGATTTAATATACTTTTCAATCATGTCAACTGAAATGCAACTTTCCCCAATGATAGACTTGCCTACATCTATCACAAGGTAAACAATCTGTGCTAAAAGCATAAAGACTTATTTTTCCTTTATTCTTATCTCAGTGAAACAGTCCACTGACAGAAACACCTTTTGTTTGTAAGAGATTTGGTCGTGTTTCACCCTAAATTAATGCAGAAATAGAGGTGTATTAGAGAAGTTTTGACTGCCGGCAGCAGTGGAATTCATTGCCCATTATTTTGCTCTCTAAAATATAAACACAACTTGATTATGTTGCCAAATAACCACATGCAGATTTGCAGTTCCTTAAAAGTAACTCACTTATCAACTTTGTCAAAAGTGAAAAAGTCATTAATGACAGGCGCTTGCAGAAAGAAAAGAAAAAGGGAAAAAAACCATTAATCTGGGTGATTTCATTTTTACAAAACTGATACTGATAGCAAGTAGTATTCTTGAAGGGATGATTCTCCAGCTATTGAAACTCTAAGACTAGAAGCATTTGGAAGTTGTTAAGGTGCAACATCACTCTGAAATTAGTGAGGTGTTTTTTTTTAGTTGGAGAATGGAGTATTTTTGTTTATTTTTGGCCTCTTGCAAAATTTAGCCTCTTTATACCAGATTTCCAAGGGTTCAGGCAGGTACTGTGTAAAGAATACCCAAGGCAAAGCTGTGACATCTTCACATCTGTCAGTTGGAATCTATTTCCAGTGACTGAAGTCTGTAAGAATCAGGATGGAGCTGAACAACTAAGTTTCTCTTGCAATCCCTTGCAAGAGTATGATTTACTCATAATAGCATGTCTGGGGGTATTATGGGACACATTCTTTTGGCTTATGTCAATCATCTGCAAAATGAAATACATTTTCAGTATTCTTTAGGCCATTCCATCCTCGTAAAAAACATACTTCATCTGTTGGGAGGAACCAGTTAAAAGGGGAAGAATGGTGAGGAGGATGGTAGATTAGCTCAAGTGACCTTGCAGCTGGGAATGCTGAAGCTCGGGGAGTAAGAGTGTGGGAAACCCCATATATTATGCCTACTGCTGTTTATCCTCTGTTTTGTGAAGTAGAGTCCCTGTGTAGAGATAAGACAGGTGTTTACAGAGATTTGGAGGTGCTCTCATGGACATGTTTGAGCTCCCTGTTAGGAGAGTGATCAAAGACCATAAAAAAGCACGGAGGAGATGAGAGCATGGTGGTAAACTACACGTGTGCAGGCCCTTGGTAAATGGGTGTAAACAGCAGCCCCAGAGTCTGCCAGGACAGGCTGAGCCTGATGGTGCCTGCGCTCCCTCTCGTATGTCTCTGCTGCCCAGGCATTTCTTTGGGGATCCTCCAGTTAGCAAGGTAAGGAAATAAATTTATTCTTTGCATTTCAGACATGGGTTTGTGGTTGTTCTGGCCACCTGCCTGTGTTGACTCACACATCATCTGTCTTTTGAAATCTCATTTTGGTGCAAATGTCATGAGTCCCTTCTGTTTCTCACCTTGTATAATACCTTTCAATAGTACACAGTCACTTAGTGAAGTAAAAGGAGTAAAAATTCCGGTTTGGTAGTTCTTATACTCAATTTTATCAGTATTAAGTGATAACTGTAAGCATGTGAGCTATGGCATCATAATCATACAAAATTTTATAAGTCTGAAGCATTAGCATATCATCTGCCTGACAGATTTGGCTAAATCATCTGAATATATTTACGTAAATATGATTTCCTCTGCACTAGAAAAAGCAGAATAAATTTAATGGAGCTAATACTACTTCTTAAATTTAAAAAGTAAATTGTGTTGGTAGTAGGGTAATAAAAAAAATTTCAATTGCCTTTCCACTCCCTGTAACCAGAATATAATGAAATCAAGTTGTATGCCTACCTTTGTCCTTAGCTTAATTACAGCCTTTGACACCTTCTTAAAACACTCCTGTTTTCCAGCCTTTCACCTTCTCCATGCAATATCTTAATTACTCTTTCAAAAAAGAAGATTAAGTATGACTGCTTTGACCTCCCTTTTTTATCCCCATTCCTCACACTCTTTCTAAAGCTTCATTACATTTCATATCACATTTTCCTTTGTGGTATTCTATCCTTTAGTAGGATATTTTGATATTCACTGTTGGTTTCCCACTTACTTTCTCTTGCTGCTTTTCCACTACCTTAGCGAAAAAACACGCCCTTCTTTCCTTTGTTAGACGCAGGATTTTATTAAGGTCTAATATCTCTTTAAGAAACCAGCTGAAGACAAAATTTCATTTGCTATTTTTACATCAGTCCCTCTCATATCAACATCTTCATTGTCATCTCTCCTTTCATCAAACTTGCCTGCATTGTCTTTCCTTAAGATTTTCTGTATGTTCCCCCTCCCTTGAAGTGTAATAGAAATAAAAGCAAATTCCTTACTCTTTTTCTGAAACCGTGTCAGCTGCTAAGTCTCTTAGTGCTATTAACAAAACTCATTGATGGATTCTATAATGGTGGAAGTCATTTTAGACCCTCCTTTTCTCTTGCTTTTGCTTTGCATGTGAGAAAGCATTTCTCTCTGTATACTGATACCACTGTTTCACACTATACCACTGTCTAAGAACCTTCTCTTTCCAAACAGACATTGAAAAGACTCCTATATTCACACATTTTAAACATTTGGGCTCTTGTTATATCTTTCTTGCTATATTCCTTAGGAATTATATAATTTGTTTTTTTCTGTGAAACGTGCAATCACAACATTTTCCTCAACAATTCTCTTTGTCTGGGTCCTATTGAATCATATAATTGGTTCTCTGCTTTTGTCTCTGCTTCAGATGTCTGTTCTCCTAATCCTTCCTGAATCTAATCTCATCTCAACTTTTAGGTGAATGGTGGAGAATGAGTAAACTCATTGTTTGTCTACAGGACTATTAGCTTTGCATGCGTAGCTGAGATCCTAGCACCCACATTTCCAAGTTTAAGGGTGGGTGGTGTGAGCACTCGATGAAAGAAAGCAAGCAAGCACTGAGAGAATGATACATTTTAAAAGTCATTTTTGCAGAGGTGTTGTTTTAAAAAACCAGATAGTTAATTAAAGGAGCAAATCTAATGTAAACAGCAGTTTTCTCACTCTACGTCAGTAAGTTTTCTGACTGAATTAATCCAGTAATTCCCGACTGGATAAGTAAATTTCCTCTATTTTATGTATTCAATCCCCAGGCATCTAATTTGGCTTTATGTGTTACACTGCCAGACAAGATATCTGAACCATTCTGCTTAAATGTTTGAGTTAATCATGCTAGATCTGCATTCTTAACCTTAAGATCTGTAGAAAGAAACATTTGTACCCTTAAAGGACTTTCTTGGATACCAGCCAGCAGCCTAAATTTTGGAGCTGTGAAACCAGACTGATTCCCTTCTCTCCCTCTCATCTTTTCAGAACCATTTCTTTCCCCATGTCTCTTCCCATTTCATCTACTTTTATCATCTGAAAGTCAGTGGCTAGATAGTGGCCAGGGATGGACACAGACATCCAGAGATGTTTCCAGACTAAAAAGTGGTAGTTAAATTAGGCAGGAAGAATTGATAGAGAGACAAAGTAAACTTGACAATTAGTTTAGACCAAATCCCTGTATTCTAGACAGGTGGCTGTCTAGTTAGTCAAGTGAGTTAGACGAACATCCTTATGAGGCACTGCAATTATTTCAACAGGATATTACCTAAAAAATTATAACCAAGAAGAAATACAACTCTTGTATTATGGTAATGGTTCCAACTCTGCTAATGCACTTTTTTCTCCATGAGGTCAATGAGCCTTGGACTAATGCTGCTATGCCGTGTGTCATACATATAGAATATTTCTGGCTGTGGCTCTGCCAGCAGACTAGACTGAACCAGTGCACAGGGCACAAGCACTGGTAAATGATTGTCTATAGTGTTTAACAGGTTTTGGCTTGGAGCAGTTAGCATCTCCTAGACAACACCCAAAGAGGGTGTTGTTCCTTCCAGATACTGCTGTATCTTGTGTTTGGGACCGGAAAGTGTGGCCGGACATAATTTCCTTAATGATATATCTTGAACTCTGAGGCTAGCCTAGCTAACCCTTCGCATGACAACATTCGATGATCACTTTTTAGTAACCTTGTAAACTTTCAGTGCTGGGCGCTCCCGAATATGTTACTGACTTTGACAATAGATAGATACCTTTACCATTGAGATTCACAGCCAAAACAAGATCTTAGTATTCTGCACTGGTGTCAAAAGTCATGTAACATAACAGCAGATAGGATCATAGATCACAGAATTGTTTAGGTTGCAAAAGACCTCTAAGATCATCCAGTCGAATCCAGCAACTGCCAAATCTACCACTAAGCCATGCCCCTAAGTGCCACATTAACATTATCTTTTAAATACCTCCAAGGCTGGTGACTCAACTACTTCTCTGGGCAGCCTGTTCTGGAGCTTGACAACCCTTTCAGTGATGAAATCTTTCCTAATATGGGAATGAAATATCAACTGTGTAACAGCTGCAGCCACACTATCAGCTCATAAGTTTGAGATGGACATCGTGGAAATGGTATAAGCAGTTTCCCTGAGACTATGGGATTCCTGTTGAAATCTTTTATGGCAACTGGGTCTGACAATTTTTACAGGCCAAGATATATAGACTCTGGGATGGGTAACTAGGAGAGTAAATGGAGAAGGATGACCAAATCATCATTATGTGACCTCACATGTCAGCTATTGCTGTCATTAGAATATAAGGAATTTTGTATCTAATTGTCACTTTTGTTTGTTTGTTTGTTTGTGAGGGAATGTGTTTTGGGAAGATTATTTTGTTACAAGACTGCATAGCAGACGAGGGAGTAGTGATTAAAAAAACCCTATATTCCTTGGAAACCAAGGGAGAACTACAGGTTTCTCTTACATAGGTCTGAGGCAAAAAGACAAAATTGATCCCAAATCTTTCTCTAAGTGTCACAGTCTAACCTGATAAGGAGTAGTAGAAAGTCTCATTAACTCAGTGCTCCTACAACTAAGAAATTTTCTTGCAAATAGCTTAGCTTGTTTTGCTAAACCAGACATGAATAACCTCCAGTAGAGCTGTTTGGAAGGTAATTCTAACTGTCTTTATTTATGTTTGTATAGATTGGCTTCATGGCAGGATCTCTTACAATAAAGTGCAGCATAATAACTATCTACTAATGATACTTTGACTTGAAATATCGCCAGGAAGTTTAAATTGGTATCCACCTATTTTTAGCAGAAATAGCTGCAAACAGTTCACAAAATAAGCCCCAGCTGTAATAACAAGAAAAAATTGACATAAACCAAATGCTCACCATGGGTGAGTTTCCACCTACTCTTCACAAATAGAATGAGATCATAAACAGTGGGAGGCTGTCCTTTCTCTAATTTTAATTGTTTTATTTTTCAGTTCACAGCCTGATTTGATTGAGAATGGTAGGCAGGTATAATTTAATTTTAGCACTGACCCCCTACAGGATGGATTACAAATGTGATGAGCCCTAGTACGAATACACTGTTTAGTAGTTCATGTGCATGCAAAGAACTTGTTATACGATTTATCTTCTGCAACTTCATTTCGCAGTGAAACTTCAATTTGAAGTTCACCATGTACCCTAGCATAAACTGACCGCTATCATGAGCATACACATATCCTTAGTGGAGTTCACACAGTGGTCCAATGAAATTTTCCCTTACATACTGTGTGATAAATTTATGTAATCGGCACCATCTTATAAGCAGGTCATTGACATGTTTTATGGATTGGTAGGGGAAATAAAATATGGAGAACCATATTCATTCCAGAATTGAAACTGATATGTGACCTCCATTGTAAATCTGATACAGAAATTCCATTCAATTTTATAATCAAAGGCCTACCTGTCTGAAAATGAAGATCACCTAGGATTTTTTCTACTAAATTTCAAAGTTATTTTCTTAAGTATTCCTAAAGCTAATAAATAAAACCAGTTGCTTCTCTTAATTTAGAAGTCGGAAGCAAAACAGGCTGCTTCTGTTTAAGATGGAAGCATTTATCTCAGGTTCAAGTCTTCCACTGCTTTTTTCTTTGACAGTTCAATAGTGATATGCCCATGCTTTCACTGGATTCTCATCAGCGATGATACAATATTAGCTGTTCTGTTCCACTCAATCCCATCACCATCTGGTACCCTCCAAGGGACACTTCTGAAACTTAGTAAACCTATGGATAGGCAAGGGACCAGCGAAGAGCATGAGCTCTTAGAGAGATAATAAAAAAGGAAATTGTGGAGCATCATTTGACTAACAGCATTTTAAGCTCCTGCTATGTGTGTAAATTATTTTTACATTTGAAAACAGGATAAAACTGTACTGAGCATAATAACTAATGTTACATTTTTTGATTTCCCTCCACTTTTGACCTGCTGAGATCTGGATTTGAGCACATGAATGATCTCACATCTGCCATCCATATAGAATCTGTCTGTAGAGAATGACTGAAATATTGCCTAGAATTGCTTTAAAATTAGAATTATTTGAATTAGAATTAATTACAAATCCCCAAGACACCTTAGTAAAATTCAAATAGATAATTAAGTATGTAATATTTTCACAACAGAACAGCTTATCTCTGTGTACTCAAGAGTGAAGACTGAAGGAAGTGAAGACCCCAAAATATGCCCAATATTCTCCATGTGCATGCAGCACAATATGACATATTGTGCATGTGAACTGGAAACAATTTCCAATGGTGCCAGGGGTCTGCAGGGCTAACACACACTATGGTTTTACTAATCTGCCAATGTCTCAAATAAAAGCTTTGGCAGAGCTCTTGCACAGGGCACAGATATACAGAAAAAGTGTTCTGAAATAAGCATTGGCTGTTTTATTTTCTACATTTACAAGCCACTAAAAAGAGTTTTCTTTCCTTTAGACCACAAATTTTATTAACTCACTTATATACTGCCGCATGACTTCAAGCAGTGTTCAGGTTGGAATTTTCTTCCACCATTGTTTCCTCTTGTATGCCTTGGGTTTGTATTTGTACAATAAACAACTCCATTTTCACCTCACAGATTATTTGGCAGAGAGAAATGAGAGTTATTTTATGCAGTAGCCAAGTGAACTTCTGTAAACATTTGGTTTCCTCTGAGATATTTCCATACCCCAAATACACAGCTATCAGAGCTGTGTTAAAGGTGGAATGCATTGTGCAAGAGGTGAAATGTACAGATGAAGCTGACAGTATGTTTAAACGAGTACCTTTGGGGAAATAAGGTCCAACACCATAAATTAAGCACAGATTCAGGCTACATTTTGAATCTCTTTGGAGACACGCATTCAGCAAAGAAATACAGGAAGGCCTGCATGAAAGCCTTGGAGGGAACAAGGCTATGAAAAACTGAACGCTAAAAGGAAAAAGTGAGGCCTAAGATATGCATATAAGGTGAAGCAGTTTAGATTCCTTTACACCCAACTTCTTATAATTTCTCCACTGTTAGGTAGATATGTCCCTATGGGTTTCCCTGGCATGCTGGAGAACTGGTGGCTGCATCATGTTTGTAATTTCTAGTTATATATCACTTTGGATTTGGCTTACATTCTTAGTAGTTTCAACTCAGTTTTCTTCTCACTGTGTATTTCATTAGCGCCAAAGTGTTTGTCTCCTTGTCATCTGGAAAGCCTTTGAAGAGTATGGGAATCCCCATCCAGGTTGCATGACTGGCTTTCCTCTGGGTGGTGAGAGGAAGGACCGACCTAGTAATGTCACCATGACCCTCCTGGGACCCGTCACCTGCAGCCTGGGCTCAGCTGCTGCCCAGTCCTGGCTGCTCAAATGTGCTCAGACCGTAGGGACACAGCCTGTGAGAGGAGGGCAGCAGCAGACAGATGCATTGATTTTAGCAGAACAGAGAAGATCTTAACTGAGAATCGGAGGCTGTGGGAGCTCTGGAGGAGACTGAGCCTTGCTGTATTGTCTGAATGCTGCTAGATGGTGGTTATGCTCACATGTGGCAT
The DNA here is from genome assembly GCA_013398955.1 of Callaeas wilsoni. Classification (NCBI taxonomy): domain Eukaryota; kingdom Metazoa; phylum Chordata; class Aves; order Passeriformes; family Callaeidae; genus Callaeas; species Callaeas wilsoni. The sequence continues at coordinate 378,981 of VWPU01012446.1, read as the reverse complement.
TCAGCATGCACAGCCCTACTGGGGCAACACCACACTGGGCCTTCTGGGTTTAGTTTTACACACGTGTCAAGCCAGGACTGGTTCTGAGCTTCAGGGAGGAGGCAGTGTGCTACCAAGCCAGGCAGCAGGCTTCTGGGGCTCAGCTGACCTATGAAAGGAGCTGGCAGACCACCATTACTACTACTAGTATTCAGAGTGGCTTACATCTTGTTGCAAAAACATTCCTTCCTCTCCAGGAAAGATAACTACTACCATAGGACACCATAGCAGCCTCTGCTCCAGTCATCAGCCTTCACACAGCTTTTGTTTTTGAGAGTGCTATAAACATGCAAAAAATAGCCTTTGGACTTGAGGAAACAATGCTGGTAACATCCTTCCTGTTTTGTGGGGCAAAATTTTAATCAAAATGATTAATTATCTCAAGTAGTGAAGAATGCTTTATTGTCTTGTTACCTAAATGCACGATTTTAACTCCTTGCCTGCCCTAGTGCTGCTAAAGGATACTTTCTACAGGATTTTATTTATCCTGTTCATCAGGAGCTATTTTTCTAATAGGTTTTACAAAACTATTTGAAAACACAAATTTCTTCTTATTTAGACACTGCTACTAGAGATCTTTCCCTGCCATAACAAAACTGCCAGTGAATCCATGTGATCTTGCCCTTGCTTCCCCTTATGAAGACTTGCTTTGTTCAAACTGAATTGCATGACTGACAATCTCAGCACATCTGTGCTCTTTTTAATGCTGCAATATGCTATTTAAGAGAGATATTCTTTCTGCTGCCACAGCCACATTTAATAAGGACATGGGAGACATTTGGAAATAGGCAGCGATGTTGATTCCTAGATTTTTTGGCAAGGAAGCAGAGTGCACCTAAAGCATTGCTGATTAGTTCCAAAAGATATCATTTTCTATAGAGGTACCCTGCACCCAGTGGGCATCCTAATCATAGCGGGAAGAGATGACCTTCGCCAAAGGGTAAGGGAAAAATTCAATCCATTCAGCAGTTGGACAGATTTCTACATTTGGTTTTACATGTCTCCTTTGTAATTGCTCAGAAATACAACTTTACAGAGAAAGGCAGTGCATGCTCTACGTGTTGCATTATATCAGCTCTTTGACTGAAAGTAGCCCACACTTGTTTCATCCCAGATGAAAAGCATTATATTTTCAAAAGAGGAGCTGATTTTGAGTGAGTTCATTCTGCTGGAGAAGTTTTTATAAAGCCACGCTGAACAACTTGCACATGTGAACTAAGTTTCCTGTCTTTGGAACACAGCAGGCAAAGTCTGAAACATATTTTTCTGTAAGTGATAGCTTTGAAAGAAAAGCATTTGGGCTTCCTATTTTACTGTCTCTTTGTCCCATTGCTAAAGAGATCTTCAACCTCTGTGGCACAGCAGTAAGAGGGAGGTGAGGTACAGTGGTGTCGACACAAGGCAGAGGGCCTTGAATGCCATCTTTCTAATCCTGTCTGAGAGAAATCAAACCAAATTAAAAACATCTCTGGGCTAGGTAGTGCATAATGTGACTGCTTTGGCTCAGAAGTAGTGCTGAGGTGTGCAGCCCAGCAGGAGGCGATGTGCTGTCATTCAAACCATCACTGATGCCCTTGAACTCCAGCGAGCAGTCTGACAGTGGGGCTCTGAGGACAGTGTGTGTCCTCTGTCTCCAGCAGCAAAGCTGCAGCTTTGGAGAAGCAACAGCATGCTTTTGTCCCAAAACACTGCATTATACAAAGTCTTTTCAGTACTTTTTCTGTTCCCTTTTCCTTTTCTCATCCCCTGCCTTTGTTTCCCACTGACCCACAGTCAGCTACTCCCACACACAGGCTTACAACAGGGCTTACATCACCCTAGAGTTTCAGCTTCTGGCTCAGTACTTCTGCCATTCTCAGAAAGCACAAAGTGCATCTAGGATTTGGACTGAAAAGGAAGAATCGAGCTAATCTCTCCCTTGATCTGTGGTTGGTTGAGTGCCTGACTGTTACCCTTGGGTAGATGAGAGTGGCCTGCCTGCAAACAGCCTTAACTAACGTGCAGCAGATGCCAAGGGCAGCAAGGGCAGCTGGACGTTGCCAGTGCATGAGGAGATGTTGGATGGCACCCAACAAGAACTTACCTCCCAGTTGTATACCACTGGAGGAGCCCCATCAGCTTGAGTGATTCTTCTGCATGATGGCTGCAGTACTGGTGGGTTCTGAAGTAGCACGTTAGCTCCTCTTTTCATGATTATAATGCATTAGACTGAACAGCTCTAAGACCCAATTCTAAGATGCAAAAACATTATGCTTAGGTGATATGTTTAATTCATGTGTGTACTTGCAAATGTGACTGGCAGGTTTCATTGTCAAAAGGACAATGACGGTGTGCTCCGAGCTCTAATTGGACAGCAATAACGTGAAAATGCTCATGTATGTTGCATATTTACCTTCAAATTTCAAAGGCTATGGGTGCTTACTTCTACTTACAAAGGTTTAATTGGCCACTACTTAAATGGAAATCAGGGTATGTAAACAGATATTTGCAAGAGTAGGTTCAGCTCTGTACTCGTTTGAGTTGAGTTGCTGTGCAAAGTAAATAAATCTAATCACTTCTAAATATAGAAAGTGTAATGTGGTAGAGTGCAGGAGGGAATAAAAAATATTTAGGAATATATTTCCTGTATCAGCTTAGAGAGTAATGAACATGTGCCCCACCTTGAGACTCTGCTCTAAAGAAAAAAACCCTGAAACAAAAAAAACCCTCAACCCCAACAAAAAAACTACTGTCATGGATTAAAACCATTAAATTTGGGACGAAACTTAAATACCAGCATTTTCATATTTCTAATGCTGACTGTAAGAGCATAGGCTGCATTTTGTTACCTTTGTTTTCTTTGTATTTAAATGCAAGTTTTGGCAGGATTTATTGCTGAGCATTTCTCAGCAATAGAGAATGAAATTATCAGAATCTGGCCTACTGAAAATACCTCTAATCTAAGTGGAATCAGGAGGTCTTCATGACATTTTGAGAACAAATTTGTAAAAGTTAAGAGAACTGTTTTGTTCATGAGATAGAAATGAGAATCTAGCACTGAGTATTTGATTGAAACTGAAAATTGCCTGTTAATCACTAATGTTGATATAGAATCAGTGGGTGGGAAAGTGATTGTTAATACTTCTTTTTTTTTTTCCTTCTTTATTTTCCACACACAGTTATTTAGATGAATCTGTTCTAGAAGGCTGTTGTGCCTCCTTGGCTCCTGCTTTCCTTGAGAGCTCTCACTGGCCTGGTGTATATATTCTTTACATTTAGAGCCTGACATGTAAGTGGGGATTGAATTAAAAGCAACGTGACAGAATGGAGATTAACTAAAGTGATTTGAAAGATAAATGGGTACAACTTCAAAGTCTACAGTTCTGGGCCACTTTGTCTCAGCAGCATTTTCCTTGTTCCAAGGCTTGTCCTCAGGGGCTTTCCCTATCAGCTGCTGTGACTGAAGCTGGATGCTGAACAGCGACAACTCTCTGAGAATTTTCTGGTAAAGGTCAGTGTAAAACAGCTTCCCTTTCACTTTCTGGACATAGCAACTATCCTGAATGGAAAGAAATTAGGACCTTGCTTTCTGCTGCTATATTTTTATCAGAGAGATAATTTTTTTTACATTTTTTGGCATTTGGAGAATTCTGTTTAAAACTTAGAAGTTTCTAAGGGATCAGCCTAATGCATCTAAGGTCAGAATTAATTTGATATCAGCTATTTCTACGGGGGAGAAATTTATTCTTGAATCAAGAGGGCATGAGGCATTATTTTTGTGCTTACTAAAATGATTCCCATCATGTGACGGAATTCTTTATCCCTTTCCTCTGCTTCATTTTCATAAAAATTTGAAGTAATTTACTCATTGGCTCAGGTTCTTTCCACTCCTACCTCAGATCTAAGAAACATTGTTTTTCCAAGCAGGATCTGTGAAAAGAAACATACATTTCATCATGCATCTTTGACTCTCTTTTCAAAGCAGACTTCCAGGGAGAAGCTAGTATTTCAAAACCTGCTTGGTTAAAAAGACTTGCTAATAAGGAGAGGGTATGTTCTGCCTGACTGAAAAGCAAAGTTCTTCATTTTTAATAATGGACAAACTGCAGCGTAAGTCCATGAAGATAGATTTAACCATTAGAATAACAATATGGAGGTTTTAGACACAAATGGCTTTTAAAAAATTCGAATTTAGTCAAAATTGTTTGACTATTCTATATACGAATGAAGGCTCCCACTTTAGGAAGATAATTTAATATGTCTTCTGTGGCACTATCCAGACAGTTAGAATGAGACTGTACTTGAGGAGCCTGCTGAATCAGGGTAAGAAATAGAAAGTGGGTTGTCATGTGTTGCATTAATTATCTTTGGGGTCTGTGGCACAATTGAGACTGTTTCCTAATAGGATTGAACCCTTCTTTCCCTCATTCACCCATGACAGACAGAGGCAGTGTTAACATAATTTTTCAATAGCCTTCACAAAGTGTTTATGTGATGTGTTTTTTACTATTTTAACCTCTCTGAGCACAATGGGTACCACTGTTGCTCTCTTGTAAACAAAGTCTTGCTAGCATTAAACATACAAAGAAGAAAAATTCATGTCACTTCTGAAGAAACAAACATAGGAAGCTACTGAAATGCAGTTATACACTCTCAATTAGCACACTTATTAAGAACCGGTTTGAGCAAACTAAAATGAACTTTTTGCTTCTTGAACAAGATAAAATTTACAGTGGAAAATGAATAAGTAGAGATGGTGTATGTCACTGAATTATAGAGCTGTGTGAATGGCTGTAATAAAAATCATTTTCCCCCGCTCAGAAATGATGGATTTTGTTCTGCTGAACTTGAATAATAGTGTTCGTTGTAATGCACTCCTTAGCCCTCTAAGTGGCTAGTAAAAATTAATCTTCAACAGCAATGAGCAGTACTGGGGTGATTCTTCTGCTCTGAGATTAAATTGTTCATACTTTAAGTTCTTGTAAAAGGGAATGGAATATGCTACATCCTGTTTACCAGGTGTTTTAGGAGCAATCAGCATGAAGGCATGGAAATGAAGTCATCAAAAAATATGAAGGCATGCTGTGAAAAACCAGGGGGATTTTTAATTCATAGCATTAATTTGCAAAGCTTTGATGTTTGTTTTATTTTTTAATTATTATCCTTTTGTTTCATTTTAGTAATAGAATAAAATTGAATGTTAAATACAATGAATCACTTTTTCAATGATCAACAATCACTCTCAGGTATTTCCCTGCTGCAGTTGCTAATATAGTCTAATATTTGAGGGGCTTTCACATTTTCTCCTAAAAAAGTTGAGGGTGACCATAGTCTCCTGGACCTGTGCTGTAATGATAATTTAGAATTGCTTATGTCTTTTGAGTACATGGAACTTAGGATGATTCTGCTCCTGTTGTAGGCTCCTCTGTTGAGGTTAGATGAGATAAATATGACTTCATGCACGTATTGTTATTTTGGGTGACATCCTGCCATGACACAATGAAATAGTGGTGACTAGATGCTGTCAGGAGAATACCATGAAAAACTGAGACCAATTAATCCCGGAGCTAATGGGATGGTGAAATTATTTGTATGGCGTTTTTACTATTAAGGGCAGGGTTGTCTTACCCGGTATTCACATGTTAGAGAGAAAAACGGACCAGCTATAAGAAGTTTTCTTCAATGCAAAACATGGTTTTCAGAGCTGGCTGTCCAGGCTTGAAAGCTGGTTGCATCCTGGTTGGTTGTGTGGAGATTTCCTGCTCATAACACACCACTGACTCTGAATGAGCAAATCTTAGCTGACCAGTAGGCAGCTAAGGAAGGCAGAAAGGAAGTTACAGGAGGGAGGAAATAGGCTACAATTGACCTATGCAACTGATAATACGATTTTTTAACAGCTGATGTATTGAGGGGCACAGGACATAAGTAGCCATTATTTGAAAAAGTTCCTCTGGAAATGTGTATCTGAAAGAGGTAGAAATTATCATTGCTGTTTTCAGCTGATTTTTTTTAGCTCTATTCTGCCTTAATAAAAATAACCTTTGCAATGTATGCATGAGCATGAAGGAAAAGGAGACATGGATTTCTTACTGATAGAATTGTTTTTAATAATAAAGAAAATAAACCAGATTTAGAGGTACACAGAGTGACACGCATGCTGCCAAAATATCCTGCCCTAGTTGCTATATTATGACCACTGGGTTGTTAGCTGTGCTCTGTATTAATGTATAAAAACCAATCTATCAGTCTGATGTCTCATTAGTAGTATCTGACTCAGAATTTCCAGTTACTCTATTTTCAACAATATTTTTTTTCAGTTCTATAAAACCTCTCTCATTCTCATTTCTTTTGGAAAAATAGGAGGAAGAAAGTCTGTTTGTATGAATTTTCTCAATTCTGCTAAAAAAGTCCATCTTTCCTGTGATCACTGATACAGTTATTGTGAAATGTTCTGTAGTTATAATGGATTTGTTCCAGAAGTTTTTCTGAGATGGTCCAATCCCTAATCCTTGCTCTAAATTGTTTCTTTTGGTGCCACATCACAAAATTAATCTTTCCATTTGCTTTGCACTGACTCGTTTAACAGTGTGTGAATCCATATAAAGAGCCATGAGGCAAAGTTTTTGATAAAAGCTAGCTGCAACTAAACCAACCTGCATATCTTATTTGGGAATAAGAAAATAAATTTTTCAGGAATGACAGGTTTGTCTGTGGCTTTTAGTTTTTCTCCTTCTTTTCTGCCAGAATGCACAGTCCATTTAGGAGTTTCCTTTTATTTTGAATATATTTTCTGTGTAATCAGGTGGCTTGGAGACATGACCTGAACACTGGTCATTCTGGTCACTTGTTTATTCCAATGATTTGAAACAACATTATGGTAGCAATGCCCCACATGCAGAAAAGCAATGCCATCAGCAAGATTTCCACTGAGGATGTGAGGGTGGATTTAAATATTATGTTGTGGCAGTGGTCATTAAAGTACTCTGGACAATAGATTGATCTTTGAGAAAACATTTATACTACAAGTAAAGAATATCTGCCTAGCCCTTTGAGTCTGAGCACACTATGATGTTAATATCAATGATGAAATCTGTTGGTTTCATGTAGCCACTCAATGGACTGTATGAAATTATTAGAAATAGTATTTATTGAATTCTTGCTCTGTCAGAGCCTGTCTTGGAACTGATGCTGCAGTCAGACAGAGGGACTGAAAATACTGTCAGTTGGAGAATCTGACGGAATGCTGGAAATGCACTATTCTGAGAAAGATAGACTAAGAAAGATTGGCCAGCCTGTAATTTGAATACAATGCAGTAAAAAAGTCTTAAATGCTGGAAAGTTACTTTATATTATCTAGTCTTGTATTAGCTAGCTTGCCTTTAAATACAGAAAAAAAGGAGAAAATGAACTGCAGTTAAAATTTCATATTTAAAGTGGGAATCATCTGGTCTAACTTTCAGGATGTGATTCACTCCAAAGCTAGTCACTTGGACTCAGTTGCCCATTTTTTAATCTGTATGTCAGTGAGATGTTTAAAGTCCCACTCCAGTCAGCACTGTACATATACCACCTGCAAAATTTCACTTTTTGGGTTTTTCCCAAGCCCAAAAGTCTCCTCACTCTCATGCTTAGGTCTAATCCTGATCTTTCTTTCCTTCCCTGGGAATTGTAGATGGAAAACATCGTTAGTTCTTGATCCAGAGCATATAAAATCTTTTGAAATGCTGAGTTTGGTTTAGCTCTGGCAAAGTGCAAGATTATTGCAATGAAGACCCATTTTTTTCTCAGTGAGCCCAGTTCAGGAAGTCTTTATGTAGTTTCTTGTGAAAGAAATTGCAAAGTAAGAGGAAGAACTAAATATTTATTGAAAATGTTTAAAAATGATGACGATGTTGGCAAAATCAAGTATTACTGTAATAAAACCATAGAACATAATATTTTATAGCTTGCAGAATTCTAACTAAATGTCAACATTTCCCTGCTTGCAGGAAATCATGCTGAGGGAAATCATGTAGACATGGAGTGAATTCACACTTAAGCTGACACTCTTGGTTACCTGCAGCCAGTTATCCTCATGGTTGGGTTATTACAAGACTGGGGCCCATCACGTTAGTTTACAAGCTTCTCACTGCACTAAATGAAGCTAGAAACTAATCATAAGATGCAATTGTCCTCCTGTGACAGAATAACTCAGGATGAATTTAATCATCGTTGTAGTCAAATGGGTGCACAGGTTCTAACACCAAGAAAATAGTTACACATCTGCTTATGTAGAGCAGCAGGGTTCATCTCATTGGCTGCTTCTATTCATTTCTTCAACAGCAGTCTCAGGATCATCGGAGTACAGGGTGAATCTGACCTTTTTTTCTCTTTTTTCTTTTCCATTATGTCTTTATGAACCCACTGGAGTTGACAGATTTTTTTTTAATTTGTTTGTATTCAGTTGTGTCTCATGGTATAGTCACCTAATTTGGTAATTACAGCAGATGAGATAAGCAGAAATTCCCAAACAACCTGGGGCTCTCCTCCTGGGGCTGCTCTTACAAGTTCAGTTTTTGAAAGAAAAGGAAGTCTGGTATTAAGAGCATGGCTTGGGGGATATGGGGCTGGAGACTGTTTATGAAAACACATCTGAGTTACTTTTAATGACTTGATTTTTATAGCATAGTTGGTTTATACTCCTAAATTGTTATCTACAAATAGGGTAGCAATATATTTTAAAATTATGAAATTTTCCTATTCAGTCCCAACACTAGGACCCCTAATTATTATGATGAAATCTGCTGTTACGAGCCTAGCTAGAACTTGAAGCAATACTGCGACACAGAGATAGGAAGACTTGAAGTAAATTGGAGAAGAACTTTATATGAATGTCTTGATTCATGCCAAAACTTGTTTGATCTAATTTAGGATTAAGCATCCTTCACTAGTAAAATTCTTAAGCCAGTGGGGGAAATTTCAGCCTCATAGATAATCTGCATGGAAAAGAAGGTATCAATTCTTTGAGCCTTTTTAGCTCTTTCCCTTATGGGTGCTAAAGTACCTGTGAGAGATTGTCTGGAAAGTGTTATATTATATTATTTTCTGTTTAGAAATGAATTTACATAGTTAAATCCTTGTCTGTTGAGCAGAAAATGAACTCCTTGGGGCATACATCTGATGCCAGCAGGAATGAGTAATTTAGAACTTGAAGCCTGTACTTCCTCCCCAGAGGATGTGGGAGATATATAAAACTACTTTAAAAATTATCCTTCACATTTGCATCTAGAGGAAAATACAGCAGTTCCAATTTATTTGATTTGTTCATTAATTGCTCAGCTAATGCTTGGAAAAAAAGACAACAGGAACAAAATGTAACCAGGCAACTCACCAGGCGGCATTGTGAAAAATTTTGAGCTACTAGGGGAGTGGATATAACACAGAAAATGTTTTGCATACTAATCCAAAATAAACATGAAAGAAAAATCAATTCATATTTAGGTCTGTAATCTTTAGCAGTCTTACCCCATAGCATACAGGAAAAGCAAGGAAAAGTGTGCCTATGTGGTACTGGAATGGGCAAGTAATTTTATGAAAGCATCCCCTATGTCATAAGACGCATTTGATCCAATAGCACTTTATACTCAACAAATTTCAGACAAAATTTTTGTACAGTCTTGCTACTCTGACGGAAATGTGAGTTCAAAAGTGTGGCAACCCTACCCAGACCTGTAAGGTGGATTACTAGTTGGAAATCACCAAGCAACCTATTTTATTTAAAACAGTAAGTTTTCTTCTAGAAATCTCAAGTCTAAGTTTTCAAGTCACACCGTCTGTTACTTCACTTGTTTCCACAATAGCATTTCTATTTAACTTGCATGTATAAATATGATAGCCTAATTTGGGATCACAACCAGTTGGTTTAATGACCCTTTACATAAAGCTATGTCACACAAGTTTGTGAGTTGTAACCTGCAAAAAAACCAAAACACCAAAACCCAAGAAACTCCAGCCTTTTCTAGTTATCTTTTTTGTTGTTGAAGAAGAGCTCTGTCTCAGATTGCTCATATTGTCATAATCCATTGACATTCCTGGCTCCACTGCCATAGATTTACATTCTCTTGGATCCACTTACCTCTGTATTACTTAGACTGGGAGAGCTTTGCCTGTAAACATTATAGAAAATTGTAAGAATGGCACATATAAAAAGTCTCTTTCAGAAAACCTTTATACACTGGGGTATATGTGTCAAAGTTGAGACTCCATGTGTTTTGTCATATGCAATAACCTGACTGTGTCCCAGCTTTCTAGGCATTGGTCATGGCACGTGGATTATACCTGATGAGCTAATAGCAGGTTTCTGTGGTTTTTCATCTTTAAGGTTTTTTGCTTTACCTCCATTACAATCCAGTCTGCACTGTCTTTGATCTGGAAACCAAACTAATTTCTAATTAATTATTTAATTATTTATTATTATTTATTAAAATATTTTTTATATTTTTAATTTCAGGTGGGGTTTTTTGTTTATTCTGTTTTGATTAGTTGGCTTTTGCTACTATGATGCAAATGTCTTTCAGTTTAGAGAATTTTCCACAATTTTTATAGCCAGCCAACTCTTTGTCAGAGAGACAAGGGACAGACTGAAAATAAACAAAAGATAGCATCCTCATGCAAGCTATGTTGTATGCCCATGGAGAGGAATAATTAGTTTCAATACCAGAAATATATTGTACCTGATTTATATAGTACTGGAATAACATGAGTATATTCAGGCTTCTGCTGTCTGCCTTCAAGGGTTGAAATGAATAGCTCTTCTCTCTCTTTCTCTGGAAGACCAGAAACCGCACATTTCTACAGACAGTGGCCATCCCTATAACCAGAAAGACATCTTTTAGTTTAAAAGTTTCAATTACCAGCTTCATGTCAAATATTCTGTCAAATTTTAAGTCAAGAAGGAAATTTATCCTAGTTCCAGACAGAGCTTAGAAGGTTTTCACTCTCCTCTGTAGGGTGGACTGTGGTGCACACCTGTCATCTGGAGATGGTCATCTATTACACGCTCTGTTACAGGAAGAGCCTATGACAATAGTGGCACATATAATGTTCATTCTTTCTCCCTGTAGCATACACTGGGTTCAAGGCTTTTGATCCCTTTTACTCAAAGTCCTTAGCTGTGGTGGTTTGGAGTGTTTTGTGGATTATGTTATGAAAACAGACTGAAGCTGTGATGTTTGCCTTCCAGTGTTTCTACTTTCTGAAAAGTCAGAAGAGCTTGATATGTTGTATTGAGGATGAGAGTTATCTGATTAGATGGCTGCATCTACAGTGGAGATGCTTAAAAGAGAAACCCTGGACTTCATTTAGAGTCAGTGTAGAAAACGTACTGTATAAAGCAACTCATTCCACACTAGACACTTGAAATTGCTCAAATGAATTATTCTCTATGAGTGCCTCATAACTGTAAAGGAAACATAGGATGTCTAGCTGAGATGCAGACATACAGGATGGGATTTTGTTGCTTATATGTAGGCCCTTAGTACCACTGACAGTTTTTATTATCCAGAATATCCACATAGGCTGTAAATTTGTCACAGATGGCAGATCCATATCTCTTTGATGGAAGCTAAAGGGCGGAAATGATACTTTTTAGAACTTAAAGCAACAGAAAATAGCCCTGTTTAGATGATTAAATTGTACATTTAGCGTGCTCCTTCTGAATTTTGCTTTTACTGTCTCCTTTCCTTTCAGCTGCAGCTGCCTGGTTAAAAAAATAAAGCTATTTTATCTGTTCTTCTGGAATGTCAGTGTTACTATTTTCTAGGAAAGAGATGCTTTTACTACCATTGTTAGAAACCATGGGAGCACCTGAGAATGGTCACGTAGGAATTAAGGTTTTTCTCCCCAAAATCGTGGCAGGATCAATAGCTTTACTGAAGTACATCTACACCAAAGCACACAGCAAACAGGAGGGAAATTGAAGCCCCTGTGCAGCAGGAAAACTATGATATAGTCACGATCATAGAATCATGGAGGGATGACTCAGACAACTGGAGTGCTGCAATGGATGGCTGTGAATTCTTCAGAAGGGATAGGCTAGGAGAGAGAGGCTGTGGGGTAGCCCTGTATGTGGGGGAGTGTTTTGACTCTCTAGGGCTTGATGATGGTGATGATAGGGTTGAGTGTTTATGTGTCACGATCAGGGATAATGCCAACAAGGCAGATATCCTGGTGGGAGTCTGTTATAGCCCACCCAGCATGGATGAAGAGGCAGATGAAATATTCTATAAGTTGGGGGTTTCAAATGACCATATACCCTCTGGAAATTCAACACATCATAGGCAACAGTCCAAGGGGTTCCTGGAATGTATGAAAGTTAACTTCCTGACACAGCAGCCAGCCAGGGGAGGTGCCTCTCTGGGCCTTTTTGTGAACAGAGAAGAGCTGGTGTGGTAGTTGGAAGCATTCTTGGGAAAGAGATTCATGAGATTATTATAGAGTTTTTGATTTCTGGGGAAATAAGCAGGAGACCAGCAGAACTGCCATCTTGGAGTTCCAGAGGCCAGACTCTGGCCTGTTTCGCACACTAGTAGAGAGAGTCCCTTGGAAAAGGTCCAGGAAGGCTGGACATACTTCAAGAGGAAAATCTTAAAGGTGCAGGAGAAGGAGCAAGCTGTCCCAATGTTGAAAAATGAGTTGTCAGGGAATAAGATCAGCCTGGAAGAAGAGAGAGCATTGTCTGGAACTCAGGAAAGAAAGGAGAGTTTATGACCCGTGAAAGAAGGTGCAGGCCACTCAGGAGGGCTACAAGGATGTTGAGAGGTTATGCAGAGTACCCAAGAGTGCTGAGAGAGCTGGTGGAAGAGCTTGCCAAGACACTTTCCGTCATTTGCCAGCAGTCCTGGCTAAGCAGGGTGGTCCCAGTTGGCTGGAGGCTAAAAATGTGAAGCCAATCCAAAAGAAAGGATGGAAAGAGGATCCAAGGAACTAAAGGGCTGCCAGCCTGACTTCTGTGCTGGGGAAAGTTACGGAGCAGATCATCTTGAGTGCTATTATGCAGCACGTGCAGGACAGCCAGGGGATCAGGCTCAGTCAGCATGGGTTTGTGAAGGGCAGGTCCTGCCTGACCAACCTGATCTTCTCTGACCAGGTGACCCACTCAGTGGTTGAGGGAAAGGCTGTGAATATTGTTTACTTGGACTTTAGTAAAACCTTTCCCACAGCATTCTCCTGGAGAAATTGGCTGATCATGGCTTGGCCAGGTGCACTTTTTTTTTCTAGGTAAAATCTGACTGGATGGCTGAGCCCAGAGAGTGGTGGGAATGGAGTTACACCCACCTGGTGCCCAGTCAGAAGCAGTGCTCCGCAGGACTCGGTCTTGGTGCCAGTCCTGTTTAATATCTACATTGATTAGGGATGAGGGGATTGAGTGCATCCTCAGTCATTTTGCAGAGGACACAGACTTGGGTGTGAGTGTTGATCTGGTGGAAGGCAGGAGGGCTTTGCAGAGCAATCTGGACAGGCTGGATCAATGAGCCAACGCCAATGGTATGAGACTGCTGGGTCCTGTACTTGGGTCACAACAACTACAGGCAGCTCCACAGGCTGGAAAGCCGACCAGTTGAAAAGGACCTGGGAGTGCTGGTTGACAGGGGCTGAACATGAGCCAGTGTTTGCCTGGGTGGCCAAGAAGGCCAATGGCATCCTGGCCTGTATCAGCAATAGTGTGGCCAGCAGCACCAGGGCAGGGATTGTCCCCCTGTACTTGGAACTGATGAGGCCGCACCTTCAGTGCTGTGTCCAGTTCTGGGCCCCTCACTACAAGGAAGACACTGAAGTGCTGGAGCGTGTCCAGAGAAGGACAACGGAGCTGGGGAGGGGTCTGGAGCACAAGGCTTAGGAGGAGGGGCTGAGAGAGCTGAGCTTCTTTAGCCTGGAGAAAAGGACACTTGCAGGGGACCCTATCATTCTCTACAATTTACTGAAAGGAGGCAATAGCTAGGTGGGGTCTGTCTCTTCTCCCATGTAACAAAAGATAGTACAAGAGGAAATGACCTCAGAGTCAGCAAATTACATTAGAGGAGATTTAGATTGGATATTAGGAAAAATTTGTTTGCAGAAAGGGTTGTAAAGCATGGGAACAGGCTGCCCAGGAGAGTGGTGAAGTCACCATCCCTGGAGGTGCCATCCCTGGAGGTGCTTGAAAGACATGTAGATGTGGTACGTTAGGGACATGGCTTAGTATTGGACTTGGCAGTGATAGATTTATGGTTGACTTGATGCTCTTTAAGGTTCTTTCCAGCCTTAATGACATACCTCAGTCTGGTGTACTACGCAGTAGCTCAGGAACAAAAATTCATAGACAAACCAAAGTTTTATTACTTCAGTGTGAATATGCTTGAGTCTAGCAGTTAAAGACTGAGGCCTGGCAAAATCTTTTCTGTATGCCATTGTATGCCTAGAAATTACATGGGTTAGTTTTCAGAATTAAATCCTGCTGTCTACTATCTTCTTTATCTGAAACTTAATCATCCAGAGTAAATCTTTGATATTCACAGGAGACACATGGTTTGTCTGAAAGATTATTTAATTTATAAGGATTTTGAGAGCTGAAATGTAAGGAAACACCTATGCTAACCTGTATGACTTGAAGCTGGATGTGCAAGTCTGATTAAAGCACTCAATATTTTCCTTGCTAGAGAGCAAGAAATATGCCTAGAGGGCAATTAATTTTATCCCAAAGTATGTTTGTAAGATAAATCAGATCATTCATCTCCTAAAAATGCGTATTTCTAGCTGTTTACTAAGAGGGATGCTTTAAGGTACTCCTAGAACTTCAATACATAACTATTAAAAGCCTGAAGTTGGTTGGGATGAATCTTACTCTAAAATACAAAGGCTGAGTTATTCTTAGAGCTATTGTTTTTCTGTTGATCCTTCAAAGGGTTCAGAGAATTAGCTTTACAGGGTAACTTAATGTCTAGGTGACCAAATTTGCCGAACTGAATTATTTTCAAGATGAAGCTCAGATTTTAAATGCATGCATGATCTTTGCCACATGTAGAAAAAGGAGGAAAAAAAAAAGTAAATTAAACATGTTCCATAATGTGCCATACTGTCCAGTCAGAATTCATATCATGATATATTCCTATAATAAAAATATAAATCCCAAAACACAGTAATTTTGCTTGAAGTGGGAAATTTCCCCTCCCCAGTATCCTGTACAAGGCATTGTTAAAAAATGAATCCTCATTAAAAAAGTACTGAAATAATGCACCTGTTGTATCAGGATTTCCATGCCTATGACACCTTTAGCAGTAGGTACCTGGCATCAAGACAAAAGAGATCTGCATTACTTATGTCTGACAGGAACTGTGTAACATATCTTAAGTTCGGTAACTCAGCCAAAGAAGTTGGAACATTTTTTTTTCATTAAAAAGGAATTAAATCTTCATTCATGAATTCATGAATTATAGCTTGTCATGATGTATCTAATGTGTTTTAAGTTGTGCTCAGGGAGCAGCAGTAGAGCCTCCATTTTTAAATGACAACCTGCTGCTGTATCTACAGTCTTCCCAGCTTCCACCAGGGTTTCAAGACAGTGTTGCTGGCTTTCTTTCTTTCTTTCTTTCTTTCTTTCTTTCTTCTTTCTTTCTTTCTTTCTTTCTTTCTTTCTTTCTTTCTTTCTTTCTTTCTTTCTTTCTTTCTTTCTTTCTTTCTTTCTTTCTTTCTTTCTTTCTTTCTTTCTTTCTTTCTTTCTTTCTTTCTTTCTTTCTTTCTTTCTTTCTTTTCTTCTTTCTTTCCTTCTTTTCTTATCTTCAGGGTTGGGGGAGGGGAATCTGCCACAATAAACTAGAAAAATCCATTCTGTCAAATTGCATGCCCTGCTGCTTCATCACCATTATTATACTGAGGTTTTACATTAAAGTACCCTGGATTTTAAATTGAAAGTCAAATATAATTTGCCACTAGAAGCATGAAGTGAGTGACTAGAAAAGCTGATAGCTAGGCGCAGCATGACAAATTGGTATCTATCTAATAATGAGCCTTACAAGGTCATGGATCACTACGAAACTCTCACTTCTATGTAAGTAGAACTGGGCTACATTGTGTCAATTGTTGTTTCGGGGGAAAGGGCAATATATTTTAGATTGGCCCATACATTTTCAGAGCTAAAGCTAGACAGGTACAATAAGTTCCTTTTTGATAGAAAAGAAAACGAGGGAAGGCGACAGAGAAAGGAAGGGTGAGAAGTTTTGCAGTTCCACAAACCCACTTTCAGGATAAATTGTGGGCAAACAGTTTCAGCATGTATGTTTAGGCTTTAGAGAGGAAAAAACACATGGATTTATAAATTATTTTTAAAAATCTATCAGTAAGTGGTCGTTTAATGCAATTTTAGGATAAATTATGAAATTGGTTTTGTGTCAACAAAAAAAGGAGAGAAACACCTGTGTTCCTAAACAAGAAGTAATGTTGTTAATAAAGACCATTACTACATTTGAAACATGCAAATCACTTCTTAGCAAGTATTAATCAATAGAGACCTAGTGGAACAGATAAAGGTATGACTATTTATACCACAAGACAGATAATTTGATAGCATCATCCCTTAACGACATATCCACAGCATTTGTGCAGCTGGCAAATGTTGTCATTTGAGACTTACACTCAGCTGAGATCATTTACACGGAGTTGCTCTTCTGAGACACAAAGACCTTTATCAGTTTATCTTATGACATTATTTTTATGTGCCTTTATGAGACACTGTGTAGGATTCATGCACCATAACTTTGGCATCTAAAATGTAGTTCATTGTGTTCATTGTTCCAAGTTCCTTTGCATCTCTGTAGTGAAATAGATGGATATCATCTTTTGGATATTTTGAATTCTAGGTGGAGATTATTTTATTAAAAAATAGGCCTCTGGGACAGATCACATTGTCTGCTAGAAAGTAGAAGGACTTCTGGCAAAAAGGGTAGCTTAGAGTGGAAATTTGGTCTTCATTACCCGTCCTTTAGATATCTGCAGTTAGATAAGATGATTCCCAGAATACCTGCCTCTCTTCTCATCTGTCTCACCTAAGAGGAAAACTGAAAACCAGTGAGAAATGTAAACTCATTGTAGAAATAAATATATATTTGTGAAGTAGCTGGAAGGTACATGGTGGGGGCAGAAGGGGGACACTGGGGACAGATATGTTTTAAGAACCTATGGAGCTGGTGGGTAACTTAAGGGCCCTATCTGGTGACTGCTATTCTGAGACAAACAGAAAATGAAATTCACCAGGAATAACTCAAAATGCCCATGCCTCATTCAATCAGACCAGTGACCACATGACTTTCGTACAGAGAACATAAAATTTTACTGGGAGATTAGCTGTGAGTTTCTGTTTCTCTGTTGTCTTAGAAAAAGGATAGTTGTAGCATCGTCAAAGTAACAATGAAGACGTCTCTCTGTAAGTGTGCTGTGTATTGAAAATCAAAATGCACAAGTTGTAATTATGTTAACTGTTCTAACTATGGAGTTTGGCTTTATAAAGTATCTTGTTTAATCTATTTCCATGTTGGAGGTCTCTTGTTTAATCTCTGCTATGTCAGGTAAAAGAGAGGCAACTGCAAAAGCAGTGGCTGTGAACAAGCCTTGGTATTTGAAATGATTGTGATTTTATTTCCTGGGCAATGAACCTTTCAAATGCTAGGAGTCTGTTAGCTGGAAATGGCTGATGTTTTTTCTGTAATTCACAAAAGGGACACATTGTTCTTTGCCTGTTGATTCTACTAGTTTTGCTGGTTTTCTTTAACCCACAGTAAACCCTACATAATACCTGGGAGAAATAACCCAACCTGTGATGTGATGATGTAACCTAAAATTCACTGAAAATAAATATAAAAGGCTGTTGCTGGTCAGTGCTGAAATAGATCTCTAACCTAGTGTTGGGTCTCAAGAATAGCATGCTGATCAATGAGTTTGCTTTTTGGGGCATAAATAGTAAAATCAGAGTCAATGTGTAGAAGAACCAGCCCTTACAGGCACAGAAGAGCTGATGGAAGATAAGACAACCATGAGAACTAAGCAGCATCATTTATGAAAATAAATCTTATCAGACAAATTTGATTACTTCTTCTGATAGCATTACCAAATAAACAAATGAGAGGAAAATGGCAGACCTAATATAGTTTGACTTCAGTGAAGCATTTGGCATAGCATCCATGAAATCTCATGCAATTGATTCAAATTGACAAATATGTGGACTGTCACATGGATGGAAGATTAGCTCAAAGGCCATAAAAAAAGAATATTGATGGATCAAGTTGAAGGGAGATACAGTCATTTGTTGCAATGGTGGTAGTAAATCAAGGCTTGTTTAACATCTTGAATGCATCAGCTCACTGACGACAATTACTCATGGCATAAATTGGGAGGAGGTTTAAATGCCCTTATGGTTAAAGGAAAATACAGTGGGTCAGAGACTGATGTGATAAAATAATAAATAAATTATAAAAGCGCAAGGCACCATTGATGGTATAATTTGAAGCAAATATTGAATGAGGATTTAACAATCTGGAAAAGATGAGAGAATAAAATATAATTTTTGCAGATAATGGGCACAACTTGAAAGTGCAAGAAAAAGGGCAAGTGAAGTTATAGGTGCCTATGTATTGTTGTCTCATGGAATAAGGTGATACAGTCATATATGAGAATAGTAGTTTAATTTTGAGCACACAAACAGTCCTAGTCTATACAGCACTCAAAGCATAAAATTGGATTTTTAGAATGATTAATGAAAGGAGCTATAAGAAACTGAAGTGATAGCCAAATGGTCAGATGCAGCGAAGAAAGATTAAAATGGATAAACTGCACTGGGCTAGATTAAAAACATTGGATCTGTAAAAGTATTGAAATACCTTTCTGCCATGGATTTAGTAATCAATATGAAAAAGCTTAGACTACCTGAAAATGTAGCTAGCCAGGTATGCTTAATTAACAAGTAGAAGGGTACCTGGTAGTCTCCAAACAAGAAAGAAGTACAAATCTCAAGAATGGAGAGGAGCTTTGTGTGATGTAGAAAAGTATAAAGAAGAACAAAGGGAGAAAGTCGAGAAAAATGCTATTAAGTTATTACAATCCACATTTATTTGTCATATTAGAAGTGTATCATGAGGGAGCAATACTGCATGAGTAAAAATACACTGTATATATTTCTTTGGCTTTCCTTTTCATGGCAGCATGCTATACTTGTGGTGAATTTTGCTTCTTTAAGTGAAAGTTCCTTTAGTGGGAAGGGTGTTAGAGAGATAAAATATTTGGGACTATACCATCTCCCATATGCAGAGTCTTTACCACCCCAGATGGTACACCAAATGCCAAGTCCTAGAAATACTACTGAATTATTAACTTCCAAACATGAAGCAGACTAAACCAGCACAGCATATAATAGATTCTCCCGCAAATGCTTCCAAAATTAAGGCTAGGTGCCTCATTTTATATACAAAGCCCAGATGGTACATACGAACCAACTGTGAACTACATTGCTGGTGTGATGTTTAAACCTTACAAAAATGTATGCTGGTATAACAAATGGCCTCTATTTACAAATGGAAGACTGCATAAATGAAATAAATGCAAAGTTTTACAGCTTACACTGAAGATCTTCAGTTAGATAGACTTTGGCTACCACTCTGTATGGCCATTCTTATACTAGAACTAGGTGCAGAAAAATTTTTACCTAATTAGGGATATTTAAAATGAAAATACAGAGTCTAATGTCTAAGCTTGTGGAAGTCTGACTTAAATTCTTTCATCAAAACCCCAGCAGTGGAGTAACCACCTAATACAATTGAGGTGAATGCCTTGGTTGACTAAGTAGAGGAAAAAAGAATGATAGAAGCAAGAGAATGATTTTCAGCTCAACATTTGGAGAAAGTGAGGGCTTTGTGTTTGCACTAGTTTGTCAGACTCTTTTCTCTTCAGTAGCTATTAAATCCATTATTTAGTTTCAAGCAAAGAGGTGAGGAGGTTTAAAGACTCATAGTAAAGAAAAGAGGAACTAGGCAGATTCATGGTTTCACCACAAGTGGCACCAGCTGGTTTCATGGTAACAGGACTGAGCAGAGGAGGAAACTCCTCACACGAATTTGGCAGAAGGAAAGTCTGTGTTGTGAATGTCCCACACTGAGAATAAGCAACATTGATTAATATGCAATATTAGTTAATAAGCAATATTAATTGAAACAAAAGTTTTGTGAGCTAATGGGGAGTTTAGCTGGATACCAGCATACCTTAGACAGAGGTGGGTTTTTTGTGCAAATGCTTCATAACTATCCATGTCCATGTGAAGCTTTTTATGTGGCATTCTTAAGCTGTTTCTCAGCCTCTCTGTTTCTCATTCTCTTTTCCCTTTTCTTTCCTTTTCTTTCCTTTTCCTTCTCACGATTCTTGTGGACACTCTGATGCCTATTAGTGTGGGTGGTCTGGCTGTGTCCACAATGCAATTTAAATTTAAAAAGTCAGTTAGGGATAAGGCAGCAATTCAAATACAGCACAACAGTTAGGAGACTGGATTGGGTGGTTTTGTTATGGCCCCAGGAGAAAACCATGAAGAAAAATCAGATGTTATCTGAGCTATAGTAGAATTCAGTGAAAAGTCAGTATTCAATGCCACATCACTGCCCTGCCTCTGATATTAGATATGTGAATATATCAAAGTCAGGACAGTCTCTCCTCTAGGAGAGTGAGTGTTGAATTAGTAGCATTTGCTCTGATAAAAACCAAGACATACATATTGCTGATACTGTCTCAAAAAAGTATGACAAGTTATGATTATCAAATTAGTATTTTTTTTTTAGCTTGTTTAGGCATATTTTCAATGGAAGAAAGATGTAACAGCATGGTATGGTCATCAGGCTGTCATCGTATTAAAGGCTGCTAAGGGTGGCTGTAGAAAAGAAGATTACATTTGTTCTCTGAGTCAGCATTTTTAAAATTACGTATATTCAGACATATGACAGCATATTGTTGACTTGTTCTTCTGTGACAGGTCTAAATAAGTATGAAAATTACCTCATAAATGGTATACATTCAAAATTTTCTGTACCTTTAAGTATATCAGCTTAAATAACTTCAGCTTTTCTGAGCAAATTTGAGCCATGTTTCATAATATCTAATGTTACCAGAGCACTCTCTGCTTACCTAATTGCTGAATGTTTTGGGTCTTTTGAGTATAAAGGTCATATCTGCATGCAGTGACTTCACTGGATGTATACCAATTTAAACCAATCGAAAAAATGGTCCATAAGATTTTGTGGCCAGGATTTCTTATAATAAAAGTCTTGGCAAATCTGAAAGTCATTATTTTAATGGCAGTGCAGACAGCTATTGTTAAACATGAGGCACAGTTCTAGGCTAATTATGGTCTTATAACATTACTTTATAATTTGGCTTTCCCCACCTTAAATTACCATCATTGAAATGTGTTTGCCTTGCTCCTATCTAGCCAAGTATCCTGCACAGAGAGTGCAGAACAGGAAGAAAAATTCTGCTAGTCCAGACACCAAGAGCTGGTACCTTTTTTTTTAAAAGTGTCACCTGGGAGCAAGGCAGTGGGCAATTCTATGCAGAAACATGGTGATAGAATTTTGTAGCATTATGCACTCTGGCAGCACCTGTCTTTGCCTATGTGTAAAATTGCCCACTGGCTGTAGCTGAGGTTTGAACTGACGGATAGAGTGAGAGAAAACTTGGAAAACTGGAATCCCTAAACCAATTTCTGATATCTGTTCCAATAGGGAGTGTTGTAGCATATATGTAGAATTCTTGAGACTCATGTTCTGAACAAGCCGTGTGTCAGCTGGCACAGTGTATCATGGCTTGCACACTGCATTTTACAGGACACAACTACCCAGCTCACGCAAGGGATCTGTCCGGCACTGAGGCCCGGGCTTGCTTCTCCCCATCTGCGGGCTCTGGCCACATCTCCTCTGCTGACAGGGGACCCCTTCAGATGAGAGCACTGCTCAGGACAGGGTACCTCTCCTTTACAGGACTGGTGGTTTTCAGAGGAGTATAACAGCAGAGCTCCTCTCTGGGCTCTGTAGTACTAGTGCGTGGAGTGGAAGGGCAAAATCGTGGCTGGTCATGTAATCTCTTGTGACAGGACTGGCTAGAATTGCCTCTGTCACTTTTGTCACCAGTTTAAGTGTGATGTTTAAGGATTATCCGAAGGAGCAATTAAAGTCATAACCAGTACAATAGAAAAAAGGCTCAGAAGGTGCAATGTATTGCTTGGAAAATGTGAGAATGTGAGATTCTGAGTTTTGCAGAAAAGCCTTCAGGTTTGGCTTATCTGAACTAATGGGCTCAAAAAAGGGTCAGGTTTGGTTTTTGTGGGGGAGTTTGTTTGTTTGTTTGTTTTGCCTTTTTTGTTTGTTTTTGGTTTTGGATTTTTGGGGGGTTTTTGTGATTTTTTTTTTAATCTCAGCTCCTGTAGCTTTAAGGGAAGATTTATTTGTCCCAGCATGGCTTTGCAAGAGTAAACTGAATTGTTGCTTGTTCATGCATCCTGATTAAGGACCTCACCATCAGTTCTATTTCTCTCTGCCGAGGCTTGAAATGTTGGTATTGAGTACTTGCTATATCATCATGGTACTGTTTGTCTGAAATTGAGCTTGGAAAATGCGGAAGAAACTGTCAGGCATTCTGGCAAGTCCTGAATTGCTTTTCAATTCTGCTGTATTTATGGCCAAAGGCAGTAGTCCTTGAGGGGAAACATGATTAGCAGCAAAATATCCTGGCTTGTCTTACACACAGGAAGAAGTGTTGTAGATCCTTGACAATGTGGGATTCAGGTGCTTCACTGGACTAAAGGGACTCGTGTAAAATCTGCTAAAATGACACATGTCAAACCTGCACAAAACATTTGGCCAGTGTTCCTGTTAGCAGGATAATTTGGGAATGGATCTTCTCCATTCATTAACCAATAAGCCTGCAAACCCAAACCCATCTGCTTATGAATGCAGATATCTCTTATTTACCCCATCTATTCTTCTACTCCATTTATGAACATTTAGAAACTCAGGCAAATAATGAGGGCAACTGCCATGAAACTGAGGTTGCCAATCCCACCCTTTGAATAAGAAATAATGCATGCTGAATATTCAAGGACATAATTAAATGAAAAGTTTGCAACAGGCAAGCTGATTGAAAAATGTTCATACAAAGCACTTGAATTGTTTAAAGAAGATGAACACATTTATAGGGATTATAATACTTTTGCTAGTAATCTGCCAGCAAAAAAAGAGTCTAATTTATTAGCTAAAATATTTCCCAAGAATAGTTTGCCCAGGTCTAGCGTGAAATGACATACTGAATTTAATTCCATTCTGAATCTTTCCTTTGCAATAAAATGGCTTGCAGCTAGTAAAATATCCCTGGATAATCACAGAGGTCAGAAACTGTGACCTTGTTGTGTTACATGCCTATTTGCAGTTCACTTCCACTGCAGGTTGTCAGGACTTCAAGTACCTGCTTTACTTGAAATACAAAAAAAGAAGCCAACATATCTGACACTGTGAAAAACCCAACCATCTCCTTTTTCTCCTAATTTAGTCAATTTTTCTTCCTAACATAAGAAAATGTCCTAGCCCATTCAATGATTCATGTACCTTCTACAGTGCTAAACTCTTAATGATACCTAACAGTGTCACTTGCT
The DNA here is from genome assembly GCA_013398955.1 of Callaeas wilsoni. Lineage (NCBI taxonomy): Eukaryota > Metazoa > Chordata > Aves > Passeriformes > Callaeidae > Callaeas > Callaeas wilsoni. The sequence continues at coordinate 355,274 of VWPU01012446.1, read as the reverse complement.
ACACTGTTGCACCAAACTTTTCTCATATTCTATATATTTGTTCCTATGTGACAGTATTGTCAAAGTTCCAGTAAAGAAGTACTGAGTCTAAGCATAAAAAAATTCATAAGTTACTTTGGGAGAATGCATTCTGGTCATTTGTTTCTTCTAGTCCTCCCAAATCTCCTCAGAGATGGTAAATATTTTTATTTTTATTGAATGTGTTTTTCCTTCCTGCTCCTCCATTTAATCTAAGTAAATTTGATAGCCGTGGGCATTTTATTTTATTTTACCATCTGTTTTCCATTTTTATTAAATAGTTATAGTTTAATTGTTAATTGAAATTGCAAATTGGCCATATTATGTTTATGCTGTAATAATAGCATCTGGATTTAAAACTGTGGGAAAGATTGCTTCCCAACTGTTCTCACGATGTATGGGCCTAGAGCCTTAAAATTGCACTTTTCCTATGGGGGATTTCCTGCCCTTCAGGTTGATCTCTTAAAGAGCCAAGGTTCTGCCTGAGAAATAAAAGCTCTCCTTTTCTATTTGAGATGGGAAAAGTTGAGGTTCCAAGATAGTAGCCTCAAATACTTTTAAATAATAAAAGTCACTTGCACTAAGGTGGATTCTATAAGGGCCTGTTCCAAAACTACTCCTCATTTCTGTAAAAAGCCAGCTCTACAACAAACATATGCTGAATTGTAAATATCTTCAACCAGGCTTGAGAGACATTTTATTCCATACTCTTTGGCAGTCCAGCACACTATTTCTAGAGACATTAGAGAGGTGTTAGTAAGTCTTGCGGGGATATTGAACACTGCAAACTTCCTCGATGTATCACAATTACAGAAACACCTGTTCTAAGTAACATTTTGCTGAGCCACCATGAGAATTCAGTGCTCAATAGCCTGCAAAATTTCTCATTTCTTTCCTGTGGTGAAGTACTTTAGCAACTTCTCTCTGGACCAGAGTAAAAGACTCTTAAGGTCAATGGTTCAATACCTTTTAAAGGACAACTTCCCTCTACCTTTCCCCTCCCTTCCTCCATCCTTCCCTACACACTTGCGATTCCTTGTTTACCAGTGGCTATTTCTTCATCTCTGTATTTTTGTTGTGTAGAGTTGAGGAAGAAAAGAAATAAGTTGCAGGTTAATTACTGGTTTCGTCTACATTAACATAAACAGGTGCCATATGGAAGACAGAAAAGAATTTATAGGAGAGAACAAATATATGAAGAATATTAAAATAAATACTATGAAATAGGAGCTCAGTCCAGAAAAACTTGGATGTCCCACACTATGACTGAGAGCCCTGATTCTGTATGAAGTCTGTGGGAGACACACCAATTCCCTGCTCATTAGTGGCCAAAATTAAGCCTTATATTCCAGACATATTTCATGGTGCTCCATGTCTAATTTGTGTCTCAAAACAAAAAGCCAAGAGTTTAGAGAGCAGGGTGTTAATTGCTGAGTGATACTGAAAATTCCTGTCTCTGTTTCATGAAACTCAGGCTTTAAAATACTCTGTGTTTTCTTGTATGGAATAAAAAAGAGAAAAATGGTACAAATACATTAATCAAAGGCACTAGTAAAAAAGTCGCCATAAAGCTGTCTATAAAGAGTATATAGGATGAAGGAGATTAGTCTCTGTTCTTATGTAATTTTGGACAAGACACTCTGCTGCTTTTTTTCCCCATCCTTTGTCTTGAACTTGTCTATTTGTGGTAAAATATTTGAGGATAAAGACTGACTTTCTGTGTGCTTATACCCTATTACACATAAATCTTACTGGTCTCATGATGCACTTTTGCAGTCAGTATTGTATATTGCTAGATGAAAGACATGAGAATGGATAATGGGAGAAAAATGATCTAAACATCAAAAGATGCATTAAAAGCAATAAACAGGCACCCTTGGTGGGCACAAGCACCTGCTTCTTCTCTAGAGCATGACAAAACCCACTTATTCTGCCAGCTGTAACTCTAAACACAAAGTAAATGGGCCCCAAACTGGAGCTGGTTCAGATAGAAATAGCAGTTTATTCAATAGATGTCACCTGTTTTTTCTTCCTGGATGATCTGTGGACATGTCTGGATTTGAGTTAAAGTACTCAGCTTTTCTAATTGTGTGAGGAAAGTTATTTTGTGTGTGGGACCCTTTGTACCTACCAGGTTTGAGCAAATTACCTTGTTCTGTTAAAGAGGAAGCATTTCAAGTAAGAATATTGGTATGTAAACATCTAAGTTAATGTTCAAAAGGAAAACAGATATTTTCTTGAACATTCTTGTCCATAAAATCACAAGGGTGAAGATTATGAAGATATGGCCCTTCTAGACTGGAGCAGGAATAAACCCAAGAATGTGAAGCCTTAATTCCTTGTCTTGATAACAATAATCCTCAAAACATAAGCTTTAAAAAGATGATATGAAAAGAAGATTAAATACTACTAGACATATTTAAATTGATTTCATAAATTAATTTGTCGTTTATAGCGTTAAATGAAAAGATTTTCTTTTTTTATTCTGAGGGAAACAATAGGCGTTCTAAGATGATGTGCTTTCTTTTCCAGTGCTTCGTTATGCAATGTGCCACTTGAGTCATCTTCTGTTACAAAACTGTAGTTGTTAGAGTGTAGTATATTTAAGACTACTGCAATCCACTGATCCATACAATTGCTGTCACACTGGAGAAGGCAATCTTTGACTTGACATTAGTTTCTTGTCCTTCCATATTGTATATGACATGCTATCTTTCCCTTTGCATTTTACTTGCACGACCGTGGCATTTTAAAAGAAACAGAACAAAATCTTGTTGGGCTGTCAGTCATTGACCAGTCAGTCATTTTGTAAGACTTCTCTTTTGCTCAGGGAAACGTAACAGCCACCATTTCAGACATGTTGGCTTTTCAAGTACCTCAGCATATTATATGAAATTTTGTTTGACTTCTCGACATGGAGCAATAAGGGAGTGCAGTGGAAGTTCTGCATGTGTAACTCCTTGAAGGCAGCACTTCAGCTGGTAGCTGAGATCTCAGTTAGGCTTTTTACCTTTTACCTCAAACAAAAATTTTCCATGATGCTGTCATCTCCTGCTTTTCAGTATTTCTGGGAGAGATTAAAAATCCAATTACTCACACTGGAAAAAATTACTCGCGCAACTCCACTCTCTAAAGAGTGAAGGAGGTATCTGATGGGTATTAGTCTTTATGGGGATTAATAAGGAATGCATGATGAAGAAGCTCTTCCTTCCTGGCCTCCGCAACCTGGGAACAATTGTTTTCTATGTTAGAAAATACCATGATGATAAAAACTGGATCTTTATAGAGCTTATGTTGCATTCCTTGTTAGTTTCTGAACTCTCTTATGGTTCTGCAAAAATCCCAGCCAAATTCATTAGTGTTCAGGTCTGCTCAGAAACAATAGTGATGGGAAGTATTATGGTTATAATTCAACATGTCTGCGGTGGGGTAGGGAACACTTTTAATTTCCCTTTACTGCTGGTGATGGATTTTTGCAGCTTCACCTTTCTATGCTGCCGATCCCAGCAGTCCCAGGCTCTAAAAAACAAACAGCTTGACTTGCAGAAACTTTCCACTCCCTCTGGGAAAGACCACAAACTTACAGCATATTTTAAGCTGTTGTTCTATTTTCTGAGGGGAGAGAATTGTCTCTAGGCACAAATTAGTGCTACCAGTGGAAGACAGAGTTCAGCTGTTTATATACTAATATGCAGCAATTATGATAAAACAAAACTAATTCTGAAATTCTGCTGTAACTATGGTAACGTACATTCAATCTATTCCATTAAAAATATAAAAAAGGCTTCCCAGCAGGAGAGAGTAAATATTATCTATTATTGATTGATGATGGTTTCAGACTGTGAAAAGTGGTTAATATATTTTTTGTGATGAAACACAGTTGTTAAAACTTCCTTTTTATTGATGATTATTGTCTGTTTAAATAGCATCAGGTAGTTGTCATTAATTTTTACATCTATTTTGAATAAGTTTCTTCCTTCATTAGAAAGTCTCTATTTTGCAAAGGATCTCTGACAAATTCTTTTATTAACCTCTTTTATCTGATTTCTAGTCTGAGACATTTCCACTAGTTATTGACTGAAACTTGACAAAGGGTTTATGACCCCAAATGCAGTTGGTACATTTGGATAATTTTAGTTTTAATAATAATAAAAAATGCTGAAAGATTCTGCTGTTTAATGAGGAATAAACAAGTTATGCAGACATTTTTTTCTTTACTCACTAGTTGTTATGGTTTCCAAGTTATTTAAGTTAAATGTTGCAAATTACGCATGAAATAAAAAACTTTAAAAATTCAAATGGCAACAATAATGTCAAAGCATAAGGACATGTGTGACTGGGAATGAGAGAGAAAAAATTGGCAGCACCAGGAAGGTACATTAGCAAAATGCTTCCTATGGCCATATCTCTGCAGAGATCCATGGACAGAGCTGTTGAAGGGGCAAGCAGGATGGCTGTGCTGCAGGGCAGTCCCTTAGGCTGAAATAAACCCAGAACCTGAGCTTGACCTTTTCCTATCAAAACTGTTTCCTGTACAGAGCTAGTTCAGCTGTCTCCACGGGATTCTTCACGAGTCTAGATAAAGAGAGAGGGATTTGCTTGGAGATTTGAACAGTTGTCGATAGAAATTTAATCCATACAGTTAATGGAGCCTAGAAAATGGTTCAGCTCACTGTCAACACGAGATGCATTTTAGCTGCTTGAACATGGTCAGTTAGAGAGGTTTAAGAAGCCTTCTTTGGGTGTCTCATCCTTCAGCTACTGGTCTTGCAGTGTTTTTCTCCTGTGCATGTTCTGAAACATTTACCAAGTCTTTGAAGCTATCACGGGCACCCTAAGTGATTTTAGAAGGATTTGGATACCTGTATGAACTGTGGTACTGACTGGGGCCCTCGATCTCTGCTCCTCGTAATGGGAACTTATACATGCGTGTGACAGATGGCACACAGCTAAAGACACCTTCATTTGAACCCAGATCCCACTCTTGCCAAGTATTCTGTATCTTCATGGGCGTGACACAACACAACAGCAGAGATGTGATCTATACTGTTGGAATTTCCTGAGAAGGGCAATATTCAGGTTTCTCTCGTCTCCATTTAAACCAGACTTTTCCTTCACCCAAAGCATCCATGGGAACACAGCTTAGTCGGGTGCATCAGGCAGAGCATTACATGAGAGATAAAATGTTACTGCATTAGCTGTCACATCCTGTAGAAGAGATACAAAAAGAGATCTACAGCCATATTGAAAAAGTGTCATGGAGAATTATTTTCTTATTTTTAGATGAAGACTGAAATCACAGTTAGGATTCTGTAAAAAACATATTGATATCACTTCTACAGAAAAAAAAAGCTTAGGTCTTCAGCAATGTATCCCTCAACTACTCACTGGTGACAGAAAAGGGTTTTCTCTTAGCTATGCCTACAGTAGTACAGCACTGTGATTCTTATTCAGATCCATTTAGGTTTATCTGTACCATTTTGCTTTCTCAAAAGGAGAGAAAAAAAGGAAAATAATGATGATAGGATGTGGGGGGAAAAAAGTGGTATTTTCATTTTACTCACAGCGCAAACAACCTGTCTATCTTCTTGTTTGGTTTTGTTGTATGAATTCACTCTGAAGTGATGATACAGATTATGAGGCTGTTATCCTGAATAAAAAGTGCTGCCATTAATTCTCTTTTGCTATAGCTATGGGCCATTATTTCCAATAGATGTAGGTGTCACTTCCAGTACTGTGACCCATCAGGAAATCTCTCAGGAAACTGAAAGAGTTTACACAATGGCCTGGCAAGAATATAATTTACAGGGCAGGAGAAGGGGCAACTGCCTCCTGATCTCAGATTTATTCCTCATTGCTATTGCAGAGCTTAAATAAATACACGGAAATGTACTTTTCCTGCTGTTGAGCTGTTCTCCTGCCACTCCACTGTGAGTTTGAGCTCCCCAGGACAGTATATCCTCTGTTCACTCACTGCTTGCCAGTGTTAGAGCCTGTGTCAGGATTGCAGCCTTCTTCAGGGCACTGGCAGCAGGGAGGGCAGGAAATGTCCATCATTCTAGGGGCTCCAGGGGGGAAAACAAAGATGGAAAGCATAAAGATGGAGGAGGAATTTGTATTTGGTTAGCAGCAAGTATAAAGGGGAAAGAGAAAACAGGGAAAAGAAGCAGCATCTGTTGGTGAACATCTGGGATTAGATATTCCATAGGCAGACTGAACTTTTTATTAATTTTTTTCTTGTGTTCTTTTATTTAAAAGAAAATCTCTTTAGTCTCTGGCTTTTTGTATCCACAATAATAATTTAAAACAAGAGACACATCTTTCAGAGCTATTAATTTGTTTACACCATTGGGAAATATTTAGCTACTGTATAAGGATTTGTGCTGCTCATATTCAGATAATAGAAATTGATGGGAAGAGCATTTTTTCTTATACCTACCATTAAAATGCTGGGAAGTGATCCTCTGAAGCTGAAACCCAAACTTATTACTATTGAGATTCCTGGAGATGGACAAATAACTTCTGGTTATTATCTTTCTTGGGAAGCTTTGACTTTCTTTCTATTTGATAGTAATCTTTAAAAAGGCTATGAGTTTTTGTTGTGTCTTTCTTCTTCCCTTCCCTCTTTGCATATTCACTATTCTGTCATTTTTGAGTACTTAGAGATTTGTAAAGGGTTGTGAATATGTGGTAATTGAAGCAGAACCTCTAAACTGATGCATGCATCACCATGAATGTTTTTCTTCCTTACATTTGAATGTAGCAGTTAGAATGAGACGTACATTGTAAAACAAAAATATACTTTCCATGGATACTTCACAAATAATTCCTCTGAATCCCTTTGTTTCTCCTATTTGTATATTAGCTACTAGCTGAAGATATGCAGAAAACAGTAGTAAAAGGAGTAGTAATTAAGGACTAAATTAATTTACTCTATAAAACAATTTGCAGACCAATTTTTTAAAAAGTCTTTTTGACCTATGTGTATGTATTTTGTCTGTCAGGTAGTGGTTGGGCTCTGTATTGATTATTTCTGGTATCCCCAAGGATTTGTGTGAAAGAAAGGAACCTAAGATCCCACCTTTTTATTTTTATGGAACCCCCATCAGTGTGGATAATGGCTCAATATGGCTCTTCAAATATAAGTAAGAGCTCATAGTGTCTAGGTCAATATCTATAGGTTTATTCTTGCCTTCCTCAAAACATATTGGATTTCTTTACTATATCTGTTCAGTTTGGAAATCAAAATGTGTCTCTACTGGAATTAACTACTACTTACTAACCTGATTCTACCAGACTCATTTGTTTCCCTCTTTCTACATTATCCAGCACATTTTATTCTGTCTCTACAGTGCTTCTGCTACAACTGAAGGACAATCAGCAGCTATGCCATGTTATTGCATTATTTCTTATTATACAAAATTAAGAAATTATTAAGAGATGAGTCAACATATTAAGAAAGAAAAAAAAGAAGGAACGGAATTAAACACTTTACAGTGAATTTCCACAGATCGTGTGTTAACAAAACATACTGGTCTTGATAAAATAGAGAACAGATAATTAATGAGACAGTACATAGGGAGAATAATTATTAATATTGCTGTTACAATATTTTACATAGATTGCAAATTCATTGAATCAGGGACTGTGTTCATTCTTTCTGAGTAATGTCTGACACCTTATGATACTAAAAAATATTAAAAAATAATTTATAATATCAGAAAATGAAAGCAAGCTATAATATGACCAGAATTATAGAAGAAACAGATTATTAATTTTCACTTATAAAGAGCATTAAAGCTAAGTGTTTCCGCCCATCTAAACACCCACAAGAACTACAAGAAAGTGAAATTAGCACTTTTAGGATATATAAGAATTTTAACTCTTTAAATTCGTATATAGTGCTTCAAATGTATTTTGCTTTGCAGTCGAATTCAGTTTTGAATTGGTGCCCAGTATCTAAAATTAACATTGCATGGTGGCTTATTTTGAAACAGAAATAGGTATTATATTTGAAATGGTAAAGAATTTCTATTTTGGTCTTATTTAAAGACTTTACGTATGTCAATTTATAAGGAAAGGTAATGAAAATTTTTGTGTTTTCACAAAGCATTTTGCCTGTCTTCCAACAGGTGTTTTCAATGAAAAACAATTATACAACTAGATTTTCAGAAAACTTTTACCCATGTAGACATTTAAGGAGTGAAGAAATGAGCACAAATTGGCAGATAAACTTTTGCCTTATTTCTACTGACTTGAAAATAAGATGGTATTAACTATTGTGTTTCTATTTTTTCAAATATAAAAGTCAAACCTTACCTGTACTGGGCTGTGTTTCACAACCAAACAAAATTTCACCTGGAGAAACATCATTTTCAGAGTGGAATATCATGGGAAAGTTCAAAATTTCAGGAAGGAAAGCCAACCTGTGAGCGGATCCTTCTATTTTTTAGCACTGTATAGTTTTCCAGGTACATCTTGCCACTGAAAATGTTACCCCTGAAGCACTCTTATTATGTTTTTGTCATGAGAGTGAAAGAGGTATAACTCAGAGAGCCTCAGGCAACAGTGACTTACCATGGACTTCTCTATAATTGAGTGAAACATATTTACACTCTTCAATAGGTGAGACAAAAGATATTTCGAGTAAAAAAACAGGAAAGTAAAAAAGTATATGATCCAAATTGAATGTGCTATGTATTTATCATTAGGAAGGAGGGTAAATGAATACATATGGAAGGAGGAAAAGAAAAAAGCTGGTGTTGTTATATTAATGATCACTAAATTATCAATCAGATTGCTTATGAGAAACGGTCTGGCCGTACAGGGTTGTGGGTGAGGGCACATGCATGCACACACATACACACCTCCTGAGGATGCACCCCCAAACCTCATCTTTGTATGCAGGAACCGCTCCCTAAGAGTGAGATTTGTGCCAGCTATTCAGCTGAATGTGTTTCACCTAAGACGCAGTGCCTGACTCTTTTCTTATTCTTCGCATGTCTCTGACTGAGGTAAAACACAGAAAAATAAGCTCTTTCACTAAAAGGTACATTTACTTCCCATGGTTTAGCTCCCTGTAATAATTTAAACATGTCTGTGCTACGTTACTAAGGCTTTTGGTGCTAAAACCTTTTCATTGTGGAATTTAGACTGATACATTCTTCCTGTTTAAGCTATGACTGAAGTTAGTGGAGCTTTCACACCTTACTGTTTAGCTGAGGTGATCTCATTTCTCTGATTTGAGACACAAAGTGGAAAAGTAACTCCCACAGACATTAACTGAAGTTACTGGGCTGAAGTCAGATCTATTTTAATATCCCACAGTAGAAGAAATAATTCACAGGTTAGTAACATGCTGGCATTGCATTCTACTATAGACATGATTACCGTTGATGGCCTTTTGTCTTTGCAAAGATAAACACGGCAGAGCAGTTAATGTAATTACACTATGGTTAAGCACACTTATGGTAAGAAAGAAGAATAAAAATTCTGCTTAAGGCTGACTGCATTGTGAAGATTTGCCATTTCTAAGTAAAAATTACATCAGAAAGTGGTATGTAAATAAAAAGTCTTAAAATGAAAATTAAAGTATTATTTAAAACCACTTACTAAAATAAAATTTAAGAACTATGATTTAATAAACGTATATTTTTCTCAAGCACTTTTTCACTGCCAGTAAAAACAATGAAGGCTTCCTACTGAATATAATTTGAATCCTAGAATTCCAGCTGAGAGGAAAAACTGACACACAGACCATATCATTACAAAGATCATTTTCTTCAAACTTTTTTTCTCTTTGATCTCTTCCCCAAATAATGGCAAAACACATAAAAGCTGTGATGGGTGTATGCATACACTCTACTCCTGACCACTTTTTTCTTCACTCTTGTATGAGAACTGGTCACAAGCTATTTGTCCAGACAGCCACTACCAAAACCTGTTGAAGATGTTGCAGGTATTTCTTGTATCAGTAGGGAAAAGAATAGGTCAGTTCATCATCTGATCCAACACCCCTGCTCAAGCAGGACCACCTAAACACAGCTGCCCAGGACAATGTGGTGGCTTTTGAATATCTCCAAGTATGGAGCCTGGGCAATCTCTGCCAGTGCTCAGTCACCCTCACAGGAAAAAGTGCTTCCTCATCTTCAGGAGGAACCTCACTTTTTGCTCTTTGCCTCTGGTCCTGTTACAGGGCACCACTGAAAACAGTCTGATGCTGTCTTCCTCATTCCCCCGCTTCAGTGGTATGTGCTTGCTTTTCACTCTCCCCTCTGCCCTGAATCCACCACCGTCTCATGGTTGCTGCACCCATGACTGCCTTTGACCTTCACATCCCCAACAAGCCACTCATTCTGAGCATGAAGCCCAGCACAGCACCTCTTCTCATTGACTCTTCTATCTCTCAGAAGAGGAAGTTATCATCAGTGCGCTCCAGGAACCTCCTGAATTGCTTAAATTCCTCTGTGCTGTGCCTCCAGAAGATATCAGGCTGTGTGAGGCCATGAAAACCAGGCCCTGGAAATGTGAGGCTGTTCCTAACTGCTTGTAGAGGATCCGATAAAGGAAAACTGACTGAAACTTCTGAGTAGTCAACAGACCAGTTCAGTGTTCCCCATTAATGATATATATGAGTCTGGAGAAAGGGCACAGTGACAGAAAGTTGCTGACCAGGCTTGAGAGACAAAATGTGCTCTGAAAAACACCATTTTCTATGAGGCACTTCAGTAATTTCATTTTTTAAGTTTCAACGTCATGAAGACATGTAGTCTACTCATACTACAAATAGGTTTCACACTTTGATGAAGAAAACATTACATTTGTGATTTACCCCGCCAAAACCCCATATCATACAGGCAATTTATTCATTCTAGCAAGAAGAATAAGAAATCAGTCTTTAAACTTCAGTGTAGTAAGAGTGGAATCCAGTGTAAAAATAAATTAGAGACAGAATTTAATTATTGCTTTTCTCTGCATGATTTTCTCCCTAGCCCCTTTGCAAACTTTCTAACACTTATTTAAAATTCCTGTCTTATCTCACATCTGTTGACATTATTTACATACAGAACTCTGATGTGTTTACCATACAATTAGAATAGATCTTCATTTTAATTAAATATCAATTCAGGATCACAACTTCAAGCTATTTGTCAGCACTGATAGTGATCAATAGAAGGAGACACTGAACAAAGAAGACAAATAGATTTTCTGAGTAGTCAAATATTTTTCATTTCTTCACATACCCCATTTTTTAATAGAGGATGAAGAGATTAAATTTCTTGCATCCTTTTAGTTATTTCATGGCACATATTTAGAAAGTTGACATGAAAAGCTAATTGCCACATCATTATGCTTAATTGACATGCTACCTTTTTCTCTGTAACTCACCATGACAGCTTAGTTTAACTGCAGTGTGGTGACTGCCTGTCCCAGGAGTAAAACTTTCAGTAGCTGTGGGCAAATTCCTAAAAGTAAAACTCTGTTAGGAACGTGGAATTCACACCAGGCCCCTTGAGGCCATGAGTCTATTATCTTGCTAATGCAAAATACGCATCACACAACCTTGTAACTTACTGTGTAGGTATATATCATACTCAGTTTACACATTTTTATTTTTGTGCTGACATAATTTTTGAGCTTTTTCAGGTCTTTCACCCACTGACATCTGTCCCTTCATGATATGTTTATAGTCATATCCCTTCTCAGTCTCGTTTTACTCTACTGAACAAGCAAAGCTCTTTTATTCTTCTCTCTTGAGATAGTGTCCAGTTTCTGCTCAGCATCCTGGTAGTTCTCTGCACCTGTTAAATTTACCTGCTTTGAAAAAGTGTGAACAAGGTTCACTGGGGGTGAGCCCATTTAAACACAGAGCTACATCCTCATCAACAGTGAACCTATTTTAGTCAATAGATGTTTGCATCAGTTGCCTTTTCACATTTGCATTGAATTGGAGACATGCTGGACATTGTGTGATTGACTATTTTGTGTTCCATACCTACTTTTAGGTCATTGACAAGCATTTAGTTTCACTGTTCTACAGAAAAATTAATTCTTGTTTCTAGAAAATATCATCTTTCTTTTAGATTTTTTTTTAGATTGTTAGATTTTTATAATAGACTTTTTCTCCCTCCCATCTTCCCCAGTTCTCCCTTCCCTCCCTCCTTACTGTTATTACTTCCTTCCTTGTACCCCTTTGTTATCCATTCCTTTGCCTGTCCATATCCATACAAAAAAATGGCAGTACGGAACTCACCTTGCAATGAAAATTTGGTTCAAAGGGAATACAAGTGAGGAGAATCTTAGTGCTGAACAGCTTCTTCATGGCTTTTTGCATTTGATTATTGTAAATACAGATGGGAGAAGATAAAGCTCTAGAGACACCTTATAGCAGCCTTCCAGTTCCTGAAGAAGGCTACAAGAGAGCTGAGGGGGACTTCTGACTGTAGTATGGGTCAAGGGAGAATGGCCTTAAACTGAGAGAGTGTACATTTAGATTAGATATTAGGAAGAGATTCTTCACTGTGAGGGTAGTGATGCACCGGATCAGGTTGCCCAGAGAAGTTGTGATTGCCTCATCCCTGGAAGTGTTCAAGGCCAAGATGGTTGGGGCTTTGAGGCAGGTGGTCTAGTGGAAGGTTTCCCTGCCATGGCAGGGGGTGTGGAAGTAGGTGGTCTTTAAGGTTCCTTCTAACCTAAGTCATACTATCGTTCTCTGAAATACTGATTACAGACATTTGTATGCATGAAAGAGAATTCTTTCACACTTTGTGGGACATTATTACTTGGCAATTAAATTACATGTATTTTGAGTACTAAATTTTAAGAGTGTACATTGCTTCAGTTTGAAATCTTAAAGTTCAAGACATGAAATTTAAATAATGACTTTCAATTTTAAAATCCTTTTATTTTGCAAGAGAAATGGGCTGCGGAACAAAAGAAAGGGAAAGAGATCAGAGGTATTTTGATAGTACCCTATTGGCTTGTCACACTGAGTTAACAGATGAAAGGAGACTATAGTTCTGTAGAGAGGTTGGGAGGTCAAACAAAAATGAACTTCACTAATGGAAAGGTCTCTTTTTCCTGTAGTAAATTCAAATCTGTATTAAATTTCTAGGCTGAAACATTTTAATACTGCTCTTGCCTTTAACAAATCTTAACAGCACATTTCTAATATTTTGTTTCTGTTTTACTTCTGTACTGAATATGGGTTTCCGTTTCAGGTATGCTATTCTAGTAGTGGTACCTATCTACAGGTACTATGAACCTATGTACAAATGTGTGCACAATGTGTGAGTGTATAAGTCCATGCATAGACTTGGACGTTTTAAGCGATGGCTGTTTAGAAAGCTCGGCAAGGGCTTCATGCAGAGAAAAATGAAACGGATGTGAAAGAGAGACTGAAAAGAGAATGAAGGAGCATAAATGGAGAGTTAGTTGGTAAATATCTAGCCAAATTTTCATTTAGCCAAGCTCTGGCTGAGTAACTCAATGTCTAATCCAGCTATGCCGAAGAGCATTTATTTCTTAAAAAGGTATATTTGATGTAGCATATGCAGTGATGCTGTGATTGGAACTCAGTAATATGTGTACAGTTTACTCTAGCTGCAAATAGTATGATTGAAATTTTTTTTATGGCTCATTAAATAGCTCTTTTATCTGTGTCAAATGGTATTCCCCTTCACATATAAATGCCATATTCTTATGTGAATATTTGCATGTCCATGTTTATCATTCACATTTTGATGACTATCCAAGCATGTGAACTAATAATTTTCCAGTGAAGTTTCTTACAGAAAGCAGATGGCAGAAGTCTGAAAGAATTCAGATAAGTAAGACCATGAGAAGTTAATTTTAAATTTGACAATATTTGCCCAGCTTCAGAAACAATAACAATTAATCACACCACTCTTTGATTCCTACATAGTAATTACATCGAAATCTATTTCTACATATAAGAAATTACTGCAAAGTCACATCTCATTAGAAAACTGTAAAGACCAAAGATGTATTGTTACTAGGTACTGCTAAATGTATTTTTACATAACATGGTAGGACATGAGTGATAGGAATGCTCAGTGTTTAAAAGTTGTGAATGGAAATCCAAATGATAAGCAAGTTGTCTTTATAGATTCACATGAATTAATTAAACAAGGATTTTATCTAGTCAGAAATCCTCTGGAGATTTAATTGTTAATTAAATGTTGACAATAGAATTTTTCTTTATGTTAACTTTGCAATTTTGAGATGTGCTGGACCACTAAAAATATCCATATAGATTTAAAAATAGATAAATTTATTTAAATAAACTTAACCATATTCCCATTGCTAGCCAGCAAAAAATACCATCAGGTATGCACAAAGTGGGACTTAAACACCATAGTACTTCTTCAATAAAGGCATTTAATCTGTATTTTTAGATAGTGCAGTTTTGAAAACCCTCTGCCTTCTATGTTGGCAAGCCTTTGTTTTGTTTTGCTTTGTTGGTTTCGTTGTTTTCTTTGGTTGGTTGGTTGTTTTTTCCGCTCTTTTCGTCCCTTACTTTAATATGTTTTGGCAATTTCAAGCCTGTTTTGAGAAGGATTTTCAGGTCTTCCAAATTTTGGACTCATCAGTATCTTTTTTTTCCTCCTCATGTCCCTCAGCTTTTCTACCTTTTGCTCTTTGCCTGTGGTTCAAGTAACATATCACAAATAATATTATAAACATGAATTGAAAAATCAGTTGTTGATGTGTCTGATATCATATGAAGACATGGACACCAGTCCAACAAAGTATTTAGACTCCTTACTGTCATATGAGCTTTGAATGTTCTAAAATCCCTTTCTCTGACGTTTGTTACCTCACAATTGGGATGGACTAAAAGCATGCCCACAGGCAATTAAGGAAATTCAGCTAATGGCTGATAATTTAGTAGGCCACTGTAATTCAATTCCACTCTTTTGTGCCTTAGCTCTTAGCAAGCTTTTTCAAATGAACTTAATACAAAGGCTTTACTTAGTATGTTTATGGTGGCATAGACAGCCCTTATCAAATTTCTCAAGGATATGTTATTATAGAATGTTTTTAACAAAATTACAACCTTCCTGCCTATTTATGCAGACCAGAAGTATTACCTAAAGTTATTTTAAAAAATAAATTAAAAAATCAGTTTCTCCATTATAAGGGTAAATATGTTATGTATAGGGAGGGTGACATTTAAAATGCAGCCTTCCCCATGCTCAGTGATCCTAGGCATGCTAACTAAGCAGCCCAATGTTTTCCAGAATTTCTCATGTCCCACTGGGTCAGCCATCTCATACCGACTCCCATGAAACGATGTCCTTTGGGTCCAGCCTGGTAAGCTCTTGTTACCATGAGTCGCCCTCATGTGTGCAATTCTTCCCATGACTGCTGAAACTTCCTGAACACAAAAATCCAACAGATTGGTCCTTACCAATTTTTGTGTTGGGTAACAGCTGAAGTAGAAAACCTGTCTCCAAGTGGACTGCTCTTGAAAAGTATGAACTTGATGGAACATTCAAAATGCCGGATTCAGCGAGGAAAAAGATCTCTCTGTAGGTGAGTGTGACTCCACTCCTAAATTACTCACAGTGAAACAGACTGGCACTGTCATTTACAGAAAAGCAGGTGTAGTGTTACAATTAAAATACTTCACTTCCCAATCCCACCTACCACCCCTCTGTGGGAAGCCTACTACCTCACAGCTCCCAGTAGGGCTGATGCTTACATAATTATAAAAAAAATACAGTCAGGAAACTAGAAACTGAGTTTCTATCAGACCCATTTCTCAGAAAAGGCAGGAAAAGATTAAGGCAGGGAAGCACCCTAGGTGGTTACTATAACTGTAGTACTTCTCAGAGTCATCCAAAGGATGGGACACTGCTGTGCCCAGAGTTGTTGGGCAGGTGGTGGATAAGACTGAATTTTTGTTTTCAGAGTAAAGAAAAGCCAAAAATGTCTGCTAGCACTCACACTTGTAAACAGTTCCAAAGTACAGGGAAAATCAATAGTTAGGAAAGAAAAAGCATCCATATGTATCAGAAATAAACTAGCATAGTAAATTTTCTGCAGTTTAGCCTCTCCACTTATTTGTGTGAAAAGATATTTTGCTACAAAAATAGTTTCCTTCTTTCTGTGAAAGTCAGGAAATACAACCTGTTTCATGAAAAAATCACCCACCCTGTACTGAGCTCTGAATATGCTGTGTACACTTTCCTCATAGGGAATCATGACATTAAATAATCATGGAGTGAGGAATGATAGATGAGTGAAGAGGGCTATCTGTGTACCCGTGACGGAGATTGTATTTCAGCAATTGTAAGCCAGACCAAACACATCTCATTAAAAGATGTGGTAGCTGACAACACCATAGCTTTATGAAGGCCGTATTGAAAGCTGTAATTCCAAGATTCGTGGGGCTGTGTTTTAGAGCTGAATTTTTTTGCGCTATACTGTTGTGTATCTACTTGTGTGTGAGAGAAAGAAAAATTTAAATGGACAAAAAAAAGCACTGCCAGAGTGAATCAGTCATCTAATAGTTGCAGAGTTTTTTCAACAATTTTTTTCCAAACAATATATTACTTGAAATATTTTTCCATTATTTGTCCAGTTGAAATTGAGAGACAAGGGATATATTGATCTCTTGAAAGAGCTCAAGATTTGAAAGATAAGCAAGACTGTGGTGGCACAAAGGCATATAAAAACAGATCCATTGTACAGCGAGGGATAGTAGAGGGATGATGAACTTAATATTGAAGTTACTTTAGAATGGAAAACCAGATTTTCAAGAAAACTTATCCCCTCAAAGATGGCTGAAAAAGGGATGGACCCTTGAAAAGCAGTTTTAATGAAGTTAGCAATTTATTAGCTTAGGTATGTGGCTGAAGTGTCTCAGGAAACTACAGTTAAACAGGGTAGGCCTTAGCCCTTACATTAAGACATCCACATGCAGATATTGACATAATTAGGAGGCTTGATGCAAGTGTCTAAATATAAGCATCTCATGCTGCACCCTGTCCTCCATCTGCCAGTCCAGATGCACACAGAACATTTCAAATGCACATGTGTATTTATGCAAGTGTTGCTACCCTGGGAGAATAAAGCTTCGTTATAGATAAGGGAGATTTAATCAATAAGGTCAGTCGAACCTGGAGATTTGGCTCAGTAGATGCCACTAACCATGTCAACCAGGATTTCAGTTCAGCTTCCCAAATGCAGGCATCTTGTGCTACTTTCAGATGCCGTAAAGTAGCCAGAATATCACATATAATACAGCACCTTACAGGAAAGAGGAGAGGAGCTGGAGACCAGACGTGACTCTCACATGTGCTTCAAACACCACTCAAAGTTCATGCTAAATAGAGGACTGGAACTCTTCTGATTAAAATAGGAGCTCAGAAACCTAGCAGATGGTCCATACCTATGTGTAGGTGTCTACAGTCCAGAACTGAATCCTGCTCTTGGGTTTTGGTGTGTTTTTTTGGCTCTGTTTCTACCACCGACCGTATCTTCTATGTTTTATTTCCTTTGTCAATGTGAAATGAAAAGAGAGCATTTTAAAAAAATGGGGATTTGGGGACTGAGTTCACAAAGGATACGTCTGGCACAGCAGTTTGCACAGTGTTGCTATTTACACAGAACGCAAGAATATTGTTTATTTGAGTATTGAGTATCGATTTTTCTGCCATAGTTACCTTTTAATTAATTGACTTCTTACAATGTTAGGATAACAGCAGTGTGAACAGGTAGGATTGAACCTTGGTCATAGTAGATGTGCTGTGCTTTTCACTATACTACAGACTACTGCTGAGTTTTTTCTCTTTATTAGCTATTAGACTGTCCTGCAATGACAATCAGGAAATCTAGCATAAAGCTCACTGAAAAATAAGAACAGAAAAAAACCAGGGGCTTCATCGTAATTAGGAATAGAAATGGACTTCTGGAAGATTTGCAAAATGACATAAAGAAAAAAAATATGGGATTTTTTTGGCCTTTGTCAACAGGATTCCTAAGGAACCTCTGGAAGAAATAAAAACTGCAGACCCTGAGGCAAGGTATTTAGTCTTTCCATGGCATGCCTTCTGCCAGAATTAATCTTCTCAGGAGGATTAGATGGTGCAGAGAGATATAAATTATATATAACTGTACCACTTTGTGGAAATTTGGTCTCTGCTGTCAACTCAGACCACTCTGGAAATTTCCTGCTCATTTTTATTACCTACTAAACTGCTTTACTGTAGGGCTGGAAGCGATAAGTTTTTTGATGTCAGAACTCACAGGATAATACCTTCTTGAATGGCTCACAGCTGTGTGAATGATGATATTGTCTGCTACTAAAGAAAAATCAGAGATATGGTCAGTGTTTGTTATCATGTCATTTTATACATCATTTTATCACTTGCACTATCTCCAACACCCAGAATTGTCTGCTCAAAGCTTTTACCCCTTTACTGTAAGTTGCTGAGTTACTGCTAGCGAAAATTGCATTTCCTCTTGAAAATGTGTAGTGATGTAGTTAATCAAAGTAAACAGTGAAGGGATGCTGAACTCCACATAAGCTGAGGGTCTGATTCTGCCACCCATACTTCCATTGAGCAGCTGTTACTGAAGTACCCTCACAGAGGATAATTGAACTATTCAGATGAAATAATGCTACCCACTGTGTACAGGCATTGGGGAGTTCAACTCTGTATGCTAGATGCTGTGAGGGAACTCACAAGGAATTACGAATTACAGCAAAAAGAAGTGGGGAGGTTATTTTTAATTTCAAAGCATGACAGTAAAAGTTTTCATCTGTTAGTGTTCTTAGACTTTTTATGTCTGTCATGTAATGGTTGGCAAGCAACAACTGTACTTGCCTGATGATGCCGAGCTGTCAGTCCTGCCTCACCTCTTTAAGAGTGAGGATGTACTTTTTAATAGCTGCTAATGGCTGCTACTGAACCTTGTGTGTCCTGTAGAACAGGCAGGGAGATGGCTTTATGAGAGGCACTGCACTGCTCAGAGTCTGTTTTTGTGATAGCTTCTTCTAGTCAGTATTGACAAATTACTTTGCTGCCTGCATATATTTTCTAGGCAAACCAGATTTCCAGCACATATAAGTATACATTTTAACATTTGAAATCTAGCAGCTGAAGTCCCCTGATTGTTAAAAGAAAATTTGGATTTCAGATATGTTATAGCTTCCAGAAACTCGCTCTTAAATTAATGAGTCACTGAGTTCTTCAAAACTTTTTCAAGTGCTGATTAACAAGGCAATGCAAACCCTTTAAAACTTTTTGCCCTTTCCCTTTATTAAAAGCCTGACATTTAGCAAAACTGGTTGATGGAATATGATGAATCTTACTATGTGTGCTGTGTGATGGAACATGATGCAAGACCTAACACAAAATCTGAACTGAAATATTGCCATTAGTTTGGACACCTACTGTTTAATGTGATTTTTTTTTTTCCTGAAGCAGATTACTCACAGGAGCAAAGTGTTCCAAGATGATGCGGTATTACAGGAGGATGGCACAGTTCCACATTAATCTTTTTCCAATTAGAACTTGGGAACATTTCTGGTGCCTGGAGGGCTTCAAGATTTCCTCAAATGTTACCTCTCTGTTAGCAAATTCAACGTATTTACTCACAGAAAAAAAAAAAAAATAAATTAAAAAAAAATTCAAAGGAGTTGAAGTGCATGTGGAAACAAGAAGCAATGCAAATGCTTGAAGTATAATGCAAAGAGCTAAGACAAAAAATCAAAGCAGACATTACTGGCATGCTGGGTAGATAACAAGCAATAACTGTTGGAAATACAGTGCAGCAATTATCCAAATAAAATTAAAGTATGTGTTCTAAAAGAAGAAAACACAAATAAGGATGGAAGTAATGTAATAATACATTTGCACACTGATGTGTGCAAAGACCAGAAAGGCGAAAGATTTAAGAAAGTGTGAACTGCCAAGGTATCAAAATGTGACCTCCATGAATGTGAAAACAAATTCTGTTGAGAAGTTGTTAAAAATAAAGTACGGATGGTTATGCTGAGATTCAAAATGCATATAATAATATAAAGCTGAGTTTCAGTCATAAACATCTTTAGCTATAGGAAATAAATTTAGACCTAGAGAAGTCTCAGTTCATATCAAATGGACAGAAAGCAAAATTGGGTAATTTCTGTTCCAAAAAATCAACCTTGGGGAATTGAGGAAAATGTTTGGTCAAGTCAGCTAAACTAAAGCATGCCTGACCTTAGTAAAAGCTTTTTTATAAATACCAGTAGTCCAGTAATGATTCCAAATTGTAATGGCTCTTCATCTATTCTTTTAATATAGATTTTTGACATGATTTCCAGACATAAGCATGTAAACTAGCACTACGGACAGGACTTTGATGATTACCTAAGAGTTAAGAAAGAATGAAAAAAGAATATAATCAGTAAAGGAGGCTACAGCTTACATATCCTGAAATGTGAGGTGTGCCAAAACTTGAGTTTATGTTGTGCTCATGAAGGAAGTGAAAAGAAGCATTTACTAGCTGTTTAAAATAAAGAGGGTGTGGGGAAAGATGTGAAGTATTTGTACTGGGTGGATGCCATCTAGCTAACATTAAAACCACCTGTGACCTACTTTGCCTGACTACCAGCACATGATAAATCTCTAGGGTCAAGCCAGGATGGTCTGTGAAAATGAGGTCTAGAAATAGGAATAGCAACATTTAATTCAAATAATTTACTACAATCAATTGGATGGTCTTAGTAACAGATTAACTGTGAAAACTAGCACATAAAATTAGATAATAAGGATTCAGGTAATGAGTCTAGTCAGAGAGGAATAGTACTCTTCTCCACAATATGCCAAAACAAGTTGTGAAGGATATGAAAACTGAGAAAATGAGAATGCCAAGCAAACTTAAAACACTTTTTGATAAGATAGTATATGTTCCCAGTAGGGGTAAAAAACCAAAAGGATTTCTTTGATCTTCTAAAAGAAACAGATATGCCACATGGGAAACTATTAATTCATATGGAGAAGACAGCTGTAATTATGTGAAAATTAACAAATTGGCCAAAAGTTAAACAACAAGGGATTATACTAGGAAGTGAGACTCCTGGTTTTAAAGGAAATTGTCAATAGAGATCCTCAAAGGGATTTGAGAACTGATATAAATGTTAATTTTTCATTTGAAAATTGTGGGAAGGAATGTGAAGATGCAAGCTGAGAGACACTGTAATTCAAAAGTCTGGTCTATTAACATGAGACGAACTAGCCGTCTTGGAGGATAGAATTATAAAGTAGGATGAAATCTAATTGCATCTCATGCAAGGTCATGCATGCAAGTACTATCAGGTGTGAATTTACCACCTGGAAATGGTATCTTAGTTGATTTAATACTTTAAGGGTGCCTCAGAGCTATGAATGAGATGTTGTGAAAAGGTAAATATGATAGAAAAATGTTAGAAATGGTAGAGAAAGCAGAGAAATATTAGTCATACAATGTTATAGTAAAAAAAGCCCCCATGTTCCCAAATTGTGGGAAGGTCATTATTCTGAACAGGATCATCTGTAAAGAAGGCTACCAAAATGATGAGTTTAACTTTATGAGCTAACATTTTGCATCTGATTTTCAAAGGGAGAACCCATCAGGACCAAATAATGCCATATACCTGACCAGTCCTCTGCCACTTCACAGTGAAGACAGTGGGAAGGTAAAGGTGTGTTCAGCTCATGTTACCTCTCCTAAAGACCTCAGTCTCACATCTGATCTGACAGTTTCACAGATTGAAAATTTTACCGATTCCTCTTTGCTGGCAGAGTTTTCATTCCCACAGAGATCCACACCCACCTGTGCGGCTGACCAAGATGTACGTATACCAACCGACTGAGATTATGTTTTAATTATGAAGCAAGGGCTCATATAATTGAAATCTCAGTGGTTACAGTTGCTGTAAGAAGAAAACTATCCTCAACTATTCTATTCCTTAGAAATTTTCTTCTAGAATGATCCATATCGGTTGAATTAAACAGCTGCAGGCTTTTTCAGATGTAAGGGCTCTGTAGCATAAAGTGCAATTACAGCTAGAGCTGGAGCTTACATGACTCTGGAGAGAGCCCAGATTTTATGGGATATATGCTGTCTTTAAGATGAGGAGTCCTGCTAATACTGGTAGGTAAAAACATAGCAATCATTTTATTCAAAGTAAGCATTTGTGTATGTACTTAGGCTCTTTCCTGGGAACAGCATTAATCCTTTGAAACTCCTTCCAGCAATTCCTGCTTCTGCAAAACCAAGAAAGCATTAGCATGCTGGAGAGCTCTGCTCTCCGACAAAAAAACCCCAGTTTTTTTAAGCTGAAAAGACTTAAGCTCTTAGGACTTCCTAGTAAATCTGATCTGCAGGATATCAGTGCTTTTGTTCAAACAGAAGTACAATGAATAATTTCTGGATATCATGGTTGAATATAACTTCTCTGACCTAGGACATGTCTGATGAATTAAGACAAAGACACTAAGGTTGATCTTAAATGAGCATTTGGCAAGGTCCTCAAAGTATTAGAACACAGCATGTAGATGAACATTTCTCGGGTTTCTAAACTTGAAGAGAAAATGTCCATACAGAATATCTGTTGGATGATGTTCTCCAGGATATGCTCATACCCAGAAATTCTTGTTCTATTCAGCCAAGTATTTTTGTCTCTGACCTAGACAGTAAGGAGGTCACCTACTGTGAACTGCTGCACGGTCTGAGAAGAGGAAAGAACCAATATAAATTGTAAAGCTTGTGCGATTTCATGGCTGAATTGTTTGCTTGATTTGCTTTTATTGAAGATCAAGGATTTTAACAGTAGCATAAACAAGATTGGAATATTAGATAATTCGCTGATGACATTTTCTCAATTAAATGATGTGCAAGAGGTGTGATTGATTTAATCTGCTTTTAGTTGTTGGCAGCGTGTTCTTATACTCTAGTTCTGTTTATCTTAGGCTTTCTCTATTGATGGTAGAAAAATTTAGTCACTTTTAGGTGTGTAATTGAACTGGAAGGTTTGAGAAGGAACATACTCCAATTTTCAGTTTTGAGTTAGACTTATTATTCTGTTATATTTTCATTTAATTTGCTTGACATTCTACTCTCTATTCAGTAGAACAGCTATTTGCTTGAGATGAATTTCAATTACCTTCTCATCAGTTGTTTCTTAAATATTATATTTCCTCCTCTTCTTCAGGAGATTTCTCATACATTATAGAATTCCAATCAACATTCCTCAGAGCATCCAGCTTTCTTTCACTGTCCTCTTTCTCAAAGTCAAAACACTTCTAGTACACAGCATTCTCTCATGAGTATTTCAAACTCGATGATAAGCTGATAAGTAGATCCAGGATGCTCTGTGTGTTAAATGTGATTTCTTATATTTAGCTCATTTCTTAGTATTAGGCATGAAATAGCCTTGGACTATAAAACCTGCTCAAGGAATTACTTGAAACAAAACATCTGCACTAAGAATATGTAACAATTAAGAATGTTTTCTTCTTTATAATTGCATTCCTATTATCCTAATCAATATCAGTGTAATTAAAATGCCTCATGATCAATGTTTCTGCCTTGTTCAGGAGGTGTCTCTTATCTCTAAAAGATTGCCATGATCTACTTTTTCTAACCTCAGTAAAGGTTCTTTGCCGAAAATCATTTGACTCCCTATTTGGCTATAAATTACACTTAACTGCCTCAACTGTCAGATAAAATTGCAGGTTTTCCATTCATGCTACCTATAATCACTATGTAACTTAATTTTTCTATGCTCTGCATGGTATTTTCACTGCAAGAATATTTTAACTTTTTATCAGGTACTTTTATTGTCCTGAATGTTATATCCATCCTCCAACCTCAGGTAGACTTTTACTTTTTTTCATATGTTTTTAACCACCTGCTTTGTACTTACCATCTCTACCAACAAGCATTTGGCTTAATGCATGCTGTGAGTTCTGACAGGAGATAAAACACAGCCTTTCAGCCACTACAGAAACTGAATAATTCTGGCTTGATTTGAGTGTTTTTACAAAGCTGCACACTTGTGCCAAAGGCCTGCATGGAACTCATCTGATCTAACTTGGGAATCTAAAATTTAGACAGAACAGGGTGACCCAGGCACCTAAGCTCCCTTTCTTGTCAATGCAGAGAGAGACCCACTTCCAGAGAGCTCCTGACCCCATCCTCTTAGCAGGATGTGGAAGATCCATCCTCTGGAACCACTGGACATCATCAACACTTGGCTATCTGGGATGGATCCTACCCATGGGCTCTGCAGACTCACAGAATCAGCTCGATGACATGATCCCAAACTGTTGTCTTTGAGGTCCTGGTCCTACTCCTTTCATCTGCGTGCTCATCTAAATCCCTCTCTGCACCCTGGCAACTACAATGAATGACAAGTGACATCTGAAGTGCAGACACCAAGTTATTTCAGTATCTTAACCACAGTTGCAAATATTAAGGTGTTCTTTGGCCACATTCTGTCAAGTGAAAGCTACAGCAGTATTTGTATTTCTAGGTAACATTTCTAATCTCTCTTGCTTGTGGTGCCTTTTTACCTTATATCACCAGCAGAACATGCAGAATAGACATATCAGATAATTCCCGATTTCCTAACCTGTTATAAAACTTTTAGTGATATTTTCAGCTTTTGTAGACCGATACTTCTCCTTTACCTCAACTTATCTGACAGAAATGGCTATCCATTAAGTGCTTCATTGATCCTTCTATTATGAATACATCTCTATGTTCAACGGCTTCCTTGCACGTTAAGTCACAATCCACTTTCTCTCCCCAGCCTTTCTCAGGTTTTCTGATATTGAGTGACTCGGTTCTCCAAGACTATTACTCCTCTCACTCAGTTCTGCGTACTCACCTTACTTTTGCTTCTTTTCCAGACATTTACTTAGAGCCTTTTCTTCTGACTTCCACTCTTTTTTCATGCTGTGCCTTATAAGTAAACTTTTTTGCTGTGAATTCACAGCTTGTGCACCTTCCCTGATGTCGTGACTCCCTTTGCATCTGATACTAACTGCATGTCCTCTATTATTCTGTAATTCCCATCAATCTTCACTAGAAAATCAACCAGTTGCTCTAATTTGGCTGTCTGATCTTCTAGTAGCCCAGCTAACTGACAAAACTCACACACAAAAAGTATTTTTTAATGTCCTCAGCTTGATAATCAGGAACATTTCGCAGTCTATATGTTCCATTATGTATATGCTGAACTTCACAGACACTTCCAAATGAAATAATTCACAGATAAACTTGTCTAGACCTACAAAGGGATAAAATAAAAGCAACCAAATGCTAAGGATTAAGATACTTTCCAGGCAGGTTTCGATGCTTTTATTTAAGTTAACATCAATTCAGAAGAAAACATAAAAGAGCATTCTTTAAACTTTAAAATGACTGAGTATAAACTGTTTGCCTGTCTCTTGTTCTCAAAGAACGATGAAGAACCTGGTTCTGTGCACTCAAAATTGGATTACCTTGTTAAAAGAGTAGGCAGCAGAGATAATTTTCTGCTGCATCAAGAGGGCCAAAAGTGGGTGCCCTGGAACCAAAACTCATATGAGCTTGCTGACACATTCCTAGACTCAAGCTCAAACCCCTGCCTTAATTTTGCTGTGACTGCTTCTTCTAGTTATAGGACCACATGATTCTGCGCTCCCTATGTTTTGCTGTTATGCTGTTTTGACAGGCCCTCCAATATTGACTGAAAATGTTGACTGAAGACTTTCAGTTTTTGTCAGGCAGGTTTAGAGCAGAATAACAGCCCCTGCCCCATGCCACTTGCGTAAATTGGGGATAATAGATTAATTATAAAGAGTAGAACCAGGTAAAACAAAGAATTAGAGGCTATAGTCACTGCATATTGGAATTATTGATGCTTGAGTGGTTTGTCTATCTGTTATTTGTCTTAAAATAACAGTCTGTATTTTATAGTTTCATAAATATGTTGTTGTAAGTTTTAAATTCTTTAAAAAAATGAATTTCTGAAACTTATTTTCCCATTTTTGATGTTCCAAACAGATGAAATAAATAAATTAGAAAATATGTAATGAATAATAATTTAAAAAAAATCTGGCCAACAATTTCACCCATTTTTTCATTCAGTTCATCTACCTCTGCAACAATACATAAATAAAATTAATGTTTTAAAATAAAACTTTTGTCTTTTTATTAAAAGAAAACATATGTGGGACATCTAGTTTAAAACCCTTACGAGACACGTAGACCAAAGTAATGCACCAACAAGTTTTAATTTCCCAAAAACTAGATTTCCTTTCTGACAAACTTAAGGGAAAACCAGTTGGAAATAAAGAAACTAATTTCCTGAAACTAATTTTGATATTATAATGATAATGCTGTTAATTTTCATTGCCATTGTTAAAGTGACCTTCATGAATCTGTGGACTAAATCTAAAAGGTAAAAAATAACATATATTAATGAGTCATATTTTTGTATAGACAACCTGTCAGAGTCTAAGTCACTGTTAGATGCAGGACTCTTAGAAAGGCAGACATAACTCTTCAGTCAAGAACTAAACCCAACCCTTTCTACCTTCATTTCTAAAGGCTTTTATAACTTGCTGGCAGATTAAACTGTGAAAGTTTTATCATTGTGCTCAAAACATGTCTCCCTCATGCTTCTCTGCAAAAACTCAGACTTTCTTGATGTGGAAATCTAATTTCCATACCAGTTAGTTTAATGCTGAGTCTTTTATATGTTATTTTTATTAACTTAAAAAAAAAGGTATTTTTATGATTCCTGTGTGATGCATCATAAAAACATGCCTTTTTGGGATAGATTTGCAGATTTCAAAGATAAAGTCTGTAGATTTGGGGAGGTGACTTTGAAAAAGTTGAGAAATGGACAGACCGTGGAGACCGTATAAATAAAATAAATTACTGATATTATGATAATATCTGCAGATGTACTTTAGCAAATAAAGCTTCTGAGAATGCACTCCTTTAGCCACAAACTACTAATTTCAGGTAGTGTGTGCTACCCTCGGGCGTGATAAGATCCTTGGTCATTTTCAAAAAAGTAAAAACTTAGCAGCTAAATTAAAAAAATTGACAAAATATAGTTTTAACAGCATTCTGTGCTTACATCGAATTTCATGTATGTTGTATTTATCATATAATTTACCTGATTCAAGTTATGAGTTGAGAATAACATAGAAATTCTAATTCAGGGTAAAAAAATACCTGTAGAATGTCCATCACTAGAAGTCTAAAGAGAGATTAGACAAATATCTCTTTGGTACAAACTTCATTGATCCAACCTTGGATAACAGAGATGAACACAATGACCTCCCAAAATCCCATTCAACCTTAATTTTCTGTGATTCTATGCTAAGAAACGTTTCCAAAGAGGGCTAGAAATTTAATCTTTGGAACTTGCATGACACCTGAAAACACTGTGAAGTAGATTCACATCTGATTCTTTTTAGAGATATCACACTTGCTTGAATGCTTTTTTGAAGCTGCTTGGTCCTTCACACCTCCTTTGTTTTATGTAGTACTCAAATACAAACAAGACTTAATAGAAAAGCTAAAGCTTTTGATATTAAGGTTTTCACTTGTCGAACTTTATTTGCAAGTTTATTTTATGCAATGGTGTACATTGGCAAAAATATTCCTGACCTATATGGCAATCAGCCTACACTCCAAAGCGTGACATTTGATTACCTTGTCTTAACATGCAGAACTGCAAGTGTTATTAATGGTCATAAAATTATCCAACCCTTTTAAAAATCAGACACAGTATTTGACTTGGCGACCTTCTGCAGTCATGAAATTCACGTTCTGATTGAAATGATATCAGCCTGGATGATCTGATAGAGCTCTGGTGCAAGTGTCACAGCTCTGCCACTGAGGTGGAAAAGAATCTTAATAAGCTGTTATCCAGGAAATGTAAGCATCTTTAGGTTTCACTGTTTTCTGATTTATTCACAAAATATAGGCCACAAAATGTAAGTTTGAGATACCTTGTGTTTTCACTGGTAGTAAACAGGTATGGAGTAATAGTTCACCAGCTTTCCTGCCCTTTAGCAGCCTGTTGCATGCACTTGAAAACCAGTGTGGTGAGAAGTACGGATGTCACAAGGGAAAACATATTTATTCACATCTTGTAATCACAGTCATCTGAGGCATTAAGGGTTTCTTTACTAATTTTTTTTTTCATGTGTAAAGAGCAGAAGAGCACAACCTTTTGTATTAAATGTTCCAAAACAGGAGTTGCCAGTGGTTAGTATTGGTTGAGTAGGAGCACCCATTAAACCCACAAGATGGCTCAGTTCTGTAGCTCATTACCTTCCCCCAGGGGTCCAGCCCCAGCTAGGAAGGGGCTCCATGTCCAGGGCTGCTGATCTGGGTGTGCAGTGCCAGATCACAAGCACCACTCTATCCAGGTGCCAAGTCTGAAATGTGTCTGCCCTTACTGTGGACTGTCAGGGAGACTTTATGTTGGATGTGTGGTAAGTTTGGTCTCATGCAAAATCTAATCCTATAGTCTGGAAACAAGTGTACAGGTGTGTACACACACAAAAGCTATGTCCAAGATGCCTGTGGGAACTCTTCTGAGCATAGGGACTTTCCTTTAAACTTTAGTTTACTTGGATTAGGTGTTTGAGGTGGGCAGTTGGTATAAGGTCTCAGATGAACAACAGCAGGAATCTTACAGTACTTTTACTTCTCATTTCCATTTTCTAACTTACTTGAAATAGTTGCTACTCACTCCCCTCTGTGTCAAGTGTTTTCTGTGGAACTTGAATCTGGCTTACGGCAGAGTTTGTAAAAGGCAAGGGCAGCATGTTCTTCCCCTTCCTTGCATCCTGCCTCCTTCTTCTCCCTACAAAGGCTGAGAAACTCTGGTCTAGCCATCCATTTTTTTTCTCTTAGTAACTTCAACTCACAGGATAAAGTCTTTCAGTTTGACATTTTAATCTCAGTGTTTTGCTTTTTATATTGAATCAGTATGGAAAATCAAGTATATGTTGCAAGAGGACCATTCTCACCCTGCTACTGCTCATAGTAGTGTGTAATGGCAAACATTTCTAGGCTGGGCATTTGAGAAATTAATAAATGATATGGGTAACTGAAGCTGAAGAAGAAGGATTATGTTTTTACCCAATACAGCTGTTAGGTCTCTGCC
Organism: Callaeas wilsoni; assembly: GCA_013398955.1. Classification (NCBI taxonomy): domain Eukaryota; kingdom Metazoa; phylum Chordata; class Aves; order Passeriformes; family Callaeidae; genus Callaeas; species Callaeas wilsoni. Next base: position 326,077 of record VWPU01012446.1, on the reverse strand, counting down.
TCAGAGAAAATGAACCCCATAACAACAACTAGGTATCGCAGCTCTGTGTTCACTGATCCCTCCCTGCAGGCGAGGCTGTTGGTGACTCTTTGATTACATATTACCTATGAAAACACCCCATTTACTCATTCTTTTGATAATAATATCTGCTAAAAATTTCTAAATTGGCAAGGATTAAGCATTGTATGTTCTTTTATGGTGAACTGAGTCTCTCAGACTGCAATTAACATTTCATTGCTAAGACTAGTCAATTTGTTGTTTGTAGCTGTGGCCAAATTTCTGCATTTGAACTTTAAATGCTTTCTTCTTATGGTCTGTGCACACCAGAAAATGACGAAGTCAGCTAAATCCTCTGCAAATAAGTTAGAAAGAGCCAGGCTGTTGCTGAACTAATATGAACTTATTTCTATATTGCTATAAGCTTTACATACTTGTTTAAAAATAAATGCAAAGTACACTCCTGATGAAAAACACCTGGACACATTGGAAAAGCCTGGTGAAATTAGTGGGTCTGATTTGACTGTCAACAAATAGATATTGATTACTATATAAGATCCCAAAGTGTTCCAGAGAGAACTTCGGGGTTGCTCCAGGAGGGCACAGATCTCCCTCAGGCCCCATGTTATGTCAACCAGTACCATGTCTCTGGTATCCTAAGGCATCCCCAATGGCTCAAAGCAGGTATAATTAATGTTGAGTTTGTGGGTTGCTAAATTTAGATGTCCAGCTGTGGGACAGAGGGGCAGAATTTTGTTGGCTAATGTGGCTACTTAGGGTCACTGTGTACATGCAAGTGTATCTGACATGTCAGCCTGGAGCAGGAAGATGTGGCACAGAACTTACAGGAGATTCATCTGCTTCAAGAAGGGCAGATGAAAGCGAAGTTAGATAATTCAGGATAGCATTGGGCACCTAAATTTAGGCAGCTGTATAATGTCCAAGCTATCTAATGGCAAGTTTATTCAAGAAACAGTGGAATAGTGAAACTGCTAAGTATGTTATGGATTAAAATTTTGGTAGTGAAAAAATATATAGTTCTGTTTCTATTTCTGTTCTGTCTTTGAATTTGTTCATCTCTGCTTTTTAGTTGTTATACGTGTGCATATATTTTTTCCCACTAAAATATAAACCAGATTACACATTTTATTTGAAACATATATTCTCTTTAAGCATGAAGTTTCCTCAGGCATATTGGTATATTTGTGCCACATCAAATGCTGATATGATGCAGGAGAAAATTTGTTGTGACTGCTTATTTATTTGTGGGTTAATACAGCATGTCAAGGCACACCAAAATATTCTATTCACATTTGTATCAGTAAAAAGCACTTGTGGTCTTTGGAAATTGGAAAAATAAAATGTTGATGCTCATGCTGTATGGCAAAAGGTGCTTTTGGAGGGGTTGTCATGCAAGAAAGGAATAATCAGCTTTTAGATGCACTATTTCAAAATGAGTAGCTGTATTCCAAAAGGGTTTGTTCTTTGTTTCCCATGGTGATCCTCTCAGCTGGCAGTAAACCAATATTCACAAAAGCATTATACAAAAGATGGCCAGTGTACCCCACTTCACACAGCTGATGCTGTGCATCCCTGTGGAAAAAAAAAATTGTAGTTTTTTGTGTAACTGTTGAACAGGTATGGATAATTTGGCAGCTGTATATCAGCCATGCAGTGTCCTCTTCACAGCTCATCAGTCAGCCAGGAAAGCCCTGCCACCCGAATGGACAAAACCCCCTGAATTTTTAACAGTTAGGAGTATCTGTACTCCCTTTGACCTGATATGTAATCTGTCCCCTTTCCCCTAGATGTGGTCAGCTCTTCCATGCTGTGGATAGTCCAGCAGCAGTTAAAAGGTATGCAAAAGGTTAGAACACATAATGAGTTAAAAAAAGAAAGAAAACAAAAATAACAATGTTAAAATATAGATAGTCTTTCAAAAACTATCCCTCAGTACTTTTAGGGGAAAACAAATACTTAAATCTCATGGGCTTCCTAGCAATACCTTGACAATAACGATTCATAAGCCATGCTGCTAGCTCGAATATTTCCCATGGTATGTTACAAGTATGATAGTTTGAGCCTGGCATACATTTAGTCTTTGTGATACAGTGTCCTCACAGTTTCCTGGGATAAAGCCTTTGAATACGTCCTTTTCAGAAAATGAACACTTTTTCTCTCAAAAAAAAAGATTTTTTCTTGGTTAAGCTAAGATGATCTTGGAGTGTGGCAAAACCAGCCAAAAACTGTACTACATGACTCAGATATTTAAATATGTGCATATGAAGTCCCACACCACTGACTGTCAGTTACAACATATGCCCACAAAGACTGCAATGCTAAATGTATTCTGCTATCATAAGCATAATTGGTTTCTGAAACGTGTGATTGACAGGAATAGACAAAGGAAAGAGGAACAGAAGATCGATTTTCCACGTCTTAGTGTAGTCCATCTCTCTTCAGAAACATTTTGACACAGCAGGTGTTTTTAAAACACTGTGACCAAGGGCTGTAAATACCTTTTAGCATGTCCATGACACACTTTAATAAAAAAGCAGTGTGTTTTGCCTTCAGGGGGATGGACTTCCCTGCTGTCAGCCTCCCAGTTCTCTTGGTTCATTGTCTGTTCTCTTTGAAACTAGGACACCTATTGTATAGTTGGGTATAAAGAGGAAGATGTATTTCATCTTTTATAAGGAAGTCCAAGAGGTAAAGTCAAAGACAAGAATAAATGAAAGATGTTTTGTCTTACAACGAATAAGAATTAGATCCCGGTATCATACTGTCAAACTCCACCACAAGTATCCCTTTGTTTTGGTTTTGTTCTTTAGCACAAGGACTTAAAATCTTATTCATCCTTAACTTCAAGGGTATGTGCTTTCTTTATCAGCAGAAAGAGCAAACTCAAACCAAATGTCACATGCATTTGGAAATTCACAACAAATGTAATAATGAGTGTTAACCCTCAAGAGGGAGATATTTTAGCTCACGAGAAAAGAAAGAGGCAACTTAGATGTGGCAACCAATTGAAAATATTATCCCCGTCCCCTCCATCTTTCCTTACTTGCATTTTCTAAAATAAAAGCAAACTTTCTGACATAGAATTTGCAAGAAAAGTTCTGAATGCATTAGGTGGGTTAATTCCTTGGAGCAGTCAGCATTCTTTAGTGATAAAAGATATTGAACAGGTTATTTTTTGCTTCAATGCATCGGTAGGATGAAAACAATCAAATGTTCGAGTTTTATAGCATTGCAAGCCTATTTTTTGTGCTGAAGCTGAAGTGAAACGACAATATTGTGTGTTTTACATTTACAGTAATATGCTAGTGCAAGGTTAACTCCTGATCATGCACTGAAACTTGGAATTTCACCCAGATATGAGTCATTAAGAACCCGGATATTTTCTGATTGGTATGCTTTTTCTTACACAAGGCATGACTGCTATAGTTCAGCATGCAGCAACACCAGCTGTAAAGAAAGTAGAACACTTTAATTATTGTGGAAGAGTGGGTGCCACATAAAGTTACAGTTTGCTAACAAGATTTAATGATAACTCAAAGTTCAGAGGCATTTTCAGTACAGCAGAGAACCAGGATTTTATGTAACACAAAAATTGCAATGTCTTGAGAAGAGAAACAACAGAAATGAGATTGATTTTAACAGAACGAAATACGAACTGATTTTAGGGACTAATGATAACAGAGGGGCTGTCGTAAGTCAGAAGCAGAAACAGATGAGAAAAAATTTTGTATACTAGCGAAACAGTATAAATTTGAGCTGCTGGTTTGATGTATTTGTTTAAAAAGTTAAATCACTTCTGGGATATAAAAGTGAAACAGAGATCAGAGAGATCTAAGGCCATGATGCTGTGCACTTAAGGGACCTTCTTTGAAAAGCAATGTTCAGTTCTGGCCACCTGCCTCAAAGAAAGGTGCATTTAATGTGATGTAGGGACACAGAAGTCCTAGAAATATATTGAAATATGTGGAAGTTTTGTTTTATAGGATGTTATGAATAGAGCTAGGTTGGTTTAGACTGCTGTCCATACTGAACTGAATGGGAAGGAAGGACTGTTACTGTCCATAAAGCTATTATAAGATAAAACTTGCATTATTTAACTCAGGAGATGGCATCAGCAGGAAAACAGATGGATATAAACTAACCATGAATACATTTAGCCTGACAAATAGAGAGAAAATTAACACATGGCATTTAAGAACAGGTTTTCAATAACAATTATAGGGTCAAAACAAAGAAAATAGAAGTATTTTAATTTTAATTGTGAAAAAATTATAAGCACATGATTTAATGTCTTATTTTCAATAGTAGGAAACTGGGCACACAGACCCAGCATGTCCTTCTCAGTCCTATGTGTTTGCAAGGTGGTGCCTATCTATATCTGAGATCAGAAGACATATAGAGCTTTCAACCACAGAGAAGGGGAGGGGAGGCAGATGAGAAGTGAAGAAAGGCAATACATGGAATTTTTTTTTTTTTGTGGAGAGACATACTCTAGAAAAAGCTGTCTGAATTCTCTGTAATTCAGCATGACCTAGTGCATCACTAATGGATGATTATTGGGAATAATAAAAGGATTCATAATGTTTAACACTGAGGTGGATGCACAAACCAGCTGCATTTCTTGCACATGGTGACATTATTCTGTTAAGGAAACACGTCTCTTGGGCAAGTTAAAGAAATGTAAATACACCCATAGTGAAGAATCAAGTTAGCTTGATGACAGGAGAATTCTGAAATGATGAGCCTCCAAATTTATACATGCCAGAGAACTGCAAACTCCCAGATGACAAACCTGCCTTTTGTTAAACAACCATTCGGTGTAATGCGCATTTCATTTCTCTGGGTCAGTTCTTCCTTATGCAACTCTCTTTCTTGAGCCAATCAAACTGCAAACCTAAATAGCAAGAAAGGAGTATGGACACAGAAACACCACAGGTATGGAAATTTGAGATTTAAATATTTGTAATAAGTTATGCAGTGAATAAATAAGTAATCCAATTAGGGAAACTTGAAATAAATTTGGGACAAATTCTTTTCCATAGAAATGAAAGTGTTGGTCACTGTCGCATTGGCTGTGCTGAAAGAGTTGGGTTGCTGCACACTTGTGCAGCATTCAGTCTCCCCTTCCCGTCTGTCTCCCCTGCATCCTTCTCCTCCCTGACTTTCACTGAATTTCCATAAGGAGGACATTTATACACAAAAAAAATCCAAGGGAAATCCAGTGTGTGTTCGAACTTCTGCCTAGTTTGGATGATGATGGGCCAAGATCTGAATAAAATTGACCATTTAATTGTAGCTGTGATGTTTTTCTCTCTTACCATCTTCCTCTCCCTATCCAAGAACTATACCAGAAGGTCTGGGCCACATGTAAAGCAGAAGATTGAGGATTTATATGTACCTGGTTTGTAAACTGGAATTTCAGCTTTTCTTATATGTGAAGAACAATGTACCTCTAATAGCTTTCTTTTCATACAAAAAACAACTAATCAAACAAACACTTTTAGTCATTGCTCTACAGATATTCCAAAGTCACCTGACTGCAAACCTAGTCTCATGCATAGAAACTGCTTTCAGTAATAGTCTCATACACCTTCAGCAGAGCCTGTCTTGTCCATTTCTTGATAAAAATATCCTTGTCAAGTTTACCAAGAGGCTTAGAATGGATTTGTCTGAGTGATCTTTCCCTTTAATATTTACTGTTTTCTCAATATTTTTCTTACGCACATTCGATCAGTTTTGTTTTAACTTTTTTCTCAGTTATAGTCAAAATGTATTAGCAGTATGGAACCCAGAATATAACCTCGGAAAAACATCAAATAAAATGCACATGCTCCTAATGTTTCCAGTTTAAAATTGCCTATAAGCCTTGCCTTTTAGCTATTTTTAAATTAATTTAATGTTTGGCATCCTGATTTTGTGTAACTCTCTTCTGAATTCTAGCAGCTTTAACCTCGTACCTCTGTACCCATAAAAAATGAGTACCTCGGTAATTTGACAAATTCTTTTGTCCATAAACTATGTTGCATGACATTAAATATGCTACCCTCTATTCTTTATTAATCAATTTCTCCATCAGATGTTCCATTACTTTTCCCAAGATTGATGTCAGATGGACAGGCGTATATTTACCTAGACTACCTCATTCATCACAGAATCCATAAAATAATACCAGGCTGGAAGAGACCTCAAGGATCATTTGATCCAACCACTCTTGGCAAAAGCAGGGCCAATCACCCTGTTCAGCTGAATTGTAAGGGTCCAGTTAAGGGGAATCCACCACTTCTGGGGAAGAATATTCCAATGGCTCACTGTTCTCATTGTGGAAAATGCTCCTATTGTTTCCAGCTGGAATCCACCCAGTAGTATCTTGTAACCATCAACCTTGTATCCATCAACCTGCTTCTTTTCCATGTCACTCCTTGTAGAAGGGGAATCTCTATCTTTGCTGTAGCCATGCCTTAAATACTGGAAGATAGTTTCCCTTTAGCCTTCTTTTCCTGAGACTGAACAAACCCAATTCTCTCATCCTAACCTCACATGCCAGGCTTCCCAGTCTTTTTGTCATCTTTGGGGGCCCTCTTTGGACCTTTCCCAGACTGTTCACATCTTTTTTTTTGTAGAGCAGAGACCAAAACTGAACACAGTATTCCAGGTGTGGCCTGACAAGTGCTGAGCAGAGAGGAAAAATGACTTCTTTATCTCTGCTGGTGATACCCGTGTTGATACAATCCAGCAATCTCTTGGCTTGCTTTGCCACAGCAGCACATCATTCACCTATATTGAGCTGCTTGTCCACTAGAACCCTCAGGCCCCTTTCCACAGAGCTGATCCTTGGCTGGGTAGATTCCTGTACCAGAATGTACCAGACTCCTGGAGAATGTTTTCCCAGGCGCAAGACCTTACATTTGTTTTTGTTGAACTTCATAAGGTTCTTGTTAGCCCACTCTTCCAGCCTACCCAGATCTTCCTGCCCATTGCCTCTCCTTTAAAAAGTGCTTGTTTCCCCTCTCAGTTTGGTATCCTTGGCAAACTTTATCAGGGTGCACCTGATCCCATCATCCAGATAAATTATGAGGACATTAAACAGGGTTAGGCCCAATATTGATCCCTGGGAGACCCCACTTGTGACAGGTTGCCAGGTTGGAAAGGAACTCTTTACCACCACTCTACGTGTGCTGCTGGTCAGGCAGCTCCCCACCCACCGCACAGACCTCTTGTCTAGACTGTCATGCATAAGAAGTTTCTTTGAGGAGGAGACTGTGGGAAACTGTATGAAAAGCCTTGGAGAAATCCAAGTAGATGATGTCCACCATTTGAAAGCAAAATATGGACATAACTTTGGCTTCCATCTAATGCTCAGGATCTATCACAGCAATCTAAGATTTATTGCAAATAATAAGTGGCCTAACAAAGCTTATTAGGCTCTTTTTTTTCTAACATACCTACATGCATTTTTAAATAAAAGACACAGCCTAGATAGCTGGTACTTGGAACACGCTGCCTTTGTTGTTTTAAGTGTAACATTTCATCTCTGTCTTCAAATGATATGACTACATCTGGCTTTTTCACAGTCCCAGAGCTGAAATATTTATTCCGCATTTCAGTCACTTCTGTGTTGTTTTTGACAACTGTATCCTTTCCATTTAACAATGGACAAACACTTCTGTAAGGTTGCTTTTTACACCAGATATATTTAATGTTCCTTTTAGCATAATAAACTCAGATAGCCATAGAATTCCTCCTATATTCTTCTGTCTTCAGTAGCCATTCAAATCCTAAATTCAAATGATCTAATCAATTTTCTCTCTTGGCTCCCTGCCGAACTTGTTTATATCTAAAATTTCACATTGTCTTAATCTTTTCAGCTAGACTGGTATAGAATAAAATGTGCCCTCATAGCAATTCTGAAATCATCTCTTAAAATGCTTTTAAATATCTTTATTATTGTTTACATAAATTTTTTCCTTTTAAATTCTTCCTCTTATTTATTAGGCACAAACTTGTCCTGTTTCAAAGTGGCCATTTTAAAGTAGTGGATGTATGTTGCATGCAACGAATGTAATCAAGTTCTTGCTTTCACTTAAGGAATAACTAACTTTTAGTCCTGGAATCAATTTTGATTTAGCTGTCAGGATATCTTGTACAGAATTCTCTACGGAGAGACATAAAACTTTTTGATTTAGGAAATTTTTATCAATCATTTTTCAGAATTTCAAAAGTGTATTATTACTGGAAATGTCAAGCCTGTAGAGCTACACCTTTTAACCAGATACTCACCTGTGAAAAACCTTTTCTTAAAAGCTCATACAGTACAAAAAGTCTTTTCTCTTCTTCCTCTTCATAAACCTTTTAAGTAGGGGTTTAAGGGAGTAATCATCCTGCTGCATAGGGTAGTTTCATGGTAAGTAGCTGCCTGCATCTAATTGTCCTTGTCACAGTCTCTGTGGCAAGGGAGATTGATCTGTAAACACAAAGGCATTTACTACATAGTTGTCAGTAGGTAGAAATCAGTTATTGCCACATAGTGCCTCTTCTCCTCTTCTCTTGCCACTGTGTTTTTCCTAAATTGCTTATATGGAGGGAGTTTAACATTCTTATCACAGAAATCTTCCTTCAAGTTCCAGTAATATCGAGCAGGTCAAATTCATTCTCATAGTACAAGTAGTTCCTACTCTTCCTGTTTACCACACAAGCTCCTGCCATTCATGAATAGGCAATTAAAGAATTTATTTTCTTTCTGTCATTCAGTGTCTTGATTAATTTTGTTCTTGACAACTTGACTGTGCTAAATGAGTGTTTATTTGCTGCCCCTTTTTAATCTCCCCTTTTGTTGTAAGTTTAATGCCATTATTACTAGTCTAGTCAGCTTGTCCCCTGTAAAATTGATTTCCCCTTTAATGAGCTGGAGGCAGTGCAAGCCACATAACTCCTCAGTTAGAAAACGGCTCTTCAGTCCACCAAACTAAAATCCCCTCTCCCTCTTACACCTCTCTAATTGGCAGTTTATTTGTAAAAACTCCTCATTCCTGTGTTCATTTCTGGGACAGGAGCAGTCTCCAAAAACCTCATTTTTGTATTTTCATACTTCACAGCTTTCTGAACTCTCTGAAATCATTCAGGACTGGTGAGGAGACACATGAAGCATCTCTAGTACCAATACATATCACTACTACATTAAATATCCCCCACTCAATTAGGTTAGGTTTTTTGTTCCCTAATGAAGAAGATTTGAGACTCTGTGAGAAGGAATACCATAAAAGCCTTATCCTATAGAAAAAAACCTAGTTGTTTTAACAGCAGTTAGTCTGTGCATAGCATTCTATTGCAAATGTCCTTGAGAAGTTTCTCTTGTTGGCAAACTAACTTTGCAGGAGGAATACTTTGGGGCAGCAGAAATGTATTTTTTCTGTTGCATGAAATTCCTTTCAACTTTTGCTCCTTCCAGGTAGCTTTTGGTCCACGTACATGAACTTAGAAGAGTAACTTCTGTTGCTGAGGAAAGGCAAGGCACACTGCTCCCATAATACCCAAGATCTCTAGGTCTGTGAAATACAAAAGGAGACTGAAAGACCTGGACTGACTTCTCCCTCATGACTACTTTTTTCATTCAGTGCATGAATGCATCTCTACATCTCCCCTTTGGTTAGTACAGCTCTGTAGGAGCTATCTAGTAGGTTACCATGAAAACACTCTATGCTGCTGTGCTGTGGTCCCAGAGGTTAAACTATGCTGTGTATATGTATATATATATACATATATCTATATCTCTATATATATATCTGTGGGTTGCTGAAGTTATGCATCATCAAGTTTACTTCTCGCCTTTGTCTTTAAAAAGCACGGGAAAAAGTGTGTTCATTGGTTGGTTGATATTTTAATGTAGCTCTTGCATAAGATTTTAAAGCAATGTTAAATTCTTGAAAGTTTGAAAATACTCTGAAGTTGCCTATGTAAGTACATTGCTACAAAATAACAGCAAAGGAGTTGTTTACAACATTTAAAATGCTGCATCCTAATTACAACATAGACAGGAATCCCATTAAATCTTCATGAGAGCATAATTTCCTGACTTTTATGCAGTATCATCTCAGTAACATTATTTGTCATGGCTTAAGCGTGACATAGGTGTGTCTTTGATGGTAGATAAAGCTTCCAGGGTGCCCCTGGAAGTAAAATCACTTGTCATTATAGCTACTAGCCCTATAGCTGTTGAGGGCACTTGTTTCCTCTGCTGAACTAAGAAAAAGGGTGGGAGGTCATTGCACAGGATGAAGTGGAGAAGTAACATCTGGAAAATTCAAACTCCGTACCAAGAAACTCTGTTTTACCTCATTCTAGTGTTAGATTTTAACACTGAACTTCCCTATAACAGGCCTAAAAGCCCCATCCAACCCATGGCCTTCTGAATAAATCATAGCTTGGTACTGCCAGCCAGTGCCCAGGCTGTACAGCTTGGCAGTGGCACTAGAATGCCCTGAAGGTGACACTTGGATCATTTTGTATCCTTTCCCTTTAAGCGTTTTTAGGATATCCGTCTCTCTAGACTTCATTCAGCAATTCACACACCCAGTAGAGGAAAGAAAAGCTGTAGTGAAGCCTATTTTTTGCTCAGTTGAGAACACGTAAAGTGGACAAGTGACAATTTTACCTTTAGTAAGCCATTTGCCCACCACATTGGTGTGTGGTTGTATGCAGACTAGCACTGGGGGTTTTCTTGCAAAAAATTATTCCAGCTCCACTGCGCCTCAGTTTCCTTATGTATAAACCATGGATAACTCGCACTTCCACAAATTATTGGCGGTAATGTTTGTGAAGTTGTGAAGTGTTCTTTAATCTCCACATGCCAGCTGCTCTATCATCATTAGTTTACTCGTTTTGAATTGCCTTGTTTTGTTTTCCATAGGCTAGGAGGCTTAGAAGTTATTGTAAAAACTGTGCCAGTGAGGTTTCAAGTTATACTTCTTTGTTTTCAAATAGAATTGTGATTAAACCTTGTCAAATCCCCTCTACTGCCTTTCCTGCTACTGCTGATTAGTTAAGAAGCAGAAGGGAACATTGCGCTGTAAAACATCCATTTATCTGCCAGTGTCAGGTTCTTCTGACATGAGGTGCTAATGCAAAGCACATTAAGCATTAACAGTAGGTGCTCCAGACCCAGCATTCCCAGACAGGCATTAAGAGACCTCAAATGAGTCAGTGTCACTCTATGGTTTAACCTAAAACCAACCCTTTAGGGCACCCCTATCAAGTGTAAGAGAAATGGAAGGTTTTAAAGGCTATTAATCCAAGTGACTCCACATTAGAAGAGCACAAAGTTATTTGTCACAGGTCTTTTTGTCATCACATTATTGTGCTAAAATGTGAAGGATTTGGTATTCCTGAAATTCCTTTTTCCACCTACTTAAGCATGAAGGTCTTTTGTTGATACACTTATAATGCTAAACTATGATACTTAGCAGCTACTGGCTTTTATTCTCATATCTACAAAGCATGAAGAGCAGCAAAAACCTCCTTAGGAAACAAGGTTTGAACTGAAAGGAATCCTGCGTAAACAAGTAAGTGATCTCTCTGCCCCTAGACAGGCACCATTACAGCATGCAGCAGAGGCATTGAATGAGCTGAATACACTGCAAGGTGTAAACTTCTTTTACCATATTTGTTATCTGAAGCTGTTTTATTTCTAATGCAATGTATGTTTTCTACCGTGTTTCCTACCTTGAAGTTTCTGAGACTCAGGAATAATCATGTTGTTTTAGGAAGCTCTGATCCAGTGTTTGCATGGAAAGGTGTCTCAGATAGCTGGTTGTCTGGCAGCAGCTGATTCAAAGTGTCTGGCAGCCGAATGTGAGCAGCTCAGGTTTTGCTGGAAGTGGTGACAGTTACATGACTTCAAACTCTTGCCAAGGTCTGAATTTGTACATTTCAAATTCACTTCATACACATTCGGCTGAGAAAAATTTTCCAACCATCAGATTGCCACACTGGCAGACATTCTGGCTTCACGCCCTGTCTGTTAAAAACCCAGTCCCTTTGGCTAAACTTTCCTGCAAGATATTTGCAAACACATTCATGGGATACTGAAACTTGTAAAGTTTTTTTAAACTTATTGTTGGAATATACCAGCCTTTGGTTTTTTTTTTTTGGTTTGATTTTTTTAAAAAATTAGCTTCCTTGCATTGTAGCAAAGATACACAGATTTAGTGTGTTCATTTGAGCAGGTGCCTGTGTATATCTGTGTGTATGTGCAAAGTAAAGTGTGTACAATTGCTTGGCTTCAAGGAGTTAGTCAATATTTTAACCTTTGTCAGGATGCTCTGAAATCAATCGCAAACCTCAGTCTCGTGTGTTTATACAAAAAGCAATCCTATTTATTTGAGAAGAGTCTGGGGAAAATCCTGCACCTCTGAACATAGTAGTAAAACCTAGTCAGAGCACAAGAAAGTAGCAACGGTTGTTCCAAGCCACACTAGAGGTCCATCTGTCACAGTGCCTGATGGCAGCCAAAACCAGAGTAAAAAAGAGATTAAGACCAGAACACGTGTATTTATACTTCCTTGTATCCTCTCCTACCGACCAGTAATTTGTGGCTCAGAGACAAGATTTACTTTAGCAATTTCAGTGAGATTGCCCAGCTGCTCCTGTCTATAGTGAGGGCTGTGGGGCAAGGTTTTGGCGGGTAAAACCCACAGACTGAGTGGTATCACTCTGTTTCATTTGTTTTGAAGGTACCAATTGCTAGTTGCATATGATGACCCATACATTTGGTACTAGAAGAGCTAGCTGTACCTATCCTAGACATCCTCCTGTACTACTTGTGGTTTTGCAGACATATGTCACATCATATTCTCTTTTCCAGTGCTGTACAGAAGTTGTTTCGCTGTACAGAAGTTGTTTCATACCTTTGAATGTGTTTTTCAGACTGCTATCAACCTTTCTAATAATTCCTAATTTTCCCTTTCTTTTTTTCCCTTACCCCCAACCACTACTGAACACTAAGGTGAGTTTGTCCTGGGTCTGTAAGACCAGGATCTCATACTTCTGTAATTATTACCCATGTCTGAGCTCATTCTTTCGTATATAAAGTTAGGACCTTTTCCTCCTCCCGTGATCCTCCCTTTAAATTCACCTATATTGAATTTTACTATTTCCTTGCCTTGTCATGTAATCCTTCTGGATTTATCCTAGTAGATGAATCAGGGCAACAAAAAGCTTTCAAACATTGTGCCCCTGGGATTAGCATCTATGCTGGAAAACTTAATAGATCCAATACGATCACTTGTCCCTGAAGGTGGTTAGTATTGCTTACAAAAATAGGACTAAGCTCTTTTTCTACTGAAAAAAAAAAAAAGGAAAATAAAAGGAAAAAAAAAGAAGGTGGCCTTCTCCTTACTGTCCTTCTCCTTACTATCCTTCTCCTTACTGTCTTCACAGCATATGTTTTCTGGTTTATATTAGGAAGCATCCCAATTCAATTGTCTTCCCTCCCAAACAGTACCAGGCTTTATCTAAAAGAGCGTCAGGGAGCACTGCACCATGCTGATAAAGCAGGCAAGCATGTGCCAGAATCTGAGGCCATGAGAACCCTAAATTAGGCCACTGTTTAACTTCCAGCATGTCAGAAGATGGTTCCTGCCAACTGGTACAACCAGTACTCTCCAAACTAAGGCCCATTCAAGGTTTAGAGACAGTATGTGCTGGGTGAGGAAGCTCTGTCCCACATAGTTTTCCAGCAATACAGACTTTTTACTCTGAAACATCCATACCTACCTTCAAGTCAAATGCAAGTGCACAATCAGTATCTACTTTTTTGCTACAGAAATGCCACTCTGATAAAGTAGCTCTGCCCTCACATTTTTCTTTTCCCTTTGAACATAAATGTAAAAAAGAAACAAACCCAATTCATACTTTTTAAGGTAGCTATATGAAGATCAGATAAAGCCAGTAGAAATGTTGGTACTACCAGCCTGTACCATTTGGGTTAGGGTTGGAAGAAGTCCCTCACTCCGTTTTATTTAGTAGTATCATAATATCCATGCAGCACTTCTGTTTTTCTCCACAGTCAATATGGAATACCTAATATTGTGAGTGATCTTAGTCCTTTCATCCTTTTTTCCCACATTGTTTATGAATATTTTAAACAGTCCAGGCACCTGTGCAAATCCCTGTGGGAAACAACTCACAGCTCCTTCTTACTGGGAAAGCTGGCTATTTCCTCACACATTGTTTTCTTCCTTTCTACCAGTTGTTCATATGGGTGAGTGTAGAAGAATTCTTAGAGTAGAATGGACATGGTCTGTATCTGAACGCAGTGAACAAGCCAGACCTAGCAGGGCCGGCTTGCTCTGAGTGCTGTGAGATTAACATGACTTAGTGCTGAGAGTGTCCTTGAGGTATCCATGAGAAAAAAGGGAGGTTTAACGAGATGCGGTAACCGCAAGCTGGGAGGAGGGAGGACACTTGTTTGCCGTATGTTAACCAATTAGTAGACAGTAGACAGGCTTGATTTTACCTAAGTATCCAATCATAGAGTTAGTTACAGTGCGTGGACAATGGATGACTAGTTGGAAATGCTACATAATCCTGCTTGATTAGAACAATAAACAAGAACGCTATTTAACTGTATCGGTGTTTGTCGTTACTTGGCTCCCCTTCTCAGTGGAGGACCCTGCTTCGGGTGAGGACCTTCCCTGCTATGCTATGAGAATCTGGGCTCCTAAACAACCTTTGGCAAAGGGCTCTGACACGTCTTTTGGGAATTGCACTAAACTGTTTTCTACTTGCTTTAGGACACCCTCAGCGGCTTCCAGTGGATTTTATCATCATAACAAGTGACATAAAAGTCTCTTTATAAAAGAGTCTCTTTTGTTTTTCAGTATGTCACATGTACCCATAAACCATCCTAAATGCTCTGTGCTCATATGTACTCAGTGAATATGGTAGATCTGTCATTGGTCTTTAGTTTTCAGGTTTTCCCTGTAACTTCTTAAGACTGATTCCATATTAGCTACTTCCCAAGGCTTCTGATAACAAGGCAGCTTTAAATGAGAATTGACATGCAGTGGTGAGTTGTTCACCTATTTCAACTTGAATTCCTTTAGAACTGATGATATGTGACTATTCAATTGATCCATTTGATTCATAACCTCTTTTGTTAATAAAATCAGCAAATTGCTTGATCTAAGAGAGAACTTCTGAATAAAAAGTGGCATGAAATGCAAACTTTCTCGGATTCCTTTACACTGCAATGCAGATACAGAAAGTTCCTTGACTGTTTTCTGCTCTGGACTTTTCTTCATTGTGCACTCCTTGATTCTGTTGACACTCTGGACTCTGCCTTTTGTCAAGGAAAGGAAATTTGGCAGGTAAATCCATGTTCCAAGGCCCAGTTGTACCACCTGCCTTACAGCCAACTTGGTTGGGGCCCTAGAGAAAACTAGTCCTAGAGATAGGAGTTTGGGGCAAATATAAACAGAGGCAAAGAATGAACAAGGAATTAAAGAGTAGAGACTACAGTAGTCCAGCGTTTGACCTTGTTCCCTGCTCTCAGTCTCAATGATTGAAATAGATGTAGGTACAGGCTCTCTAGCAACCTTCCTGTTCTGATGTGCTAGAAAAGGGATTTATTGAGAGACTTAATGCCTTTTTTCAAGTTCAACCTCCAACTTTTTTCAAGGTGATGTGAGATGGGTTTTTTTTGCCCATGCTTCCTGGAGAGGCCTGTTCTCCGAGAAGTTCATCTTCTGCCTCCATTAGTGGCTATGCTTTGAAATGTTTATCTGTGTCTCCTGACATTCCTTTTATGGTTGTGCTGCTCAAACCTTGAGGAAAGCAGCTGGGTTTTGGATTTTAAATTATGGGAGGAAGGAGGCTCTCTCATTTTCCCTGAGTTAGCTCAATCACAGGTTTGTGTCTGGCTCTGGACAGTCACATCTACTGTTTCAGCACTTTTAGTACATGAGTGGTTTCTTACACTTAGCCTAAATGCCTAGCACTCTCAACAGCTTTAATGATGTCTGTGATTGTCTGTGGTTCAAAGACAGGCTTGCTAGCAGCCATTAACACCTTACAGTGCCAAGACGGATCGCTCAGTAATAACTATAAAAACGTTGAAAATCGAAAAGTGCTACAGAAAGAGTTGTATGTATTTGTCACCTGTCCCTGTTTACTCTTATTTCTGCTGGCACAGAAGGCATTCTTCTAGTGGCTTGGCATGTGTTTATATGTGTTCTGGTTTCAGTTTCATACAGCTTTAACGTTATTTTATTACAAAATTAGTTATAAAATATTTTACAGAGAAAAAGAAAACATTATTTTTATTCATTAAGTTTTCTAAGGTTTTTCCCTGTGATAAGATTGTCACGAAGGTGTCCATGCAGCATGAGCTTGATGCCTTTAACATAAAGAAGAAAGCAGTGTAGGACCTATTGTATTTGCACATGATGAAGTAAGATTCAAAAGGCAGCTAATTGACAGCCATCAAAATTCCACGCTGGGCTCCATGACACCACAATTTAATACATGATCATGACTTATATCACTGCTCACAACATCAACTTTCAACATCTTATTCTGCATTGGTTGAAACAATATACAGGTCAAAGTACACCTTTATTTTATATGCAAACTAAGCATTTCTGTAAAAATATCTCCTCTGTGAAAGGGATCACTACCTACATCTTATATTGAGCTTAATGGAGGCAACTGTGACCACAGAGGTTTTTAGGTATATAATTAACTGAATAACTTCTGGCACATATAGCGGAATATATCATACACAGCATAAGGTCTTGAACTACGAAGATCACCCTACTGGTGGTATCAGACATATTCTTAAGTCACAGTTGCTGGTTTGTTGAGGTTTTTCTGTAGACACCTAATTCAAAGCCTACCAAGTCAATAGAAATAAGTTTTTCCACTGACATCATTGATTGGGGTATAGAACAGTGGTGTGCTTACATCACCTTTAGACAGCATTAAATCCCTTTTCAAACTGAGCTGGGAAATACACAATGAGGATTTCAGTCCTGATTGAAAAATTGCAAGAAAGAAAGTTATCATAGCATTTCCCATAAAGAACTTTATAAAATACAAATGAAGCCAAAATACTAACAGTTTCCAAATGTGTGCTTAGATATGTATGTACGCATTTAGATGTATTTACGACCTTAACACTTTTACCTGCAAAAGGATAGAGAAAGAGACAGCATAAGAATTCAATAACTATCAAAAGACAATCTAAGAGAGGTATCTGCAGAAGAATTAAGCATTTTCTTTATGAAGGAGAGTTAAGTCAGAACTGATTTTCTGAAAGGTAAGGTATTTTTACAGAGCTATCTTGCTAAGCAATGAAGAGTCAGAAAGAGAATATACTTAAAGTACTTTTTCACTGAATGCTACACATACATAAACAGAATTCCTTAAAACAAATGGTTGGCAATGGCATGAAGATGTTTCTGGTAACTTAAAAAGAAAAAAAGTGGTAGCTTAAAATCAAGCGGTAAAACAAATGTTCACTTATATCAGCTGAAACTGTTTAAGTGAAAACCACGCCAGGAGACTTCTCATACTACATTTGACACATGAAATTGATTACTTACTTTACTTGTGAATGGATATAGGAAGATGAAATGCTCCTCTCAGGATTCTGCCATTAAGTCTTCTTTTTCCCTTCTGTATATATTATTGACATTATGTTTTCTAGCCTTTCCTAGTCACAGCTGACTTCTTCCTCATGCCAGTTCCTGCCACTAAGTCACGCTGATATTGTACATATTCGAACACATAAGTTTGTATGCACTAGTCGCATGGAATCAATGAAATAACTACTCCTCTACTCACTGGGAGTGAGGGAGGTAGACTAGGATTTCATATAAATGAGCTCTTCACATGAAGCATCAGCAAACAGCAAGAGAATGTGCATCTGGCACCTCATCATCATGAATTTTGCATCCAGCTTTTGTGATCTTGCCATTAGAAGTCTATGCAGATGGATAGTAAAACTGACTGGAGTAGCATGCACTGTGGCAGAGTATAGGTACCCACATGAGACAGCATATTAAAGCATAGAATTATTTGCAACTTTATTTACAGGAACCTGGTAAGAAATGAACTCATTGCAGCAATCAGGGGTAAATGAAATCATGCTAAGACTGTCTTGTGAGACAAGTGTTTCACTCATAGATCCAGAGCACACTCCTTTCCCACTTTGTATTTCAGCTTGCAAGCACTTGTTTTGCAAGTATAAATGCAATTTTAGGAAAACATGCTTTCTTGTTGAATGCTAGAAGATTTATTTTTAATTTCTCTTAAAGAGCAGCTGAAAAAATAAGACAGAAGGGCCAAAGCCACATGACCACTTGTATACAGATGGCAGTTTGAGAACCTCTGACACCCTAAATGCCTGGCTGCTGCACCTGTTTACCTTATCCTTTACTACAAAATCAAGGATTGTCTCTTTAGGGTAGGGATTGTGTTATCTGGGAACAAAATCAGCAAGATGCATTACGTTTGTTTATTACCTTTCTTTCAGCTTAGGTCGCTTTTGGATGCAGGACATTTCACTAGGTGGAGTATTGACAATGCAGTATGAAATGCTCTATGAAAATTGTCAACAAAATGCCAATTTCTGTCCTGCAAGATGATGCAAGGATACATTTGAGAAGCACACGTTTCCATTCTGCCATTTACTTTAGACTGCCAAAGATAAAAGGTTTGAGACAACAGAAGACTTTAGCAGTGTCAAGAATAATTCATTACCCAGCACTATGACATTCACTAATGAATATGAGGAATTTAGCATCGCGTCTTGCTAACATCTCTGTTGCAGACATTGTTTTTGACTTTTGAAAACATTCTTCACATGCATAAAGCAATTACTGAGTCATACCATTGATTGTGTATCTGTCTTTATTTTTTATGAGCCTTCCAGTACAACTCCGTGATGCCTATTAGCTAAATTTGCTGAGCAGTGCCCTTCTTCCCTGGTTTTGGTTTTTTGCTTTGCTTGTTTTCTTCCCTGGATAATCAGCTCTTGGTTAGTGTGGAGGCTATGCTGATGTGTGTATGGAACAAATAATCTTCAACTTCCTCCAGCTATGCATTTGGTTCAGTAAACAAGCAAGCAAGATATAAGCTTGTAACCCTGTGGAGTAGCCCACAGGTTCAGCTTTTGTGCTCCAGGGCTTGGGTTTGTGAAGCACAGCTGTGTGACCTTGGCTCAGATTTACAGAGAAAAAAATGTTGTTGAGCTGTGAAAAAAAATACATGCACTAAAGCCACTCAAAATATGAAAAATAAAAACAGAGGGGAGTGAAACTGTTGTGTTAGTAGTTGTAAGTCAAGGACTCACAAGAATACTGACCTGAAAAGGTCTAAAACTCTGAGAGGAAATGTAGTGAGGTAGAAGATTACATTAGCAGGATTGAAGATCTGCCTGTTCTGCAGAGCTATAGGGTCTATGCTTCCCCATACTACCAACTGGCTTGAAGAGACTCACCTGGTAACTTGTGGCACGGGTGGCAAATATATGATTGATCTCTCCTGACTGGATTCTATTAACCAATAGTTATTGTTAGCTCGTTAACTATGTGTATTTTTGCCTTCAAGTTCCTAATCATGGCAAACGATGCCCAAAGAAAAGCAATGCAGCAAAGAGAAGGCTGCAGTGTTGAGGTAGAAAAGAGGCATACTGAAACATGACAAGGTTAAATAAGGTGAAGACAGATAAGACATGATGAGGCATTTCTAGGCATCTATGCCAGTGAGCATTCCTATTTTTACCTAAAGATTTTGTTGAATGTAAAATACATGATCAGTTGAGGAAGCTTAACTGAGTTATTCTACTTCCCCTTACTTTTCACCCATGTTTTTTATGGAAATTCCTCTAATGCTCTCTGCTAAGCTACATACACACAGTGTTGATATGAAGACTGTGCTTTGCAGTTACTCTGCCTGGAGGAGTATTATACAAAAAAGAGAGAAATAGGGACTGTATTCAGGTGGAAGCATAATGTTCAGGTATCCTAACTCTTTGTGCACTGGCTGTGTCAGGATCCAAGGTCTGGCAGCCATGGATGGCAGCCATTCTGAAACACTCATTGCTTATTTGAACTTAGATGCCAGAGCAGCCTCCTAAACTATTTTTACACCTATCTGTGTCATTCAGATAAACTCACTCCTGTTCCAGTACAATAAGAGAAACATAGAACCTTTCCGAGAAAAATCACAGTTCAATAGTGTCTTTAAAGCACATTTATTTTTCATTTTGTTGGGGACTTCCCACTTGGAAAAGGTATTATGAAGCCTGTCATTTTCTAAATAGGAATATACTGTGCAGAGGTGGAAAGAACCCATTTGTTCCATTTCTTTTCCAAAATGACTACTAATATGTATTATGGAGACTGTTTTCAAAATAAAGAGAATTCCTTAAATCAAGAAATGTAAGTGGTTTGTTAAGAAAGTATATGATTCTCATTGACAGTAGAGATTTGTGGCTTCCCATTGGAGAACAGATGTGGTTTATGTTTGAGTTCACTCAGCTAATGAGTATGTGGAGAAAAGGCTTTCGAAAGAAAGAAATGATCTTCAGAGAGGCTTTTCGGAGGATATTTACTATTATAGCAGAAGTCTCTGAAATGGCATTTGTGTCAGCTAAGGGGGATAAAATGTGTCACGTTTGTGATAATTTAAAGTGTGTATCACTAACGAAGATAAAGACAGCAAAGTATTTAAAGCTTAATGATACAGCAATAGCAATTGCCCTGCGATAATGAACAGTGGAGATTATCAGGCAAAGCCTAATGAGTGCTGTGCTTATAACAAGCTTTTTATAAACAAATACTGGTTGAGTCTTTCAGAATTAGTGCTGATATGGAAGTGAAATGATTTAATTAAAATATGCAAGATAAATAAGAACTGGGCAAGGATGCTGTGTAAAATAGTCTGGCAAGAGTTTGCTGACAATAAGCCTTCCAAAATCACCAGGCATAGTACAGTATGTATCTGATGTGACCCACAAAATAGCTTTAACATTTGGAGGACAGGCTGTGGCTCTACCTACAGCTCAGCCCATCCCATATGTGGGAGGAGATGCTTCTACTTTCTTCCTCTGGGTTTCCACAATTTGGAAATACACATCTCCAAGGAAAAGTATTGACTGTTTTCCCTCTTGGTTGCCAAGAGGAGAGGTGAGAAATCAGAGCTGACATGAGCACCCATCATGGAGATTCTGATGCAGCCAAGGTAGCACTGGCTGGAGTGAGGTTTTTTGCTGAAATGATTGTCTTCAGTGTCTGAATTCAGGGACTGGCAGGGAGGAGGGGAAACTTCACTGCAAGGCTTGTCTGCCATTCACAGGGATTCCTTGTGCCACTCATCAGCTTAGGGACTGACCAGGTCAAGAATGAATCTGAAGTAAAAATGTAGTCCTGGGGGCTCTTTTATTAATGCCTTAAAACCATGTTCTCAAAAGCACTCACAAGTTTCAGAAAGCTGTGTGGAACATTAGGAGAAGGTGTGCAAAGAGCTCCAACTTTTCTGCAATATCTCCTTTCTTTGATAACCAGCGTTACTGACTCATAAAATCACACAACAAGTGAGGTTGACAGGTACCTCTGGAGGTCACGCAGTCCAGCCCTCCTGCTCAAGCAGTGTAAGCTACAATGGGTAGCGTAGGATGGGTCAAGTTTTGACTGTCTCTGTACATGGAGACTCCACAACCTGACTAGAAAGTCTGTTACAGTTCTTGGTCATGCTCACAGCAGAAATGTTTTTTCTGATGTTTAGATGGAACCTCCTGTGTTTTATTTTTTTGCATTGTCTCTTGACCTGTAATTGGACACCACTGAGAAGAGTCTGGCTGTGTCCTCCCAGTTCTCTCAGCCTCTCCTTTTATCAGAGGTGCTCTATGCAGTCCCTTACTCATCTTCTGGTGCTTCGTTGGACTCTTTTGGGTGCGTCCATATTTCTCTTATATTGGGGAGCCCAGAAATAGACCTGGAATTTCAAGTGTGACCTCAATACAACTGAATGGAGGGAAAGGATCACCTTCCTTGACCTGTTCCTCATGCAGCTCAGTATGCTATTGCCTGCCTTTGCTGCAAGCAAGTGTTGATGACACATTCAACTTGACCACCAGGATGCCCATTCCTTCTCTGGAGAGCTGCTTTCCAGTCTGTTGTTCATCATCATATACTGATGCCTGGGTTTATTCCTCTAGGATATGGCATTTTCCTTTGTTGAACTTTGTTGAACTCTATGTGGTTCTTGTTTGCCCATTTCTCCAGCCTGGGGAGGTCTTTTCAAAGGGCAGCCCAACCAAGTCTGATGTATCATCCACTCCTCCCAGTACCATGTTGTCCACAGACTGGCTGAGTGCACACTTGATCCCATCATTGATATCATTAGTGAAGAAGTTTAACATCATTTGACCCACAGCTGACCCATGGGGTACACCACAACTGACTAACCCCCAACCAGACTTTGTGCCACTGTTCACAACCTGCTTAACCTGGCTGTTAAGTCAAGTTTTGATCCACAGCACTGTCTTCCTACCTAACCTGTATTGCATCCACATACCTACGACTGCGTTACAGGAGACAGCATCAAAGCCTTACTGAAGTCAAGATAAATAACTTCCATTGCTTTTCTCTAACCAGCCAAGCTGGTAACATCACTGTAGAAGGCTATCAGGTTGGACACGTTCATAAATCCATGATGACTGCTTCTGAGCACCTACTTGTCCTTCACTTGTCTGGAAATGTCTTCCAGAATTAGTGGCTGCATCACCTGCTCGTGTATTAATATGCATCGACATCTGCTCCTATATTCAGACTTTGGTTGGAGCTGCAAGCGGAAGTTTGTTTTGAAGGATGATGTCATCTGGGTGAATATAAGATAATTAATGTAGTGATTCCTTAGAACCCAAATTACTTTACGCAGAGCTAATGGCTAGTTTTGGCCATCAGAGCAGGGCTACAGTGAAGAGATGCCTTCTTGCACGTGAGAAACATGGTTCTAAATATCCATTGATAGCCTATTGCCTAAAAATGTTTAAGATATTTTTTCCTTTTTTTTTTTTTTCCCCTGAGATTATATGTAACTTCATTACTGTGAAAAAACACTAGTTAGAAACAGTTAGAATTTGTGGTCAGATATAAAAATCAGTTCTATACATCTCGGGGCTTACGAGATGTACACAAAATAATGTCATAAGCTTTGAGAAAAAGGCAATCCTGTTTTCAGTGGCAAATCCTGTTTACGTTAAAAGTGGGGCCAGATTCTGGTACATTGGGGTCAGAGACTGGTGTATATATAGCAAGACTATAAAGAAGGTAGAGCCTGTGGACTCTGCCCATGGTGAAATGCACATGCCTCTTTCTGTCTCTGTCATTTTGAGAAGAGACACGAAATGTCATATTAGTCCTACAGAATTTTGTGGGAGTGGGTGTCAGTTAGCAGGTGATTTAATGAAATGGAAGGGACTGGAGCACTGGAGGAGAACACAGTAGGAATAAAATATCCATTCAGCCTGTTGTTTGCTCCCTTCTCTGCAGTTCCAGAGGTCTGACTGTATTTTCTGGTATTTTCTACTGTTTAAGCCACTAAACAATTTAATTTCTTTTGACGTCTGTCTTAAACAAAGGGTCTTTAGCATGTCCACTGATCTCAGGATGACCTGTGATAGCCTAGAGATCCTGGCTACTTGCCATCAGCAGCCTCTAGCATGAGAACACATGCAAAAAACTGGAGAGCTTCAGTGAAAAAAATGCTTCAATGGAAAAGTGAAAGAGAGAGAGAGACTTCTAGGAAGGAAAGCCTTCAAAACTGTAGGGGCAGTGGCTTCAGGAGGAAGGAGGAAAAGCTTACTTTTACTTCAAAAGTGTATTTCTTTAGTACTCTGAGGGGCATGTGCATACATGTGGAGAATCTGGAGTACATTGTGAATAGAGGGGGAGAAAAAAAGAGCTTTTTTAAAATAAACCCCAGCATTCTTGCACACACAAATAGACATATGTATAGATATAGACAGATATATGGCAAATCACAAAATGTTTACTGAGCTTTATTGGGTCAAGTCTACTAATTATGCTACGTGTGCATTGTTATGTTAGGAGGAGGAAAGAAATCACTAACAGCACTTTGTAGCTCTGAGGGAGAGCTGCTGTTCTAACACATTACAAGAGCCATTACTGGCAGCTGCACATGGATAAGAGAAGGTTTTTTACCGCTGAAAGTAAGCCTTCTGTGAAGAGGGTGACAGCTACTCGCAGTGACTCCCTTCCCTCCCACAGGGCACTCTGCTGGGATCTTCAAGGCCAAAGAAGGTGGTTGCTTTTTCTTTTTTCTGAAATGGATTCCTACTCAATAAAGTTAAGTTTCTTCCACTCTGGAAGTCCTCTGACAACCATTCTGGTATTGCTGGAGCAAATAAAGCTATGTGTGGGTTTTCTGTGGTAGAGTGTGCTTGTTTCTTTGTTGTTTTTGGTGTTTTTTAATGTGTTTTCTTTTACTGACTTGTGAATATCTCTCAGTTCTTTGGGCAGAAGGGATCAGTCTTCTAAAATAATTTGTTCATAACAAAAAAGGGAAGAGTAGGCTCAGCCAACAGCGCAAGTGACTTTTTATGCATGAATTCCCTCTAGTCATGCCCACCCTAAAACTCAGGTCAGATTTAAGATATTCTTGCTACCAGAAAAGGAATTATGCTGCAAAGGCAAGGCAGACATAGGCAAAAGTGATAGTTTCCCAAAGAAACTGCATTTACTTTATGTTCTTTTGGAAGCCATGGAGCCCATTCAGAATAGTAAATTGAGTTAAGCGAATATATACTGTTCCTACTAGGCATTTTTTTAAAAAGGCATGATGGGCTCCTCTTTTTTTTGTTTCTTATACTTATCAAGGTGCACTGTAGAGCTCCTAGCATAACCCTACTGATGACTAAAAGTTTGGAAGTAGGAAGATTTTTGTAGGGAAAGAACAAAGGCTAAGAGAGCATAAGTAAATGTAGAAAAAATATGACAAAAGCAAATTTTCACATCTACTAATCCTAGCATTTACACACAATTCCAGGCACTCAGTCCTAAAGTTAACCTAAAAAGCAAGTAACAGTGGAATATTTGAACAGACTGCTTATCTAACAACTCGAATGTGGCAAAGCAAAGGGTGTCAGTGACTTGTTTACAATCCAATTGTTGGACAATTTTTTTTTTCTGAATTTATTCAGTTAAATTGAAATGATGGCTAGATTCAAGAGCAGTGGATAGGCAGTGAGAAGGAATGGGGAAAAAATGAAATTCGTAAAATAAATTGCTTGTTACAAGTTTCTTCTTTAGCTCCAATTACAATAAACACAAAGGAAAACCGAGGCCTATAAGCCATCTGTGTGTGCATAACCTCAA
Source organism: Callaeas wilsoni (assembly GCA_013398955.1). NCBI lineage: Eukaryota > Metazoa > Chordata > Aves > Passeriformes > Callaeidae > Callaeas > Callaeas wilsoni. The sequence continues at coordinate 300,662 of VWPU01012446.1, read as the reverse complement.
GGCTGGCAATGACAAGCTAAGTTAACAAACAAAAATCTGCCAAGGGGGGTTAACAACTGCTGACAGTGTGGTGAATGCTAAGGCAGGTGATACTCATCAGATATGGCAACAGCAGAAAGTATTGAAAATTTAACTTTCCAGGCTCAGAGTGGGGAAAAAAACAAAACCAAAAAACAAAACCAAAAGAAAAACAATGGAAGCTTCCTTTTTCTTAGTCAAACCAGGCATATAGTTCAGAGCAAAGCAATGGCAGTGAGTTTTACAAAATTTTAAATAACCATTTAAGAGCTGCTATTTTATGGCAAAAACTGTCCTAAGAGTACAAGGAATCAGTTGCTTCCAGAGATTTTCTGTGGCTGGACCAGATATGTTCTCCCTTCATGTTTCAGGGTGGGCCAGGCACTGTGGCTTACTGGCTAAAAGCAATGGTGTTCCTGTCTTAGGATCTAGATTTCACCTTCCCTGGGATGTCACACTATCAGTAAGATATATTTCAGTTGCAACATCCCAACACCTCCAAAGTCACCTACAGCTCACCACCACGCCACTGGTGATCAGTCCCTTCTTTCTAGGAAAAGAAAACTGTACTTCTCTGACAGCACAAATCTTACCAATGAGTGCTTTATATATATATATATATATATATAAGTTTTAGGGTGGAAAAGGGTGAAGATAGCATGTGATTTTTTTTAACCAGGGTTAATTTTCCATGTTAGTGTTTTTAAATTTTTGTTTTTCCCTTCTATTGGAAATGACTCAAACAAAAGTGTCCCTCCTGGTACATATGTATGCAGTAGATTCTTGTTCGTTGAGAGCTCTTTGTACAGCTGTCGTACAAACAATAAAATGCACAAAAGCAGGGGATGTGAAAACAATTAGTGTAGTCTTGTTGAGTTGCAGAGCAAAAGATAACTTGATTCACAGCTAGCTTTTATCCCAGTATTCTCCAGTTTTTCTATTTTGCCTTGCTGTCTGTAGTTTGTGTTAGGTATGTGGTTTTTAGGTGTTACACACGGACATTTTGATATTTTATCAAATGCTATAAATGACTAAAGAGGACAGAAATAATAATCAGGAAAGAAAATTACCCCCTTTATGTTCTCAGGAAAATTGATTACAGCTGGAAAACCTGGGAACAGTATTCTCAAATCTGTCAGAGTAGGAATACCCTAAAGGAAAAAATAATTAAGAAAACACTTTCTCCCCAGAAAACTCCACCAGTGAGTATGCTAGATGTGGCAAAACTGCTGTGTCATATAGCCACAGCTTAAGACAATTCTGAGGGAGTAAATGCATAATTAAATGACTGTTTTGTCTTTCCTATGGAGGAAATAATAATTTTGCAGGAAGATTGCTCTAAAGGTTACACACGCATTGACAATATTGATGCAGAAAGTACAGAGACTTTATTCATATAAAGATGTGTTTGAAGATTTGGGCTATACAAAAGGCATCAAATTAAAGTTCGTCGACTTGTGAAGCGCTCACCTCTCAGAGCACCATTAGTATTAAGGGAGCAGATTAAACACAATTTAGATCACATTGAAAGACTAAAGTCAATTTAGCAGGTATATAACCATGCATGATAATGGTCTCTAAATCTACAGCAACAAGGTGAGGATATGCTTGGATATGCAGGATAAAAATGTGAAACTAAAATAATTTCCTTTGAGGACTATAAAAGAAGCAATGATGAGGAGACAAATCTTAGATGCTAGTTTGTTTAAGTATGTAAATTCAATGGACTGATCTAGAAGGGAAATAAATCTGATAGCAGTTTTATATATATCTGGTCTGCAGGGTATTGTGAACTTGACCTTTTTTGGAGTAAATGGATTCTTAGCTGAATGGTGTAGTAGTGTAGTATTTCATTATTATTTGCATGATGATAGCAGCATGCAGATGCGATTGGGGGGTCACAGGAAAATCTTTTTCAAAAAAGCATATAATCTTTCAGCCTCTTCTCCACTCAAAATTGGAAACTAAGTTAGTATTTTTGTTTGTTGGGGGGTGGTGGTTTTTTTTTTTTTTTGGTTTTGGTTTTGGTTTTGGTTTTGGTTTTGGTTTTGGTTTTGGTTTTGGTTTTGGTTTTGGTTTTGGTTTTGGTTTTGGTTTTGGTTTTGGTTTTGGTTTTGGTTTTGGTTTTTTTTTTTTTTGGTACTGGTTTCTTATCTGTTGCCCATTATGTGCAAGAATGCATAGGAGGCTCACAGGGGATAGGAAGCTTTAAACTGCAAGGAAGTCACATTGTAGATTAGAAGGTGTATTTATCTTGGCAACACATGGTTCCAAAGAACATAGAAAACATGAAGAATCAAACTCATAAAGACTTCAAATTTGCATAGTGCTGGAATAGCAGGTGGGCTTAGAAAAACAAACAAGCAGTGCAGCTGCCTATGGAAGTCTTGTTTGAATAAGTTGAAAAGTATCCAAATTCATTTGTATGGCATAGCCTGACAGTTTGCTCTTACAGGCATAAGAAAATATGAGATTAAGCACTTAATGTTCAGTCTGATCTGACTAATAAAGATGCTTAACTTTTGCCTGAACCTTATGTAGAGAGTCAGGGCAGAACCCCAAGAAAAGGGAAAAAGGACACATTCAAGGAAAAAATGAATCTATGACTGCACATCTTTCCTTTCCAAAAGATCTAAAATACAGATAAAAAAGTAAAGATGTAAGTAAGCTGTCCTTGCACGTAGTTATTGACAGAACTGCTTTTGCCTGCGGATTGACTTTGCTGCCCTCTTCGCTGGGAACGGCTGTCATGAAGTGGAGCTCTACTACCAGCTTCTATAGGCCTTTTATCATCCCTAACGGATCAGCCATCACGGAAACTTTTCCAAGTCAGCCTCACAGTCCAACTGCCTCCTTTCTCTGTGTTCCACACTGCTGTCTACCTGGTACCACATCCACAAAAGCCTGGACCAGCAAGTCCTTAGGCTCTGCCCAGCCCCCTAATGTCATGTCTTGTCACCCTGTTGCATTCTCCTCACCAAGTGTTTTGTGTTTAACAGGATGTGTAGTAACCAGCTTTAAGGTCTGCAAGAGCCTGCTGTGTGTCAGCTTTCTGAGCCCACAAAAAAGTAGCATTTTCAGAGACTCCTCATTGACATAATGGGTCAATATTACCTGCTACTGAGAGTCTTTGCTTTGTTCATTTCTGAAAGAGTGCACTTTGAAAATAGCATAAAAACTGGAGAGTGTACTTTCATAGGCTAAAAAAAGAAAAAGCCATCATCGGAAAAACTAATTGTGGTTCTCTTTTGGGAGGGCCTATAAAATTATAGAGTTGGGCAAATGCTAACCTGGCATGAGACTCCTGTTGCTAGCTTCAGTGAAACAATTAAGACACAGCTCTAAGTCTATACAAGCATTCCAGTATTGCTCTAGTTTTTATGCTGTGCCAATATCCATGCTTTAATATGTGTTTTAACCTCCTGTGCTGCCAATATAAATCTTAACTCTTACAAACAGTGGAAAAGCTCCAATATTGTGAATTAACATCCTGATTCAGTTAGGTGGTAAACTGTGGGCTTAATTGGAAGTAGTAGTAGTTATGTTGTAGCAAATGGGATTTCTTTGCAAGCAGTAAATTAGAAATGTACTTAAATACCTTGCTGAATTTCATTCTGAGTTTGCATATTACACTCTTCCTGATAAACAGGGTGGTATTCTATGTCAGGGTGTTGCATGCCATAAGTAACCCATTGTCACATGCAGTAAACTGAGCAGAATTGCAAATGTAAAAACTGTACAGAAGGCAGTGAGTTAATTAAGGGCTGCATCAGGTTTTTTATTGTGATCAGGACACAAAATTAAATATAGGTTGCATGGCACATTAGTGTGTCTGTCAAAGACGGTGGCTTTGACCAGGCAATTAAAGGGAGCAAAATAATCTAAATGAATTTTTAAATTGCCTCTTCCAGTCATTAAGCACAGTTATCACATCCATAATTTGTAAATGTAAAACACTGGAGTTCTCAAAAGTCTGTTCTCTGCAGTAGTTTTTATTGATGATCCATCTGAGCTTCATTTCCTAACTGAAAACCCTTGTCGGTCAATTTATTCCAACATAACACTATTTGGTTGGGTAGTTATTAATCCTGTAATTGTTCATGGCATGCCAGGAATAATTCAGCTAATTATTACAATATGTCTTACTTTGCCATGCTTCTATATGTCAAAATGACTTCTACATATATTGGAAAAAATCAGTTTCCTAATTTAACTGAAGATATAAAAATTGATTATTAATTCCCTAAAAAATAGAGAACTGCTTTTTTCCCCCCCTCTGCCTCAAACATAATCTCTACTGATCTGGATAAATTTTTGACAAATATTCTGCTGCTAAATTTAATTGATCCATGAATAACACTGTGCAGCAAAAACTAGGAGTGCTGCCCTCGCTCAGCATTAGTTTCAATTATAGGACAACTATAACAGAGCATATTGGATCCTAATAGAAAAGGACTTAATTTTTTTTCCAGTTCCTCTTCGATGAAAAAAAGCAAAACTACTTGAAATGGTGAGATTAAGAGATTGGGTATCCTTGCAGAAAGAAAAATTGGTCTATACATAAGTAGTCTATTAATTACACTGTACATACTCTAATGCATTTAAAATGCATATTTATGTATAAAATGCACTATATTTAATTCTCTACTGGTGAATTCCCATCAATAAAGTTCAGTTTGTTCATCTTTGCTTTTTATGCAATTGACAATATGTCTGATGTCACTGAAGTCAATCTCCAATGTCTCCTTGGCCTAATAAAAGTAAAAACAGGCTCTTATGGACTACAATATCTTTTTAGTTCACAATAAATGCAAGAAAATTGAAAGCACAGTGAGTATCACAGTATTTACTGTTTTATAGTTCTCATTAGCACATTTCCAAGTACAAAATCCTGAAATTGTATTCTGTTGGGGCAAAGAAGATCCTGAGCTCCTAATTAATGAATGACTGTGTGTACATTGACTAGAAAAGTATTTTACACAGTGGAGTGCCATGCTGTGATATATTGAAGCAAGACAGGATATTTGAAAATTAGAACCACATAAAAAGTCAGTAACTTTTATTCTTGTGAGAGTTGTCCCAGAACATTGTTCTCACTGTGAATTTCCTCCAAAGAAGATGGCTCACTCAAGGCTTCATATGTTGTTTATGTTCCACACAGGGACTTATCCAGAGATGTAGAAAACAATTTTGAGAACTTTCTGAGTGGAGATGGATTATTTTTTTTGTCATGTATAACTCTGAAGCTAAAAGAAGAGGAAATGGAAAACTGTCTGAAGGAACAAATCACCTCAGAATTTGAGATTGAAACCAATGGAAATAATCCTGTTATTGTGGCAACTGCTACTTTTACTGATAATGGAGGTTTAAGTGGGGGAACCCCAGAAGTACAGTGATTAATCTGCATGATCCAGACTTAGTATCACTGTTTACAGCAAATTAGTCTGCTCTAAGGAAGGCATGTGACCTTCAGAATTAGGTCAGTTTCAGTGACCATATTTTTGGGGAGTGAAATCTGCTAGTTTATGAAACCATTTGAACCTTTTGGTTGAGTAATTTTTTGAAAAAGCTTTGCAATTCACATTCATTTTTGACACACACAGACAAAGACTTGAGATGCCTGTGTGATTTATCTGAATTGTGCAGATCCTCTGAGTTTCAAAAATTGGATGGTACAGGCTTTAATCTAAGATTTTGTTACATTTTTAACTGATAGCTCCAAGCATTGTCACATCAGGAACCACTGTCATGATATTTTGGTATTTATTGTTGTGAACAGGAACAAATACAGCAAAAACACACCAACTCGCAAACAGAACAAAACAGGAAAGTCTAATGCTACGAACTGCAAAACCCATTGGGAGCACAGCTCAAGAAATAGAGAGCCATGAGAGCAGTCTGCCTCTAACTGAGCGTAATTCTAAATTAGACATTTGAAATGCTGCAGTGTCTAGACACTGTAAATGCGGTGGTTAAGTTACTTGTGTCTATTTTCCCTCTCCTACTTGTAATGGGACTACCATTCAATGCTTACTTTTCCACTTAGATAATTCTATTTTTTCTTTTTCTTTTTCTCTCCTAACGAAGGATATTGTGTTCTAGCATAATGTTCAGGGATGGGGTGGGTGACGCAGATCTGCAAATGCTTGTCATCCTCAGCATCATATACCACAGATGCTCTTACTCAGTTGAACTTGTAAAGTGAGAAAGAGCACTTTTAGGAGAACTTTGAAAGGGAGCTGGCTAGAGAGCAGGAGAAAAGTATTCCGTTCTTCCAGTCTTATTGATCCTTTCACATAGTTTTCACCTCTAAATGAAATAAAAAGGCTGAAATCTGTACATTTCTCATAAAGCTATGACAAAAGCAGGTATTCTTCTGAACTGTTGAGCATTACATAATATTTTGTTGGATATGAAGATATGTAGTTTCCCATAATATTAGAAAGTAATACTGCTAGTAAGCATAGAGAAACACATCACAGCAGATAATATACTGTGTAAAATCATATAATGATGTAACTTATAACTTGCTTTAATAGCAGTTTAATATTCAATACTTAAAAAATTATAGAAAATTAAATGAATGCAAAGTAAACATCTGAATAAAATGCTTAACAAGGCCACCAATTTTTTAGATACAGTAGAAATTAACTGAAAAAGTTAGAAAGTGGTCTGTAAGTTTTCCTATGGATTTCTTTGCAAACTATGCTCCCATAAAAGAGTTCAGTTTAAACACAACCACATTTTCAAAGTTCAAAAAAACAGCAGTCAGGTCAAGTAAGATACTTGTTAGAAGTACCTAATGTTATCTCTGCTTCAAATTGATCATGTTTCTTCCACAAAAATGCTCTATTATGAAAGCAAATTGAAAAGTAGGAGATAGTCCATCTCATGCTCTGTTTGACTGGGATTCAGCATCCATTGGTTTAACTGTGCCAAACCAGGGTCTTAAGGCTGTGACAGAGTGGACATGAACATGTTCACAACTATAATTTCCATTGCCAAATTTGTGCTGCTCCCTAATGCAGCCAGTTCAAATCATTGCTTATGTGGTTACAGAAAAATAAGTGCATAACTATTTGCATATAGATTGTGTATCTGCCAAAGTGAAAAACTTAAAAGAATAAGACCAGCAATTTCTTGTGTGCATATTGAGGGAGAGACTTTCATTTAAAATACAGGCCTAAAAATTAGGTGGATCACTGGTCTATTCTTTGTTTTGTCTTAAACTTTCTTTTTGACCTTGAATAAACAATTTAGAACTCTTTTTCCATACAGAAAGTATGTGTGTGCGATCATAAATGTGCTGCTGCTCTAATTATGCCAAATTTAAAACATAAGGTCCTTCCTTTTCTATTTCTCTTATGTAAAACAAGGTTAACATCACCTAATTTGCTTTGTAATAACTAGGATGGAGTTGTGTTGATTCATTAGTTTAACTTTTTTTTGCAGTGCTTTGAAAACTGCACAGTTTTTTGACAGTTATATATATTATCATCAAAGGCAGGTAATTTTTCTTCCTTGATCTATCCTGCTGCATATTTATGCCATTGTTTTTATCATGATATCAGGATGGCAAATGGATTTTTTTTTTTTTAATGTATCTGGAGTTGACAAGGAGCTTTTGGGGTATTCGGGGGAGGGAGAATTACTCTGTTTCTGGACTGGGGTGCACGCCATGGACTGGTTACACATTTGAGCAAGGCCTGAGCAGGCACTATCTTCTGTCTTCTCCTGCCAGGTTTCTGTCCTATCTTATGAAGAATTATGACTGCGTGGTACTAAGTAAGGCATGACAAGCTTCAACAGATGCATTTATTTCAACTATCAGAAAACCAACATTTTGAAACACATTATGTGGTTTCATCACACCCATGGCTTAGGATGAATTGCTGGATAAAATACTCATACCTACTTTTAGAGGACCCTGGTGAATGGTGGTGGACTGAGACTTTGGAGATATGGGTTCTGTCTAGCAGAATTACTCTGAGCAAAATATTTTCTATCTCTGGCTTTTTTTTTTTTTTTTTTTTNTTTTTTTTTTTTTTTTTTTTTTTTTTTTTTAATGCACAAATACCAATGCAGTCAGAGAACTGAATAATGAAAATCTCTATAAATTATCATAATTGTCACTGTTATTGGTGTTGTTATTCGTTGAATTCTGGGAGAAAAGCTAGAAATTCTGAGAGCTAGTGGATCTGCTGGAATCCCTGTGCTCATCATGGAGTCATTAGATGGGTCTCTGTACTGCAAAAGCTAAGTAAAACCTGCCAAAAACATACCCTGCACCATAAACTGTGGGTGTTGTGGGATAAATTCTCCTTTTTTTCAAACTTAGGTGATTGCACCAGAGACAGCAATATAGCTTGGAAAGGATGTTCAGTATTAATATGAATAAGTGTGAAAGATTCTGGCCTTTCATTGTTAGTGCACTTATTAAACCATATTTTTCTAATATGAAAGAAAAATTCAGGTTCTCAGTTAGTGTGCTAGAAATACCTAAACTGCAGCTTTCTGTAGCACTTGTGTTGACTTTATCTAACTTACATTATGAATGTATTTTTTGTCTCTGAAAAGCTTCAGGCATCAACTGTGTTTGTGGCCTAAGTGTAATCTCAAACTTGCTTTCAATTATTTCTAGCCCAAGAGGCCTGGACTATACAAACCCAGTTTGAAAACCTGAAAAAAACCCCATGTTTTTATTTTTCCTGTTTGATACAAGTTATGCATAAGAGCCATTTCAGTGCAAAACATTTGTCTCTAATATCTGGCAGTCTAGTATTTCAGTTTTTATGTACTAGCCCAGAAGCTTTGTTGAACTTGGAGATTATTGTTGTAGTTATTATTTATAGCTTGTATTGCCACAATACCCTGGACATCCAGCTCCATTTCTGTTAGGTACAGTACAAGCAAAGGACTAAACAACCCCTCCACAAAGATCCCAAACCCGGTGTGGTATGGCTGCTTCCTGATACACTGGTATGTTAATTTTCTTCCATATTCTGCATATTACACAGACACTGAGGATCCCTGGGAAGAAAGTAAAATGCACAGTGATGATAGAGTGCAAGCTTTTAAGTAGGTATAAGGTGGTATATTTTTCTGTACAGTGTCTGTGAAACTTCACTTTAATTCGATTGGCCTCCTTTTTCAAATGAAATATTGAGGTTTTCTGTGATTTTTTTTACTGACTGATGTATAAAATAGGATATATTGTATTTCATAAAAAGCTTTTTATGCTTGCCAAAATAGATTGTACAAAACCTAACAGTAAATAGAGATATTTTAGTTCTGTCTTGGAGATAAAGCACTAAGAAATTTGGTCCATCACTGTCATTTTTCTCAGAGATTCCTCTCATCTGTCACAACACAGTAGTTATGAAAAATGAAATCATAAATTCAATTTGTAGCTAATCTTTGGAGTAATTCCAGTGTGAATAATGCAGCAATTTGGATGCATGGTCAGTCAATTCTGCCTCTGATTTATTAGGATTTAAGAATTTTTTTTCTTTCATTAATGATAATTACCCAAGAAGAGAAAATAATTTCTCAAAAATTATCTATCTTCACATCTGTGGCCTCAGTTTTGAGAAAGACTGCAATGTTTTATAAACTTATTATTGTGGGGGGGGAAACGTTTTTACGAAAGATATATGAGGTATTTAAATTCTGAACTGTATCTCTTTACAGCACATGTGTGAACTGATCAGCACTGGTTTATGGCTGCTTTTATATGACTCCCATTAGAGCTAACATTTTGAATATCTCAGCATAAGGACACTGGGATTTGCTATTGATTTTCCACACTTCTTACACCTTGAAGATTGCATTAAAATCCAGCTCAAGTAAGAGTGACATTTTTTGTTCCTGTTTAAAAGTCAAATTTATTATCTGAGACTTTTTCTACTTATTAAATCCCCACTTTCTCTGATATATTATTTATGCATATTTTTTTCTATAGCTTTCCTTCAGCTCTCAAGGTCTTCTCTTGATTTTAGCAGACAGTATCTCCAACACATACATACAATAGATATTATCCATAATTTTGTGTCTGTTGCTAATGAGGGGTGTTGGGATGAGGCCAGAGGGAAAACCAGCTGATTTAACATTGACTTTGAGCTTTAGTAAAAATTTTTAAACATCTAGAGAAGTACTTCTTATGGTGAAAAGGCCTTTAAAAATCTCTAGAGGAAGCTCCAGGCTGGATGTCTTGACTTCCTGTGCCTTCAAAACTTCCTGCCGCTCCATTGCTAATGAAGGAATGGGGTACTTCAGGGGTCCTGGTTCTCAAGGCACCTAAAGAGTAGTGAGTTAGTCAATAAAACTGAAGCTATCCTATGGCCACACCTGGCCTTCTTCCTTAGCTCTGTGCCAGGTACCTCTGTCACAATATTTTCTTCATAAGGAAAGCATCTCATAGACCGGAGAGTCAAGAAGGACTGATGTCACCCTCCCACCAGAACAAGGTGCTGAAGAAGGCTTAGCCAGTGGACAGAGTTTTTAATTATCTCTACTTGTTCCTTCATAGAATCAGAGAATCATACTTGTTTTGGAAAGGACCTTAAGGATCGTCTAGGTCCAATGCTCCGCCATGGGCAGAGATGCCACCCACTAGATTAGGTTGCTTGGGGCCCCCTCTAACCTGGCCTGGGTCACTTCCAGGGATGGGAACATCCACAGTTTCTCTGGGCAACCATGGATTCCTATTTTTACCAAAGTAACACTTTTTTTTCTTTTTTTCCTTGTTTATTAAAATGTTGCACAGCTAATTTGCCTACTTTGGGGTTCAGAGCAGCAGAATCTGATCTGCAGTGCCAGTCAAAGTCTGAGCTGCAATCCACAAACTTGTACATCCTGGTTTTGTAAAGTTAAGGGTGATGCTTCCATCCCAAGAGATGACGCAAAATTTTACTCCCTGAAAATACTATAGTTAGATATCTAAACCAGAGATTGGGTCTGCTTGGCAAGTTTGTTTCACTGGAAGCAGTAATGCTGCAAATGAATTGGCAGCATCTGCCAACTGAAATACATTCCCCATGTTGTTGAGTATTTCGTGTATTTAAAATGTGCTATTAACATTCTTTCAGCTTTACTTCTCTTTACAATTTTATTTAGCTAATTTTTTAGTTGAATTTTGCACCTGACAGAATAGATTTCATATAAATATGGGGAAGAGGAACAAAGACAATTACCTATTTTCACACTTTTTTTACACTAGATTGTGAGCCTTTTAAAATAAGTCTGTAAAACTGTGAACCTGGAAATGGCTTTGATTGCTGAAGAAAGTGTGTATTTGCCTACTTTGAGCACATAATCTTTTTGTACCTGTTAGGAGAGTTTAAACTGGCTCCAAGGAAATTCACACCCTGATAACAATTTGCAAATTATCATGCCACAAAGCTACTGTTATTTAAAAAAAAAGTTTTATGTTTTGTTTAATTAAATTCTATTATATATTTTTTATTCGCTGAATAGGTTTCCAAGAATATTCTTTTCTTACTATTTTTTTTACAGATTTCTTCATGCATGCTTTTCAGTCTTATAATCTGCTTGTCTTTTTCGCTTCCTCTCAGCTAAAGGTCAGTCCTTTTAACAGTTTTCTGTGTGAAGATGTTAGAAGAGGCTGTTTTGCTCAAGCGACACAACACTGTAGCTTCCAACCTTCACAACAGATAGATTCTCTGTAGTCTTCTTAATGTTGCAATTATGCTTGATAATAACTTCAGACTGCATCACAACTTCCACCCTTATTTCAAAAGCTTCTTGGTGAAGAAGTATTTAATTCATAACTAGTCCATCTAAATAGTTTCCCTAAGCATATCTAATTAAGATATGAGAAAAACCCTTAATATTTATTTAGTTCCAGTTCTCTGAAGATTTCAAATCTTTTCCCAACTGCAGTGATGCTGATGGTCAGTCTGCAAAGTGGGGCCACTTCTGCGGCAGAACCACCTCACCTCTTAACTACCAGAAACCACAAACTGTCTTTTCTGCCTCTTGCTGCTATGTCAAGGACTTCCGATGACTTCTTTTGTCTTCAGTGAAGCTCCACTCACCTTGACAAACATGTGGTGGCTGCAAGGCAGCCATGCATGGGCAGTAAGAGAAGTATAGGCTTGCTGGGTTCATCAGGCTTGCTGGGACTCTGCAGTGAGCATTCATCTAGCAAGTCAGTGGATTTCCTTGTGGAACCCAAGGCTGCATATGATATTGGGCGTAGGGGCAGGTGTCATGCCTGTGGTGGGATCTGATCCTGATGTGCTGGGCCACTCCAATGGATCTGCAGAGATTAACCAGCAGTTCTCTTCTAAACACTTCTAAACTCCATCTCAGCAGAGAATGGGAGCTGGAGGCAGAGTAACCTTGCACTGGAGTCTCAAGGCAGGTGATATATTACAAAGCCAATCTACTAAAAAATCTGTGCCTTGTGTTAGAGTTGTAAGTGAAAATAAATGGAAGGAAAAGGGGGATACAGCACAATGTTTTTCAATAGTTTCTTTTCTCAATATATGTCACCTGTTAGGTTAGCTTTTTTCTGGTTTAAAACCTTTTTAAAAAATCCAGCAAGCTCGACGGCAAACTACCTCATAAGAAATCACTGAAGCAGAGGATGAACTGCTCTTTCAGTTCCCTGCCAGTCTGTAAAGTCTGAACAGAATGCAGCATGCAATCTTGAATTTACGGTGACTTTGTGCATTGTGCTGGTTGCTAAATAACCTCAAATTACATTAGGCAAATGCTTCTGGGAACATTACTCCTTTGTTCACTTACTTAGGGGTTTAAAGTCTTCATTAGTCAAGGGATAAATACATCTGTGGAAGTAATTTATCAAATTAGTACATGTGTCTTTGGGCTGCATTCTTTTGATAGGTTATCTTAACAATAACTTGAGGTGTGCAGCCTAAGTGATATTTGCTTACAAAATATGAGATTTCTGTAGACACAGTAGGCTTGAGATGGATTCACAGTATGCATGAAATTACATGCAAAATTAAATTATCAATGGTAATGTTTGCATGGCATTCTCAGCTGAGTGTCTTTAAGTGTAAAATACAAAATTACATGGTCTCTTTTATCCCAAACCACACATAAAGACTCTTTTTTGTACCTAGACATCATCAACGGATTGATTTTGGGGAATTGGAACAAGTATTTCTATAACTCCCTAGTATAATCAATGCAAATGCTTGTGTGTTAAGTGAAAAGGATTGTTCAAAACTGAGCATTTCTACTTCAAAGGAGATGTCCAGATTTTCAATTTTTCTCTGTGCATGGGCTTTTAAAACTTAGTTACTATTTTCTATGGGTTCCTTATACTTATAGTAAATGTTGACAACATTCATAAGCTGAACTGCAGAAAATTCCAGATTTGTAGGAAGAAAAACCTGCTGTAATTAAGGGATCTTTCTGTGCAGGTGTTCAGACATTTCATTTATTTTCCTGTTGTCTTCAAGGAGAATATAGTTTAAAATAATCCTATTTTACCCCTGTAATCCTTTCTGTCTATGGCCCTAGCCAGTTAAAAGGTCTGTGAAAGAAATTAAAAATTAATCCAGATCACAATTTAGGACTTTCAGTTTGGTGCCTAAAGCAGAGCAGAATGAATCTGGGCCGGTGTACTCACCAGTGCAGAAGGTCTTTCCAAAATGTTGGTATGGGCTGAGAATCACTTTTCTAGGATACTGCAAAAAGCTGTTCCTTAGATTAATAAACAGTCATCTAACTTTCTAGATAAAAAGAATGACATTTGAAAATTACAACATGGATTAATCTAGAAAGATAAGACGTTTCCATCAATTTTGGGTGATAATGGTTCGTAATAATACTTCAAAAATTAGAACATTTTAATTATCATATTATTCATGTTCAGGAATGTTAGCAGCAATGTAGATTGTCATGTCATTATTTATATGACTGAAAATATGTATTCTGCATTTCATGTTGCTGTTCGTACCATGAAATATGTGAATAAATTAAAAAATCTAATTTGCCATTAAATTTGTTTCAAAATAAACTTAGAAAAATATTTTAAAGAAATATCTCCAGAAAAGTTCACCAGAAGTCAAAACTACACTTTGAACACCTCTGTTTGAATATTGGATTATAGAATTAATCTCACCAAAGGGAAACATTTGCATATTATACAGGGTGACTGGTTCAGATGAGAATATCTCCAGTAGAGGTATCTAGGGTGTGGTTCTCCTGCCTAAACATAAACTTCTAGTGCCATATGACGTACTGTAAGGTACCTATGGGCTGACCCTGCATGGATGGCAGGTGCTCACTAAAGTTGCTCCATCATTCCCCTTCTCAGCTGGGCAGTGGAGAGAAAATATAATAAAAGGCTCATGGGTCAAAGTAAGGGCAGGGTGAGACCACTCACCAGTCACAGTCATGAGTGAAAGGGACTTGACTTGGGGAAATTAATTTAATTTATTACCAATCAAATCAGAGGAGGATGATGAAAAAATAAAAGGAAGTTTTAAAACACTAGGCTTAAATTCACTGATGATTTCTCTATTTCCTTCCTGCAAGCAGCACAGGGGGATGGAGAAAGGGTGCTGTGGTCAGTTCATCACGTCGTCTCTGCTGCTCGTTCCTCCTCAGGAGGAGGACTCCTTACACTCTTCCTCTGCTCCAGTGTGGGGTCCCTCCCATGGGAGACAGTCCTCCATGAGTGTCTCCAATGTGAGTCCATCCCATAGGTTGCAGTTGCTCATAAACTACTCCAGCAGGGGTCCCTTCCATGGGATGCAGCTGCCCTGGAAGAGACTGCTCCAGCATGGGTCTCCCATGAGGTCTTACATTCTGTCAGCAAACTTGCTCCAGCCTGGGTGCCTCTCGCCATGGGGCCATGGGTCTGTCAGGAGCCTGCTTCAGCACAAGCTTCCCACAAGGTCGCAGCCTCCTTTGGGCCTCTACCTGCTCTTGTCTGGATCTCTGCTCCCCAAGGACCTCCACGGGCTGCAGGGGCACAGCTACTTCACCATGGTCTGCAGCAGGGGCTGCAGGGGAATCTCTGCTCTGGTGCTGGAGCATCTCCTCCTCTCCTTCTGCACTGACCTGGCCATCTGAAGGGTTGTTCTTTTCATATGTTACTCCTCTCTCTGGTTGCAATTGCTGTTGTGCAGGTTTTTCTTCTCCTGTGTAACTCTGTTATCCCAGAGGCACTGCCACCATCACTGGTGGGCTTGGACTGGGGCAGTGGAGTGTGCATCTTGGACCCACCTGGCGCTGGGGAAGCTTCTGACAGCTTTTCACAGAAGCCACTCCTGTGGCCCCCCATTACAAAAACCTTGCCTCACAAACCCAACGCAACAGCAAAGAAATGGCATATTCAATGCGGGAACTACAGGAGACTGTGATGACAGCTGCATAGACCCAAACTCTACGCCACCTATGTTGAGGCTGCTAAATTGAACCCTCAAAGAAAGATTAAAGGAATGGTGGCCAATACAGCTTCCCATGTCTAAAAATAAACAGTGTTTTTAAGATACAAAACTGCAAGTCTAGAAATCTGGATTTTAGAGGCATCTGTCATGTCTGACTTCATACTGTATGGACCAATAAAGGAAGGACTGTAAAAGGTGGAAATCAAGCTTCTGCTGTGCCATTAATATAATTGCAGCAGATGGAAGACTTTAGAACATGTTTCACATTAAATAATGATTTTTTAAAGTGATGATAAATAGAAATTAAAATGAATTTGGAGAAGAGCTGCTAAGCTGACTAAAGAGACAAAGCACTCATCACGTGTAAGAGAAGGTTTAAAACTTGTTCAGCTCAGACAAATGCATCAAACAGGAGTAAACAGCAGGGAAAAAAAGAAGAGCTACTTAACCTAAGGAATAATTTTGGCCTAAGTACAAGTGTATGTAAATTGGCTAGGAATAACTGAGCTCTAAGCTAGATGAGTGTTTTTTGATCAGAGTGATGATTTTTCAGAACATTCTTCCAGTGGCTGCCAAGTGGACTAATGACATCAAAACTCCCTTCTGTCCTCGTCCAGAGGTTTAAAAACAGAAGATGACAAATTTATGAATCAGATTATCTGCTGTGATCAGCTGTAGTAGCAGGCAGTGAAATCCCCCAGCTGCCTTTTTGCTGCTACGTGAAAGAGGGTCGGCATTGCCTGGCTCATCCCCTCACTGATGAAGTTCAATCTCTTCCAAGTAGACTGTCCACATGGCATGGCACTCAGTTTTGGCCTCATCTGTAGCCCATGTGATGTCCTTAGGAAAAAGAAGCTCTGTTGTGTGAATTTGTTTGGTATTATTCAGTTCAAAGGCACTTGAACTATGTGAAGACTTTGCTGTCACCCAGCAGAGTGCTGTTTTATTATAGCATGAAATAGGTACTGGCTGCGCACCTAGGGTTTCACTGTACAGCACACTGTACCTGAAAGTGCAAAGCCTGCTGACCTATTGTAGTTAGAGCTGGTTTTTTTTCGGTTATGCTTAACGTACAAACCACATTTCAAGGCTCAGTACCTCAGTGGCCAACAGACCAATCAGAGAAAACTGGGAACCTCCACATTTTTGCTGATGATTGTCCAGGACCTCATATGCTGTGGGGACTGCGTCACTTCCAGGGAAACAGAGATGGAGGAAATCAAGCCTGGTACAATATCATCCATGCTGTCTTCCAGAATCTGACCCTGGTGTGACAGATATCCCAGGTCTTCCCTTGTCGTGGGAAGAGCTGAGCAGATGAGAAGGCTAACAGAGAGCCACTGTCAGTGATTATGGGTGCAGTGCTTGATCGTGTTCCCCAGTTGTTTTCTGTACAGCATGCAGTGTTAGTGTCATCTCCTGGGGGAGATGCTTTATCCTCAATAGAGGTGTGGTTGAGAAATTCAGAACAAATTTTAAAAGATACAGGTAACCTGGTAACCATGGTAAGTCTAAGTCGTATAGAAAGTATTCCTAAAAATAAAATATCGTAAGTAGAAAAATTCATCTTCTTAGACTTAATGTTATTGTCCCTGTTTAAAAAGTACCAACCCTGCTGGTAAAAGACGATCAGACTAAGGAATTTTGTGGATGTTTTAGTGAGATTGAGAATACTCCTTATGAAACATATAAACTTCTCAACCAGAGGTGTTGATTTTTACTGGATTTCAGCATGGTTTTTGACAACATAAATGGCTATGAACTCTGCTTTGAAGGTAAACTGATTTTATTGCTTACATGTGGTTGTTCCTTCTGTGTGTGGGAGCAGCATTTTGCTCCTTTCACTCAGACAATTTAGTGCTGTGGGCACGATGCATATTAGAAAGCCACTGGTGGCTTGAATTGGAATCTGGAAGCTCTGTGGGCTGGCCCTTTCTCTCATGATCAGCTCTGTTCACACAGCTGGTATGTAACTTACCATAAATAACAACACGGGACAGTGCTAAACTCTGATAACTGGGTTTACCTCTGGTCTTTCTCTTCCAGTATATTTATTTTAACAAATATTAATTGAATATATATATATATAAGCTCTATCTGTACATATATCAGATATAGATATATAATTCAAAAATAATTAGAGAATTAACAGAATTAGTTACACTCTAAGCATGAAGGGCAGAAGAGGTTAGAAGAATGACTTCAAATTTGACACGAGACATAAGGGTTGTGTGCAGTGTCATGCACCCAAAACTAGATGCAAAACCAATAATGGATTAGAGTTTTTAATATATGTGTCAGGACCAGAGATGGAGGTGAGCCAGTCTATGTCACTTTTTTCCTGAAAGAAGATCTCCAACTTTTTCAAAGGAAAGGCTGAGAAGAAGAGGAATGGAAAGAAAAAATATAACCTTTGTGTGACTAGAACTGATGAATGCATGAAAGTGAAAAACAGAAGAAACTTACATTTTGGTGATAATATGACCAAATTATTCTAATAAAGAGGACAAAATTATTGCATTAATAACCATGGCTCACAGACCTGAATGAATGGTTGCAATGATTTGTGCAGTTTCCTGGATTACATATGCTGCCACATACAGACTCAACATACTGAGGTGTATTAAAACTGTTGGTAATGTTGATGGTGTAACATAAAATTTGCCTTAAAACTCAGATATTTATCAAAAGGTCTGCCAGAGTTCATGGGCCTTTTGAAGGAACTTGAACAGAGTTATGGCTTTGCAATGGCATGATGAAAAATTTGTGGTGCAATATGAAACACAGTAAAACTCCTCACTTTCAGAGGCAATTTTCAGCCTAATACCTCCTGCATGTTAGTGAGACAAGCATATCACAGCCCTTTTGCCTTTGAGAATCTCTTCTTCATATAAAATAAATGTTGCACTATAGAGTTTCTTTGCATCTCGGCTTTGAATGGCAGATTGTAATTAGTGTTTAGAGCATGTGAAATGTGACTTGGGGAATCTGCTGTGTATGGATTACAAATTCTGATTAATTTTATAAAAACCTGTTTCATTTGCTGCCACCATATGTGATGAGTCACCTAGAGCTGGCGAGATTCCTGGCATGTATTGCCTGTCCTGTCTGAAAGATATCACAGATCTTCCACAGCAAGGTTGCTAGCATTAGGGAATGAGAAGTGGTAATACAATGCTCATGCTAGGGAAAAGATTTAGAAAAATCTGATTCGACGATGCTGTCGGAGGGAATGCGACTGGAAATAAAGGACAAGGACCAAAGGGGTAAAAGCAGGTTTCAAAGAATAAGGACAAAAACATCACAAGATTTTTACTAGCCCACTTCAGACTCAATGCACAGAGACTTCCAGCTACTTTGAAAATGATGTTCTACAACACATATGATGCAGCTCATCACTCTATGATTTATTCAAGAAAAAAAACCCCATTTAGATGATATCAATGATTTACACTGAAATAAAATTTGAGAGGTGTGTTTTATTTTGACTATTTGTTTGTTGTCTTTTTTTTTTTTTTCCAACAATTACATTCAAATCTTTTTTCAGTGCTTCACACTTGGACACAGATCTGATCACAGACAGAAGGTCAGATTCAATAAAATGGGAAGCAGACTAGGCTGGGGAATGCATGCAAATGAATCAGTACTCCAAAGAAGTTATAGGGAGAAAGATTCAGGAAGTTAGACTTTTGAACTTGAAAGCATATTTATGCAAATTTGAAATTTACTCAAGATTTTTCAGGAAGCCCATGTATGGAATGAGGAATAAGATATTTACTGCTATGTGTGGAAGTACAAACATGCACGTGTATTTCCTAAACTGTCTGTCATTTGAAGTGATCAGTTTTACAGAATTTGGCAAAGTTTGTGTGGTATGTGTTCAACTGCCTTATGTGCTGGAGAATATGATCAGCCCTGTACATCTACGGGGAACATATTCACACCTATTGAGTATGAATATAGATGAAGAATTGCGTTGCATTTTTTAAAATACAAGAGAACAGCTGAGTAATAAATACTTACTTTTAAAGCAGAATAATTTTTTTTTGGTAGGAGAGGAACCCCAAACATTCTCTTGATATAGAATAAATGTTGCAATATAAAGTTTCTTTGCATCTCAGTTTTAAATGGCAGATTTTAATTAGTGTTTAGAGCATGTGAAATGTGACTTCGGGAATCTGCTGTGTACAGATTGTGAATTCTGATCAATTTTATAAAAAACTCATGGTAGAGGCATTTTGTGTGTTTTTAAAGTAACAAAAAAAGAAGTTCCTGCATTATTTTGTTACAAGAAAAATCTTTTCTTGGTCATGCCTTTTTGTTTCATTTGTATTAGCAAAATGTTTCCTCAATCCAGGAGTTAGATTGCTTCATCTGACTGTGTAGTCTTTAAAGTATTCTCAAGTAAATCCCTTTTTCCTTGAAAGGTTTTTTGTTTTCTTATCTCAACATTAAACACCTTTGCTACAGTCAGCCTACAGAGGTTACTAACAGCCCTTTCCAGAAAGCAGAATCTTTATGTTTATTTCCATATTCTCTTCTTCATGTGAAGTCAAACAATACTTGCTTGGTCCACTATGGCTCTCTTTAAAAAGAAGCGAACCTTATTTAAAGTTTTCAATGTGGATTTTCCCCAAAGTGACAGATGGGAAATGTGGGGACCTGGTTTTAAAAAATCCATAGGGAAGACAGAAGTAATGAAGATTAAGGCTTAAAGAAACTTGGAGTCTCTTGAGTAAACTTATGAAAGACTACTTTATCTTCAAAATGGAGGGTCAGTAGCAAAGACAGGACAAAGAAATGCCATGTGTGCTTCTGTGGCATCCTTATGGCAAACATTATTAGGGCACAAGCAACACTTAAATTAGGATGCTTCTCTTTTGACTGGTATGGTCTGATTCTGGCTACTGGGTCATCTTCAGTCTCAAATGAGAATGACATTTCTAAACTTGATTTGCTGTGTTAGCTCCCAGGAAATAGACACTGATGGGAGCAAGATAAACTATGTAAAACACCATTCAAAGAAATACTGGGTTGTGCTATTTTTAATTTTTTCCTTTTAGCCTGGTTGTATTCTTTATGAAAAATTATCCTGATTTTACACAAAGCAAGATAGGAAATCATAGCAGAACATGGCAGAATCTGGGACTTTCAGGCCTTTTTTAGCACCTCAAAAATCAGATCCTGAAACTGCTCACTGGACCTGCACTCTCTTGAAGTGAATGTGACAGCTCTCACACTGTCCTCCAGAGGAAACTGTTCTCCTGAACAAAAATAGATGTTACGTTGTGCAGGGAGGGTTCTGATTTATATCCCGTAGTGAGTAGAAGAGTTAGAATCATGGTATCTTTTAGGCTGGAAAAGACTCTTGTGACCATTGAATCCAACTGTTAACCTGACACTTCCATGTCCACTACTAAACCATGTTCCTGAGCTCTGCAAGTGGAATTTGAAAGGAAGTGCTACTACATGATTTCTTCTGAAATGTTACAGTTGGGCTGCATTCTGTATAAGAATTGAAGCAAAGTATTTAAAAATTCTCTGGAAAAAATTTACTTTGAAGTTTTGTTAGGTGGCTAGAAACAGTTTGTTTCGAGAATACTGAGGTATTTAATTCTGAGTCTGACAATTTTTGCACTACAAAATATAGTAATACACAAATAAAATATTCACATTATGATAGATTTTTTAAAAAAATAAAATACTTTGATCTGCATACACTGTCAAAGGGAATTCAACCCTCTGGAGAATTTCCTTCTTTTTTTTGTTTCCAAAATGAAATTTTGGGAAAACTGACCTGATTTTACAAGGGTTTTGAAGGTGCTGCATATTCTGATGGAAAATGGCTCATTGGAAGTGTCCCTGAGAGGCTCTGGTAATGAGTTTATCCATGAAACATTTGCTGAACAGGTAATGTCTACTAAATTGAATTACTGTGCTTCCTTCATAACACACTGATCTTTAGATTCATGATTTCATTTGTTTACTTTCCTGTTTTATGGCTAAAGTGAAACTAATCAAAGAATAAAAAACCGGGACAGAGCACTATATTGACATGCAGTTTGCATTTTCTTATTTGCAGATCCGCAAGCTTTTCAAAACTATGGCAATAGAAAATTAACTGTTTTGTTGAAGGATGCTGGGAATTGCTTTCACTCCCACTAGGGAAAAATTTTATCTTTTGAAACATGGATTGACTGTAGTTTTTCTTCTAATTAAGTCAGTTAGTAGAAGGAGAAAAAAAAAATACCTGCCAAGAAATTAGCTGTAAGACCAGTCAGTTCATTAAAAATAAATAAGTAAGTAAATAAATACATAAAAATTACCCATTCTGTCTCTGCAATATATCACAAAGGGGAGAAGAGATTATAAAGAGGAAAAATAAAGTGATTACTTTGATTCATTATAAGCTGTACTTCAAGTCATTCTAACAAAATAAAAACCACAAGTTTCTCATTCACCTAGGCATATTCTGAATATTTCAATTTTATCTTTTTAGGAAATGTCTGGCTTTGCTGTATAACTTTTTATCTTTTTCATTGCCTTGACAACATAGAGCACTGAACTGCTGAGGGTGGACTATCGAAAATCATTAAAGTAGTGATCCTTACTCTGTCACAAGTGTCCTTGTGATACCACTATAGGATACCACCAGTTCCTAAAAGGGAATTTTCATCACTGATGAACTATGATTTGTTGGTTTTTTTTGGTCTTGCCTCTCACCCTACCGTCCCCTCAAACTGCTCAGTGTTGTTTGTGCTGCTGCCACTGCAGGCAGATAATTGTGAGCTGCGTGTGGCAGGAGCACCGAGCAGGTCCAGTCTCTGTCCCTAAGACCTCTCAATCAGATGGGGAACACAAGGACCAAATTCCGCCTTGCTATTACCAGCAGATTTAGCTCATGTGTACCTTAATCACTATCAGCTGTCTTCTGCCAGGTAAACAATAATTTTGGAGAAGGGCTTCCAGTAGATCATGGTTTTGGTATTTCTGTGTTCCTGTGTAATCTGCAGAGCACTCGTGTCCTGGGAATGTTGTGCAAAAAGGCTCAGTGAGATTAAGTGGTGTTCTACATAGGAAAGAGATCTTAACTGAAATTATGCAAAGCTACAATAAAGAGGAAAGGAATAATCCAGTATCCATGTCCAAGATTGCACTTTGCTGGGGACACAGGGGCTTTCTGCAAAAGGAAGGACTCTGTCTTTACACTAAGGGAGGAGAAACAATGGAATTGAGTGTCTAGAGCAGATTTGGAGTCCCCAGTTTGGGAAGTAAAAAAACCCCAACAAAATAAGAAAAATACCTGTTGGAAAAAACAGATATACTATGGCAATTAGATCAAAGAGTGAAAAGATGATCTTTCAGGTTCACTTCAAGCCTATCTTTCATAATTCTGGGGTTGCCATTTCATGAGCTTGTGGGGGCCAGGAGAAAGTCAGTTCTTCCAGCTGAATTACAGCTGCTCATCACTGACTGGACCTCCTGATGCTCTCTGAACCCATTTGAAGGAATTACAGCTGCAGATGTGTAGTTGCTTCCCAGTGTGATTTCCTCTTTATAACCTAAGTTTGTTCAAGTTTGGACATATTAGAGGTTTTCCAAACTGGATACATACATGGCACGTAACACTTGGCCCTGTGCCTTTCTTGTGCTCTGCATGTTGTCCTTCTAGCCCTAGGAGACACTCCCTGCGTTGCCTTTGCTGGTGCAGGCACACTGGTGAGATTGATCTGACAGCCAGGGTGACCTGGGGAGGCCAGACTTTTAGTTCCAGAGAGCCTCAGGAATAACCGATGGCTAAGCATGTGAAACACGTCGAGTTCAATAATCGCCAGGCTGCTGCTGAGCTCTGTAAAAACGCTGCCTTGTGCTGAAAGGCAGATTGCCTTTGACTGGCATAGGCTCATGGAAGAGCAGAGCCGTTGCTCCCTCCAGGGACATCCCAATTCCGTTTCTCTGAATGGGGCTTTCCCAATACAAAGGGATAAGGGATATTGAACAAGGCCACCATGGGGTTACTTGCATTCCTGCTGCAGCCCATTTTCTTAATCTGCTTCTCGCCTCCCAAATGTGATAACATAGTAGCATTGCCATTTTCTGGACTATTTTAATGAAGTCAGTGGCTGGAACAGTTAGCCAGGTCTCCTTATCTGTATGGACCTTTAGCAGCAACTTTAGTCATTTGGAATTATATGAGTCTCCTGAGACATATGTTAAATATTTTCCTCTGGGATCATTCAGAGCTGTATTATGCCTGTAAATTTTGCTAGGGACAGAGTAGAATATCTTGTCTTTCTGTGTGATACTCCAGTCTGCATGTTGGATATCCATATGGTGTAAATACTGTTGCTCCATTGACTTCACAATAATTTCCTACTGAGACAGCTGCATCTCCTGGCTGTGTACAGAAAGAATTAAGACTTGAATGAGAAATATGTGATGGAAATTCAGCTTCTGTAGGAAGCAATATCAGTGGGCCAGGGAAAACAACTTGCAGGAATGGAATGTAAGGGGATATTTATCCTCCCAAACCAGATACTTCTGACAGCAAAATTACTACAGTTAACAAGTTCAGTGCTTTGTTGGATCTCAGCCTCTTATTTCTTATTGGGCTCTTATTGGGCTGCAAATATTCTGTCAGCGAAGACTAGAGACTGGGACTTTATTTCCCCCACTTATCTTTGCCTATGAAGCTGCCATCTATTCTCCATACACGTACTAATCTTCTCTTGTCCCCTCTCCTTCCAGATAGAACCTTAGGTGATCTGAGGTGGCCCGAAGTGATCTTAGATTAGTGCTAATAATGAGACTGGTTAGGAATATGAGCTTTTCCTAATTAAAATTAAGTAATAAGTACTCCAAATTGTGCACTGTCTCTAAGTTTAGTTGTGGAAGAAGTTCATGGTGCTGGTGTTTCTCTATGACATCTTTAACTCTTTAGACTACAAGTATCCTACAAGTCACCTTTACATTTCTTTAGCTTGAAAGTTCAAGAATAAGTTATTTGCTCAAGTTTATAATTCTCACAGCTATTTTCCTGGGATTGAAGCAAACAATGTATGGAAAAATATCATTTGCTTCTTAGAAGCAGTCCTTGTTTTTTTCTAGTGGCGTTACTGAGCCTTGTTAACCTTCAAAATAGAGATGTATGCCTGATTTTTTTTTGGTTCAGTGTTCAAACAACAAAAACCCATCATTTTGGGTCAACCTGAAAAGATAATTTGTTTGGTTTCTTCTCTCCCAGCTCCTGAGAGTCAAAACTAAAAATCATTGTAGATTGAAGGGAATATCTTGATTGACTTCAGAAAATATTGGGTAAATTTTTTGCCACTACAGTAATGCAGAGGAAGTTTGGGAGCAAGTACTGAATTTACAAGGGAAATTAATTTAAAAAAGTGAAAGTATCATGCTATATTCTTCTGTTTACCACCTTTTTCTTGTCTCTTCAATCCTCATGTATGCAGCAGATTTTGGGAAGTGCAAGCTGCAGGTTCAACTCCCCTCTCTCTCTGATTTTAAATATAGATTTTCTATCTCTCTAGCATGCCTATTGGTGCATTTCAGTCTCGCTTGCTGAAGCTGCTCCACTTTCTGTAAATAATTGAGTATTCATTTTGACAGACAGGCAAATAAATGTGAAAGCCTGGTTCTTTAGTTCGTAGGTTATGACATTTTAGCTTGGAGGCATGAAAGTCAGTTGAAGTCCTTGCTTCAGCAGCAGTTTAACCACTTCTGCTGGCTACAGGGCTTTGGAAAGAGAGCTCACTCCTAGAAATATTGGAATGCCTGATGGTAAGAGTACTTTTTTGGTAATAAAGGAGACTCATCAAGCTCTGATGCATACAGGGAAGAGGAGAAATAGAAAACAACTTCCTGCCCTCCAGCCGCAAGTGCTTCCATGAGGGGCAGTACCAGTCTGCACTGCGTGGTTCTCATGGGGCTGCTGTAGTGTTTTGGTGAAGTTTATGAAATATTATGTTGCTTTGTCTGATCAACAGTGCCTGTCTAAGCTGGGCTGAAACCACAGATGGTTTCAGATGTTCCCAAATTCATCTTTTTGTGTAAAGAGACATCAAAGCAATGTCTAGTGTTAATTCAGAGCTCTTAGATTTAATTTGATAGGATTTTTTTAGGTACTAGTGAAGTGAAGGAGAGGCTATATAAGGAAATTATCAGCTTGACGTTGTTGTTTTCTGTGTAAGTGAATAACTGTGTGTGAATTAAAAAGAAAATCCAATTTCAGTCTTGTTAGTCCTCGAGACAGTCATATTTTATAAATAGAAATAATAAATGTGATCACAAAATGCTTATAAGAACTTTGAAGATGTAAAGTGCTAAAAAACAAAGAAAAAACAGAGAGAAATTCTAAGTTCATGTCAAAGGAAAAGTCTCCAAAATTTTGACAGTTTGACAGTCATTTTCCATTCTGGGTGCTCCTGTAAGTAATATCCCAGACTTCCTTTTAAAGGCACACCAAGCAAATGATGAGTATTTATACCAGTGAATTTATTTAAAATAAGGAAAGGTCTTTAAAGTTGGCAGATAACAAGCTCCTGAAAAGTTATTTTGTAATAAATAACTCAATGCAAAACATTTTTAGGAGAACACACGTTCAACACCCTGAAGACTGAGAAAGTCTATGTGGGTCACTGAGTCCACTCACTATCAGTCATATCAAATAATGAAATTATACTATTGAAGCCTAGTCCAGAGAACACACGCTCACACATCTTTATACCTGTCATCCAAAAATACCTCCCAACAACCCTATATTAATTAAAGACCCAGATTATAGGTATAATATTCCACAGTCCTTTTTCAGTGTTTTGCTCTTCAAGGACATCAGGACAGCTACATCTTGGCATTACTGCTCATGGTTTAGAATAAGGGAGAAACAGCAGTGTTTCCTGAAAATTTAACCTGAGGAAAAAAATTGAAATTTCATGGTCAATTTATGCCTAAGAATAGGACTAGAGATCTAGAAAGCACTACACTCACCTGCCTGGGCCTTGTTTTATGAAACCTTATTTTATAAATCTACTATGCAAAATCCTACATTTGAGCTAGTCATTAAAAAGTAAAAGAAAAGCTAGCCATAGAAAAGTAAAAGTACATTTAGTTAAAAGAAAATGTACAAAAATGAAAATTTCTGGAAGACTTTTGGTGGTTTGATATCTAACATATGCTGGCACGGGTTGTGCATTGGAAGTGACTCTAAAGGAGGCGTTTGTTCTGGGCTCAAATGTAGGCATCAGTACCACAGGTGTACATCAACCATTTAAAATACACTTATTTTATGCCAGGATGCCCACCTAAAATTTCTTCCTGACACAACTGAGACATAATTATTAAAATTTCTCTGAATTATAAGTGTCCTATCTTCATCAGTTTTCCTCTTTTATTGTTACCTGTTCAGAGCACAGAAGATTAGCAAAGCAATGGAAGGGTTTGCTTTACAGAGCATTGATTCTGAAAAACTCTAAGGTAATGGAAAAACAAAAAACTGAAGATAAAGAGAAGAAAATACAAAGGGAAATAAACATTCAGCTCTGTAAAATGTCCTATTATATGACTTAAGATTATTGAGAAATAATAATAATCTTGAAGCACAAAATGTACCATTTTGCTTTATTGCTGAGAAGCTGAAAATTTATCTGCTTGAGAGTTTAAGAAGTCAATTCTTTAATGAACAAGAAACCCTGCTGGTGTTATATTTTCTCCCTTGTTTCTGTACTGTTATATGCCAAGTTATTTTATTAAACTGAGAATGTAATACAACACTATTTGAAATTTTGGAATCTTATTTTACTAAAGCTAATATTCAGAGGTTATTGGGAGAATGAGAAGGCAATTGTTTCAATTTCATTAAAGCAATGGTAATGTTAATTTCAACTTCTTTTTTAATTCTTGCCTTACCAGAACCCTATGCCAATCAAGAAAAACTCATTAATCCAGTTAACAAGCATAACAACAGTTTTTCTTGTGGAATCAAGTAGGCAGAACTCTGCTACACGTTGCCCATTAGCCCAATATCCTCTGCCTTTTCCTGTGAAGAGCTTATAACCCTGCTTGGTAGAATATTTTCTTGAATTAATGTCGTAATGATCTGCTCCTTTCCTGTTATGCAACAGTGAAGAAAATGGCCTTTGGACTATTTCACATGGTCTCTCTGAGTTCTGTGAGCACAGACAGGGTTCTCTAATGTGTCTTTCACGAAAAGGAAAAACAACAAAACACATCAAAGGAGCAAAGATGCAGAGAGGAGAGGAGAAGAAATTTGTCTCCTCACAAATCAGCCACGCAGCTATTCTGGGCAGCAGGGTATGGATGAGGATGGTACGTTTGCTGGAAAGGTGATATTTTTCATGCCCTACAGGTAACAGGAGATGGGCCTCCATTACTGTATGGACAAGATTCATCAGGTTCATCATTCAGGTAAGGAGTGTCGCCTTAAAACCATAACTGAAAAATAAGGATATTTGAAAGTACCTACAGGACTTCAAGTCTACTGGCTTTCAGTCACAAATAGATTGCTTTAAGTAGAAGTCACCTCTTAACATTTTTCCTATGTTCTCACTTTGGGCAAGATTTTATCCAGTTTCTCCAATTTAGGCAATAAATCTTTAGAGATGAACTATTCATCATCTGCACAATTTCTGTCATTATGGCAAGCAAGGACTTCTCAGACACACACAGTGTTCCTTAATATCCACCATGATAGGGAAACAATTTACATTTTAACTGGAGGTCAGAAAATATGGCTGCAGAATTTGATGCTACTGATTTTCTCGTTCAATAACAGAATAGTTGCTTAAAACTGAGTGCAAGCTGTAAGTAAATTGCTGGAAATACTGGCTCAGCATTTGATGGATCCACATATTCACATTTCCTTTAGGGGGTCTTTCCCCCAAAGAGATTTGAATAAATGAGTTCTACTGGCAGGAAAACAATACTTAAATTCATATACAGATGTACTCATGCCCAGAGTGTAATACTCACCAAACAGAAAATTAAATAAAGTCACATGCTTCACCGAACCTGCAGATCAGGTAGCAAGCACTGTATATCAAAGGCTCACAGGGAAATGTTTAGGTTCAATCCATGAAAAAAAAATATTTGCCAAAATGATCAGATGATTTTGATTAACAAATAACCTGGAAAGTAGATTTGCTACCAGATATTCAACAAGCAGAAAATGATCTTACATGCAGCAGATGAATTATTCATTGTGAATTATTTGCTCAGTTCTAATAATTACAGCAGGGAAAAATTAATTAATGTTACAGCAAATACTTTAATTTTTATAATAAAAAGATTGATCATTTAAATGAGTCTCAAAAAGAGATTTCTAAATGAAAGAAAGAATGAGACATGATCAAGAATAATATGAAGCCTCAACCTGAATAAAATTTACACCTGTGAATAATTTTACACAGCTGTAATCCCATACATGCCTAGTTCTGGTAGAGAACTTGGGCATTTAAATGGTTTCTTACTTTCCTTTGCATTATGAGAAATGTCTTTTTCTTAACTATGGCTCATAGATGTATCCAGAAGATGGTATTTTAGTGGTAATAAGTCGAGGTTTAGTTTTAATTATTTACAGGTAATTCTATTGTAATTTCTTTGTTTCTTGCAGTCCTAGAAGCTTTACTGAATGGAGGTATTCCCAGAAATGAAGGAACCACAAAATTAGTGTTGATGTCACTGAAGTGATAGCATGAAGACCATCAAGAGACTGCTGACAGGAAACTTTTGCACTGGCATGAAAGGAACATGCTCATCCAATCTTAAAGGGAGATAATGGAAAAAAATGGTAATGAAAGCTACTTTATCTCACTCACCCTCTTTCCTGGTAAATCTTTTAAAGCAATATATAGATCGTACTAGAGAAAGGATTGTCCATGTAGGAACAGTTTATAATAGGATTTTATTTATTTTAATTATTATATCAACAGCTTTACGGAAGGGTTATTCAGTTATAGAGATTAATTTATCAGCAAACATCTGTTTTGAGACATTCACAACGTTCATTGAACCAAAAGCTGCTTTTCTATCAAAGTGAAAATATTCACAGAAAAGTGTGGCAATTACATTTTTCATGTTTTAATGAAAATAAAAGTGGTTTGTTTTTGTAAAATTTGGCATCAAAAGTTGTTAAACAACATATGTTTTAGAGGAAGAACTGTAATAATATTAAATCAGTTTAGTTTGGCTTTGCTAACTTTTTATCAAGTGCCAAAGCTTTTCCTGACCAAGTCTAATAGAATCTCCTGATAATTTCTGTAGGTTGTTTAAAACTTGAATATAAAATGCTTTCTGCTGCTGTAGAGCTGATTGAGAAGGATACATTTAATTCCTCTGCTGTGTTGTTTAACTAACAGAAGTTCTGTGCCATTATATGTTATTAAACTCATAATTTAAACCTGTGCTCCAAAAACACTTTGTGAAAACATGGCTTCCCATCAGCATCAAGCTGCTTTAGAGCTGAATAACTATTTTATGGTTATGACTCAACAGGGTGGAAGACAAGAGCAGCACCTGTCAACACCTGTATGCCGAAACCTGTCCCAAAAATACAAAAATAGAGATAACAGTGGAATTAGAGATCCACTGTGCTGAGGAGCCTAGCAACACATAGCAAAGGTGTCTCTGCTCCAAAGATTTTTCCGCTATGATATAATCCAAAACTACAGCATCTACACGAAATGAAGAGTCTCTGCAATGGAAGGCAGAGATAATAAGACCTTACAGGTCTTATTACACAAAATACTTACATGCCTGGTTTCATAGGCTTATGTTTAAAAAGTGAAAAATACATAAGGAACAAGGGACATTAAATATGTCAGGATCCCTACTGGCTACCTGCCTAAATGTTAGTCAAAGTGCTTGTTAATGCAGCCTGAATTTAAAGAGACGCAAAAAGCTGCTTGAAATCAGAGTTCAAACAAATGCAAGGCAAAAGGATTTTCTACAGACTCCCTTTCCTTCTTCCCAGGGAAACTCTGGCCCTTGGGTCTGTCCAAATTTAGAATATGAGAAAGTAATAAATTTTTTTTCTTTTTTTTTTTTTTTTTTTTGTAATGTGTGTGTATTTCCTGGCTTCTGTCCCTCATGGAGCAATTAGCCTCATCTGTGTGCCCTGATACAGTTTCCCATGGCAGATCTCCACAGCAATCTCTGCAGTAGGTCAGACATCTGCTGAAGTCACTTGCTTCTGTGGTTTCATTTAACCCTTTTCTTTGCTACATGAGAAAGACATACAGCAGAGCACCAAGACAACTCAGAAGCACTGGCATTAATTCCATCCAGCACAATTCTTTGTAGAGCCTTAGATGTGATGTTTTAATCCTCTGAGCCTCATTTACTAGATATGCCACATGGCAATTCCTGTTTTCAGTTTGAAGGTAGCATTTGGGATCAGCAGCTCTTTTAGACCTCTGCCTTCCCCCCCTCTGTTAGCCTTCTCTGACAGCAGCATGTGCCCTGCTGGATCCCCTCTATGCTCCTCTGAAGCGTGTTGAAAGTATCTCTGCCTGTGTGCTACATTTCTCCTTTTCACATCTTTTCTCTTTCTCTTTTTTTTTTTTTAATGAAATTTTGCCTAGCCAGTGGCAGCTGTTGGATCTCTAATTGGCAGTGGAATACCTCTCAAATAACAAGACTATGTCACATATAAAATATCAATGTTTCCATAATATTGTGGCTTGGCAACCAATATATTAGCTTGGGAGGCTTTGTGACATCAGGTGCTACAAATCATCCCTTTAATTTTCCTTAAAAAATACAACTCAAGAAGGGAGATTTTTCAATCACAAAGCTACACATTTCATTAGTATTCTCATTACGGTTCATACTACTTATTTATGGAGTGCTCATAAGTGTGATAGATGCTATATGGCTCTGCAGACCTTAGGAGCAAGCTTTACGTATGACAAGGCAAGCGAGACCTGAACAATAGGTGAATCCGTCAATTTCTTTTTGTATTAATTGGATCTGCAAGGAAAACTGAAAACAGAGAAAAAAATCCCTCTGCTATTCAAGTATCTCTAAAATTTCCACCGACTTTAATGGCATTAGAATTGAGGCTTTAAAGACAGCCTCATTCTCTTTGAGAAGCAATGACAATAATTTCTCACTAAGTCTCTGTAAAACCTCCTGCTTATTTTTCCTTTCGGTACCTTTTCTAGTAAGATTTCTGTGTCAGCTTCCCAAGTGTGCCTAGTGGGGAAAGCCTGATTTTCACTTTCAGTGGATTGCTGATGCCTAACTAACAATAATAAAAGCAGTTTGTGTCCCTGAACCCTCTCAGGAGCATTGCAGCCTGAATTGGGTGTTATGCATTGCAGCTCGGCCTTTTGAAAGCGTCCACAGACACAGAGCACAGCGCCTTGTCAGCCGCTGTTCAATTCTTCAATTAAAATGTGAGCTGTCTCTTTTATAGTTCCATGTTTTGTCTCCATTCCTTATTGCAGCACTTCTACCTGATGCAGGATATTTTAACACTTGCTTTCTGGCAGTCAGTTATATATTGAAGATTTTTTGTCCTCTAGGAATGAGCTCTGTTGTTTTGATTGATTTTTCACTCTTTTTATTACCTGCAAAATACTAGATTCTGAAAGTAATAGCAACCATCGTTAAATAGTATAGGAAATAAAAGATACTTCAGTTGTCTTAAGGCTGTTTCAATCTCCTTTTCCCTTTCTACAGAGGGACATAAGTTTGTCTATGGCTTAGCAAAAAAAAAAAAAAAAAAAAGAGGCAAGCCTTTTTCAATGTAGAGGTTTTTTTGTCCTTTAAAGGCAAGCTTGAAAGGCTATATATTGTCTGAAGAGAATAAGAAAAAAAAGTTAGGCTCCTAGAGTCTACTTTATTCTTCCCACTACATTTATTCCTGCTGTTAGCAGGATTAAAATTTACTACTAGAGAGAGGCATAAATAAAGACGTGTTCTTAGAAAATATATGCAAATGTGAGCACACCTTTCAAAACCTCATTTGGCAGTTCAAATGCCTAAGTGCCTGAGCTAGAAGCTACTGTAAAATTGACTGCAAGGTGGAGAAAATGCATACAAAGTAAGCCAGAGGCAGAACAAGGCTGCAGTCCAGGTCCACAGAATACCAGTCCAGGATAGCATCCTCTGGGGTACATTGCCATATATTTGCCTTGGTTATGTTTGCGAGAGGGCGTTTTTCTTTCCAGGATGGTTAAAATTTGCTGGATGGGGAGCTGAATCTGGATTTTAGGACATAGTCCCCCCTCTTAGGAATTTTTCCTAGCTGTCCTTCCAACAATGGTAAATAACCTTGCAGGATGAGCTATGGAAAAGTCAAATTGCTTCTGGGAGAGGAGAGAGACAAAGGGCTAAAGCTGCTCCTGGAAAGGGTGGGCAGCGGGTTGACAGCATCATTTTCCATGTCTGGTCCCAGGGGAGGAGGCTAACTGAAGGCGGGCTGTAGAATTTGTGTTTGGAGACCTCCAAAATCAATAACCCAAGTCTGTATTCAGCACCAGGGTTTCCAAGGCAGGTAATTTAATATGGCTCTGAAATCCTCCTGTATAAGTACTCCAGCTGTGTATGTTTGAAAATTGCTTGAACTGTCAGTCCTTGACACACAGCATTGTTGGGAGCAGATTCTCTGGTGACCACTTTAAATTGTACCCTGATAATTAGTCCCCAGACAGCTGGGCACACCTTTATCACACGGAGTTGGTCCTGGCATTCCACACCACTCCCGGGTCCTGCTGCTGGCCACTGGTAAGCAGAGATATGAGAGAGGAAATGGTGTGGTGGCTGATATGCCCTGTTAAACAGGTGCTTGATCTCTTTTCTGGGCACTTTGTGATGTTAAAGGCCAGGGTAATTTAGAACAGCCTGTGGAGTGCTCAGACACAGGCCAAGGGAATGCCTTTCACAGAGCAACAGACCTTGCTGCACAACAGCCTCAACATGTGCAGTTTGACTGCACCTTAGGAACAAACCCTTTGAATGACAAGGGCAATGACCTGAACCTGGATTAAAATAGACTGAAAGCTGGTTTTAATCCTCCCATTATTTCCTCTCAGAATGATTTCTACAGAGGGACCAACCTGTGAAAAATGTAGCTAGTTAGCATATATTTCATTCTTCCTTATGTGTTTATTTGCATTATTTTCCAGGCATGTGAATGAAAGATGTGAATAATGTGGTTTGAATGCTTCAGTGACTGGGTCTTTTAAATAAAACCAAGAGGGGATTGATCAGTGTCACAAAAGAGCCAAAGAATCCCTTAAACAGCAGCTCACATAACTGTGGATTTCATAATTCAAAGCTATCCTGGGGCATCTTTAAACGATGCATAGATTTTGTTTTCTTACTTTACATTTTTGAGAGGAGAAAGTCAGATGGAAGTTTGTCATTGGCCGCAGTGGCACTGAGAGATGCAAAGTGTTTCCTTGAAAGAGAAGATGCCACCCATGCCTGCCTGCTGTCTAAAGCAGGGAGGGTGGGGCAATCAGCTCAGCTCCATTCCACAGGAGACGCTGCCTGAGCGACGCTTTCTCCCTGGTCAGTTAAGATACGTGTTGGAAAGGTAATAGAGGGAGACAAGCTGACTTTTAAAGCCACTATTAGATATTGTTAGTGAGGATGGTGTGAGCTTCCCCGGTTTGCAAACCCAGTTGCTGTCTGGTGCCGGAGGGCTGCTAGAGCTTCCCAGAACCCTCCAAATGCTGCTCCGTGCAGCCAAACCCAGAGTGCCAGGCATCAGATGGCGTGAGGCAGCAGGTACGGTGAAGAAATCTGAGATAATGATTTTATTTGTTCAGGACATTTAAGTTTTTTAAATTGGCAAATTAAGACAACATAATTAGTTAACAACACACTGCATTTGCTCAGCCCGTGTGTCTGAAGAGCTGGCATCATTAAAATAACACCTGTGGATTATGTCTAATTACCGAATTTTTGAGACAGAGGTATACATTTTAATTTTCTGCCTTTTAAAACTGAAGTCAGAGTTTAACAAGTTGATATTTATGAGAGAGGAGGTTTTAATTTGTAACGCGAGCAGCGGGTTGGGTTTTTCCCCCCTAACAGCCACAAGGTGGCACAGCCTGCCCGCAGTTCGCCCCGAGCCGTGCCGGGGCCGCGGATGGGGATCGGGCTCGGGCTCGGGCTCGGGCTCGGGATCGGGATCGGGAATGGGATGGAAATGGGCATGGGCCGAGACTGGGGGTTGGCTCGGGGCCGCTGCAGCCAGGGCGGAGAGTCGTGTAAAAACAAGCAGGAGAAATGGCCAGCGTAAAAAACGGTGATGGAGGCAAGAAGACCCCTTCAGGTATGGAGCTGAGCTACGGTCATGACTCCCGCTTGAAAACCTAGGTGGAAATTGCTCCATGTAGAGAAATATAAGGTTCTTGTAAGTGGTGGTGTTGGGAGAAGGGATGGAGGGAGAAGGTGTCTGTGTGATCTCTCACCACTGCCCCGGTGTGTAACATCTGGTGTGCCTGTGTGACTGGGGATGCAGTGTTCAGTCACTGCCTGGCTCTCTGCCTGCAGCTCCCTTTGCAGCTTTGTTAGAGATATTGTAGGCTTTGATAAGTTTCTGGGTAAGAAAAGTGGGGCACCACCCCCAGTCTGTCGTGCACAGTGCACACCTTCTTTGGCATACTGCAGATTGCAGCAAAGTGGTACCAGTCATACAGGGATGGATTCTGGAATGCCCTTTCTGTAACCACATTGGGGCAGAGACTGGCTTTGTTTATGTTGAAGGCAGTGGCAAGTGTGCTGGCAGTGCTTAAACAACACATGGCTTTTCATAGTGGAGCCTAATTTTAAGTACACTTCAGTGATACACTGCCAATAGATTAGCATGGGGGATCCCACCAAATTATACCCTGTGGCTTGTGATAAAATACATTTTCCAATGCAACAAGCATTTGAAGAGAGGAGGAGATGGCAAATACAGTTGTTTGATTACCCATTTAAACAAAAAATATCCTTTCAAAGCATAGAAAGGAACTTGGCAAGTGAACTGGTGGGAAAGACCAGATTCCCTGACGTGTAAGGGGACTGCTGCCTGTGAGTGGGGTTACAGGCCCCTTGTGAAGCATCCCTTGCAAGGGATGCAAAGAATCTCCTTTCTCCTCAACTACAGGGATTTTCTAGACATGATTGTGTCTCTGTGCTGCCTTATCACAATACAGTGGGTAGCTTGGAAGAAAGGAATGATCAAGGCAAAGCTCTGGTCTACTGTAGCAGTTGCAGTGTCCCTGGCTGGATCTTGCACAGAACCACCATGAAGGGGCTGTCAGGCAGCAGCTCTGAGAGAGTTTCTGCATGGCAAATCGGAGTGGTGATTGAGGCACTGGTAAACTGGTTGTCTTCCCCAGGGCCCTGGGGCTTACTGCCAGATTGAACAACGTGTGTGTGCATAGCTGTTCTTCCCAAAAGGAGAAACAGGGTATAACACTCCCACTGATGCCCTGTAGAGGCTGACCTGGAACAGAGGCTAGACAGAGTGAAAGGATAAAGGTATTTATTGAAAGGCCTTCACAGGGTGCACCTTGGGCAGTGCAGGAGTCTCACAGAGACTACACCCAAGATGGGCACAGTCACACTTTTTTCCGACAGATGTAAGTTTTGTCCATTTGCATATCAGGGGTTCATTGTCCAATTACAGCTTCAGGCAGTGGAGTCCCATTCTCTCAGTTTGCTCTCCCCCCTCCCAACTCACTTTTGTTTCCATTTCTCAGGGCCTGAGACAGTGAGGTGTCCTTGATTCTCAGGCCTAGAGAGGAATTGTTGTGTCTGACAAAAATGGGAAAAGCAGTTGTTAACACTCTATATGGAGTTTAGAGTTACACATCAAAGAATTGCAGGATTTTACAAACATATAAAAATATAAAAGCTAAAATCCTAAGGCATCACCACTGCTTCTTAGTTCCATCAGTACAGCATTTCATCCTGTATTTTCTGATCCTGAAGGTTGTAGTGCAGGTGGGTTAGGTCATTCAGCTACAGGTAGCACAACAGGAACCTAAAATCAAGCTTTTTCTTCTTCCTCAGAGACTTGTAGGAAAGATGAGCTCAGAGCTTGTGTGCATCTATAGTGCAGCTGCTGACAAAATTCCAACATCCCTGCAAGTGTCAAATATGCAGATGATTGGAGCCCAAGGACTGTGCCTGACATATGTGCCCCTACACCCTACACAAACCTCCCATTTCCAGGATATGAGGCACCCTGAAGTGAGTTTAAACCACAGCTGACGCTGTGTTACTGGGCTTCTAAATGTGACAAGATCCCATGGGACAGCAAACATAATTAATTTAGTATGGCTCAGGGTTTAACACACATTCTTCAGAAGTTTGGTGGCTTTTGGTTTTGGTGTTTTTGGATTTTTTTGAAGCAGTGACTGTTTCATATAGAGTATCTATTAAATTTTTCATAATGTATCATGGGCACTTATGACAACACGGCAGGTGTTCATCAGGCATTCCCTGGCAGGAATAGCATGGTAATGTTCAGATGGAGAATGAATGACATCAGAAGCTGAAAACTGCACCAAAACTTCCATCAGTGTGGGAGCAAGGTGATAGGCCAGAGCTGCAGGCAGAGAAAAGAACCCCTTCATAAAAAATCATTTGTAACCTATTATACTTGGTTTGCACTCCCTCCCAAATGCTGAAATTGTAAACACTAAGACCTACTTAATCAAAATGCATGCAGTCATAACTGGAATTTTGAACAACTTTTGGAATTTGCATAGGAAAATCAGTCACATAAAGATTTTTTAGCAGGAAGATTGGGAGTTAAAAAATGACTGAGACTAAGCGGAAATGAAACCAAACATCAGACTATATCAAAATCAATCGTTTCAATGTAGTTGAACTCAGAAAATATAGAATTCATTCTTTCACTTGGATATTGGAATTTTACTTGTAAGGATACCACTAGAAAGTAGTTGCATTTAACTGTGTATAGCTCCATGGTTTCACAGCACAACTTACAGCTTTGTAATCAAGGCACCTTTTCTTTTTCATTTTGTTTAGCAGGCACACTAGTATTTTGTTCCTATGACTATAGGATTTCAGCCTGTATTTCTTGATCCTGAAGATAAACCATCCTGGGCAGTGCAAAGGGGTTAGACATAGATCAGTCGGGAATTAACAGGTTAGTTAATTTCAAATGATTGAGCTTTAAACAGCATTTGGATTATCCCATGCTAAAGCATCTCAAGTTGTAAATCACAGTGGTAAAACACAGTGAATCTTGAGGGTATATCATTTGCAAACCTTCCCTAATGATTTTAAAACCTCCCAAATGAATTGGTATATTGACACAACTCTGTCCACAGTGGGGAATATTTGTAGTTCAACAGCTATAAATCCTAGAATAGTTGAGTAATCTTATACTAAAACCAACTCTGTGAATGTTATACATATCACTGTGCATTTTCCAGCCATATTAGCTTATTTACTAGCTCTAACAGAGACTTGCCATCTATTATTGATGTCTCCACTGGCAGGTTCACAACAAGGGAAGCTGCAACCGTCCCACTCTGATCATGGATCAAGTACCAAATTTTTGTGTAGGGGACCAGCTGCACACACTGGATGAAGGAACTGGGAGGTTTCTGCTTCAGCTCTGATGGGGAGTATAGGCATAAGTTTTATATAAAACTTATTTTGATCCACTGCCTCCTGAGAATTCACCTTTTCTGGCTTATTGAGATCTTTTCTTTTTAACACCAAGTCCTTGCTCTAAGCATAATCTTGGAGGAAAATAAAAGAATACCACCATATATCAACAGCTAGTAATTTATGCTATCTACAACTTGAGTACAAATAGGTACATCAGGAATATTGTCAGTAGGAAAGAGACCAGGCTTTGATGGAAGAAGTGCAGATTTATGCTGGAGTTTAATGTTCTCACTGTGCAGTATTCAGCTATGGTAGTGATATATGTTGATAGATTTAAAAGCGGCATTTCTCGTAGTGTGAATAAATGTAGCACACCACATGTAGCTGCAAAAAAACATTTCTTCTAATGAAATTACATACATAATTGACGCTACGGACCTCATTATATATGAAACAGTGGAATAGTTCTGAACTACTCGAGACATCTGTCTAAACAAATCAATGAGACATGTTGGTGATCTTTACTAAAGAAACTTCTTATGATCCAAATGTCTTTCCTGTTAAAAATGGTGATCTTGTTGATCCTTTCAACTTTAACATTTGTAGAGATTGAATTAATACAGTAATGGCCTCATCAAATTTCCCTGAATTGTAATTACAAAGATCTGGTAGGGGTATATCCTTTTTCTAAACATTGTCACATCATTTTATGCTGATCCCTGATCCCACTTTCAATATATCTAGGATTACCGTACTGAACAGTACATAAAGCAAACATTACCTGCAATCAATACTATAAAGGCCTGTCTGAGTCAGCTGCAAGTGCACTTTAGAAACTGCCTCTTCTTAAATCATGGCATGGCACTGGAGATCAAACAAAGCGCTGAAGATGTTAGTCGCTGAATTTACATCTCAGGGTTTCAAAAAAGGGCATTTACAGTGGAAGACCTGGCAAAAAACTCACATAGCCTGCACTTTGGGAGAAATGTCAAAGTCTGTTTATTCATCCTTTTGCTCAAATGGCCTGATCCTCAAATCTCACTGAAGTTAATGAAGTGACTCAGGTTATAATGGGGTTTGGATTAGAAAATTTATTAAAATAAGTGTGAATATTTCTATTTCAGTAACGAAAAATTGTTCTCTAAGCAATTACACCTCTCAAGCCCTCAAGATGTTGAGATTTAAGGGTATAATTTAAGTTTATAAATTGATTTATGTTCTGAGAATGTGATGTCATTACTATTTTGGCAATCTGTGATTGTTTTACCACATATCTGTGTAAAACAAAGCCATATATAAAGACACTTAGATATTCTCTTCTATTTGCACATTACCATTAATAAATACAGGAAACATAGCTCTTTCCTCTTCTTCTCCAGAACCATTCTTCAGCATTTTTCTTTACCACACAGGTAATAGCAAGAAATAAAATAAAATCTGATTATATGATTTTTTGAAATAAAAGATACAAATATCAAAAATATTGCTAAACAGAAGGGAAAAACTGGGTAAACATCTATTAAAAAACTATGTGCAAAATCTCAAATGAATTGTATATACATTCACTGGGGACATATGTCCTAATTCAGGAGAAAGTTGCTTATACTGACACACTGAGGTGTACATAAATTTCTCATGTTGTTTAGCCCTGGTCGAAACATGGAAACTTTTCATTTCAAACTGTGGGTTGCAAAGTTGAAAGGGCAACATTATTTTT
Organism: Callaeas wilsoni; assembly: GCA_013398955.1. Taxonomy (NCBI): domain Eukaryota; kingdom Metazoa; phylum Chordata; class Aves; order Passeriformes; family Callaeidae; genus Callaeas; species Callaeas wilsoni. The sequence goes on along the minus strand of VWPU01012446.1, from coordinate 260,915 downwards.
GGTGATGGAACTACCAGAAAACATTTGTTAGAGTGCTGTAAGCTAGTCTCCCTGGAGTTCCCCCTGAGAAGGGCTAATCTGCATGACTAATATTCAGAGTGTAATTTCCTCCCCTGGGCAAGACTTCCCAATGCACTGACAGGCTTTCTCTGGCTGTTGCTTTGAGTGGTGTCTTCTCCACTCCCTCTGCTCCTGAGGGAATAAAGCTTAGTGGAGGACAATAAAAGAAACAGGACGTTGACACACTAAAACTGTCATGAGGGATGGTAGGAGCCCAGACATATGCAAGTTTATCTGCATTACTCAGAGAGAAACAGCTCATTTAGGGGTGTTAAGGTGGAATATTTCAGACTTCGTTCTCAAGAAAACATATCTTTTGTGACTGTGATCATTATGTCTCTACCCATTCCTTTTTTTTTTTTTTTTTGGCAATGTTGACCCTAGTGTGGCAAAAAAAAAAAAAGAAAAAAGTAAAAATTAAATGCCTTCATATTTCATGAATATAGGCAGCTATGTAGAGAAAGGGGGACCAAGTAACAGAGAGAGAACATGGCTGCAAGTCAGTTATCTGCTCTGTTTTACCAAGGGGATTCCCATCACCAAATCAGTGAAAACACACCATAAATAGGGGCAAAACTCTGCAGACAGTTAAAGGTACTGTAAGGAGAAAGTGTTCTGAGTGACGCCCTTTAAAGTTCAGAGGAGAAAGATCTCCATTTCGCATAGCAAAGGGCTAGTCCTAATCGATTCCTGTCAGCAGAAACAGGCGGGCAGACGGCACAAATGTGGAAAATAGCTGAATAATAGGAACAATATCCAGAATTCCAGAAGAGAAAATATCTCATAAAAATTGATGTAAGACATATGAGGAGATGCACCCACCAAGCTCAGACATGAATCTGCACAGACACTGCTTCTACATACCTCTTTTACAAGAGCTGCAGCACATTATCCATTTTGACTGACACCTGAAGAAGAGGCATACCCCATAAAGGATAGCTCCACATGAGAAAAACATCAGTTATCTTGGCATTTATTTCTACATTTCTTGCTGGACCAGCTCAATTTGTTACCAGTTACAGATCCAGACAGTCTGGATTTTAGTATCAGTCCAGGCACTGCAAAGGCACTGGTACCTCTCTGAAACAGCCTTGCAGAAATCCTCTTTCAAGAGCAAATGTGTTTATATAAGCCAGTACAAAAGTAAAACAGAAGAAGAGCATTATAGTAAACTGCAACTTTCTCATGGATTCCCTTCTTATGAGTCTTCTTTAAAAGAGAGCACAGAGAGCAAAAGAGCTGTTTGCTTGTAACGTGATGCATACTAATACGTGCAGTTTCATTAATACCAAGACAATCTCCAATGACATGCTTGTTTTTCTCTACCTTTTTTTTCTTGGCTGAAAGTAACGGAGCATTAAGAAAAGCGGGAAATGCAGTAACTGCTGCAAAAGTGAAGGTTTTCTTTTTCTTTAAAGAATGAACTATTTTTGACAGATTTCAAATATTATTGTGTTAGGAAAAAAGAAGAAAATGTCCTTTGGACTCCTCGTGTTCCTGAAGCAATTACAGTAATTCTATTAATGTGTTATGAGCCGCTTTTCTGATTTGATCCAACATAATTGCACCAATTTGCTAGCATTTTCAGATTTCAGTCTCTAGTTCTCACTTCAATGGCAAAGATTTCAGTGTCCAGCTTTTCATCGTCTTTGGTTTTCTTATGTGGGAGTCACCTCTTGCCTATCTGCAGAGAAATATTCCCATGCTCTGTGAGCATAGATAGCGTTGCTAGCACATGCTTTTGTGCATCAGATAAAACAAATTGCCCCATGAGGCCAACTGAAGATGCCAGCCACATTTTCATTGCCTATCATAACTGATACCATCACCAAAGCCTTTTCTTGTCACCAAACACAGGGGGAAGTCTTAATAAATAGTGGACTCTCAATTACGTGCTCTGAATTTATCACTGTGCACAATGTTCATTCCTGTTTGCAGGGTTTAATGCAGGTATAAGCCGCACTCAGTCCAAGACACCTGCAATTGTCAGAGGACATGGAGGAAAAGCATTCCCACATACCCTTTAGAAGTATTTCCTGAGACCTTACCCCTGGTTAGCCTTCCTGCTGCTCCCTGCTGTATCACCTCAGAGAGTGAGGTGCACTCCTCACAGTCTTTACAGTCTTTCCTGTGGAGGACTTCAGCTTTATGCAGATGTTTCATCCACCCTGCCCTCTGACCTTAAACTGCCAGCCAATCTAGGCAGGTTCAGGCTGCAGAACCAGAAACATTCTGAATGTTTACAGCTTTGTTTGGATTTAGAAATGAGGACAGCAAAAGATACGGAAATTTTGCCATGTCTCCCATTCAGAACATGTCAACAACTTCCAGCATTACTGTGATCTCGCTGATGGTACAGAGCTGAAAGACCAGAGTCCAGATCTCATATCGATCAACTGTGACTTCTGTTGATGATACACTCCCAGTGCACAAATATCCTGAGTCCAAATATGTGCTGTTCAAGCTGATGCAATTTGGATGAGTCACCATCCCTGGAGGGTGATGTGATGTGCAGATGTGGCACTCAGAGACGTTGTTTAATGGTGGACTCGACGGTGTTAGGTTAAAGGTTGGACATGATGATCTCAGAGGTCTCTTCCAATGTTAATGATTCTCTGATTCTCTGTGAGGTACCTACCTGCTCTAAATATGTATCAGTATTGTAACAATGTCCATGATACCACATTTATTCCCTGTTTTGCTCTATTCTGTGATTATTAGACCAGCTTTGTTGTATGTCTCCTCATCATGTGTTTATCCCCTCATTCCAGTATCTCTCATAACCACTCTGAAGAGAAAGATAGATTAGTGTTGGACATATGGCTCTTCACCCACTTCCTGATTCACAAAATTTATGCCTTGCCAGTGAAATGCTGGAGCAGACCCACTGTGTTTTTTAGGTCAATTGGTCCCTGGAGGAGAGCATGTGGGGAAGGGAAGATTCTGGGGTGGCAGAAAAACACGGACTGGGAGGTAGTCCTTGTGCTGTAACTTCCACCTGGCGGACATTTCCTTCAGAATAAGTCTTGACAGCCTGATAATACAGAGTTGCTCCCATTCAAAGCCTTATAACATCCTACACACCCCTTTGCCTAAAAATTTACTGTTATCCCTGACAATGTGAAGAGTTTTTTCGGGTATTGTTATCTGGAAAGACTTTATTAATTAAGTAATTCTTTCGTAACTTTTAGATTGCAAATTTGGTATTTCCTTGGCTCCTTGACTACTTATACTTACTATGCCAAATAGCTCCTTTTGAAATGTCCATTGTGGCATTCAGCTGTACTCTCTGTTGTGATCTGAAAGAATCTGGACCATGTTACTTGTCATCAGAAATGCATCCAGGATTTCCTAGGATTTGGGAGAGTTCGAATTTGAGACTCAAGTTTTGCCTGTTAGAGTGATCCCTAGATGCCAAAGGGAAAGTCTGAGTTTAGAGCTGCTGGTGTTCAAAGTTTGACAGTATTTAAAGTGGATGTTTCAGGCCTAACTCTGCTTGTTATATTTCCCAAAGCTTTCCAGCCATTGTGCATTCTGTGCTATAATAACCAATGCTCTAGCACTCGACTGCACTACTTATAATGCTCCCAGTGCTACTTGACTCTGCTACTAAAAATGCACCTGATGATAATGCCACTTGCCCACTACTTCCTAATGCACCACTGGTTGGCTCATTACTGGATGCCTGGAGGCAAAGTGAACTGTTCCAGTCTTTGTCTCCACCTTGGCAAAGATAAGGGTAGCATAATAAATACCATTCAGCCATTTGATTTCCCAGTTCCACTGAGTTCACGCATTTGGAATAGCTTGTAAATTCTCTTGAACACAATCACCCCTAGATTATCACTGATGCACATACACTGAACTTTGTGCTCTTTATTTCAAAACAAGGACTGTCTTCAGCTCAGCAGCTCAGCTCAGCTTCTTTCCCATCTTCATGTGCAATAGATTGTATCTTTAACAAATTATTAATGTTCCTATTACAAACTGATTTGATTTATATTTTTGCTGCTAGCAATGGTCTAATTATTTTTGTATTACTGTGTGGTCATAATGATAATTGTCCTCAATTTACACACTGACTAAGCATTTACTTTCACAGATTTGGAGATTGTGAGATTACTGATGAGGGAAAGCAGAGAATGTAGAAGTTTAATATAATTAGTTGTAAGAGAAGTCTCTAATAAGGAACCATAAAAACTCAATTTTCATTGAAAGGATCATTTTACACTGTATGGTTTCTGTGTTCATTTGTGGGTTTTTTGTTTCTTTTTTTTTTTCCCCCTAGGAGCAGAACAAGCTGATCTTACTGTCACAGTTATTTTATTTGATCAGTCTATTTATATGTGCTTTGTAGATTTTTGGTTTGAGCAATAATATGTAGAGGCTAGTGAACTGTTTTAAGGACTGAGACCTAACCGTTCTGTACATCTTATGATATTTGAGGGAGAATAAGAGTTCCTGTCCCTGCCATTTTCCACAGAGCCAGGATTTGCTTTTGGATTGGCAAGATACACATAGGTGGGTAAAACATCCACCAGGGAGAAAAGGGTGGATAAGATAACCACAAAATAAACAAATTATTGCAGAAGAAGTCTGGGCTTGCTAACAGCTTGTCCATTGTCTGTAAGCCCTGTAGGTTTCACCAGGGAGTCATGTTGTAAATAGTGATTTGACAGTAATTATGTGGATTTGTGAAAGAATGTTTGCCATGCATATTGAAGGTGGCAAGTTAAAACCTGAGCTCATCACCCAAAGGTCTTTTTATAGTTAATAGAAAGACACAAACATCTGTAAAGAGGAACTCATTTGGTCTTTGCTACATTTCTGTCTGAGGCTGAGTACTTCCTGGGAGGTGTTTACTGCACTCCATTAACTCTAAGGAAAGCAAGAATTAGACTGTACTTAGACAATAGGAGTTTAGATGTTTAATTTACGAGGGATAAATCCCACCCATACAGGGTTTATATTACCTACCTTCACTAATAAAATAGGGTAAAAACAATGAAAGGGAGTGGGTTTTTCTTTAATAACTTCCAAGCAAAACACAACCGTACTACTGGAGCATTGAAAGATTCAACTCGCTGCTCTGTCTCCATGAGAATATTTTTCTTCACCATAAGAATCACAACATTTTTTAAAAAAAAGCTTTTAGGGAAATTAATTCCACGTAAGAAGAGTATTATTTCTGCTACATTATATGAGCTAAATAATCTGAAATCATTCATGGCTATAAATATTCTGCAGAAAGATATTCAAAATTTTTGTGTAATAAACCCTATTTTAGCAGATTCTACATATTTTAGTATATTTGCTTATGTTCACCTATAAATTTATAATTGTAGATTTTCAAAACTGAAGATTTTCATCATGTGACATCAGAACAACAGTATTTAGGAAAACAGTGCAATCCGTGAAGGAACAAGTAGTTGTTGTAACACAACTCCATTAATTAGAAATATAGTTTGACAAGTTATAACCCTTCTTCCTAATTTTAATTCTACCTGGTAGATCTGTAGGAATGAGTTATTAATGCTGATATTCTGAAATGCCACTTAGGTCTTGTGTAATCAAAGAGCTGTATTCTCTCAGAACACAAAAGAACCCCTAGTGTGAATTTGTAATTAACGTGCTGAAGGGAATGTTTCCACCCATGTACTGAACACAGTTGTTGGGGCTAATAAACAAGCACAATGGATTCATCCTTTCAACGTGATCAAAGAGTACATAAAGATACAGGCACATGTAATTTTGGGAAGTCTGGAGACATTGCTTAGCATAAGCTTATATCACAAGAAGGATGTTAGATCCGTGTTTTTGGATATGAGCAATTTCCAGAATAGATACTAGAACATCTTGCCTAGGCTGGCAGAAAGATGCAGTGATTAGACAAAAGACAGGGTAGAATGTTTGGTGCAAATGAAACCTGGTAGCACTTTCTAGCTATTGCAAAGATTGGGAAGACTCCTGAACTAACAGGATTCCTTCTAAGTAATGCAAAGATATTAGGAAGAGAAAATACATTTTATGAGATGAACAAAACAGGCAGCTTTTCAGGCACAATAGTCTTTCTTCAGATCATTTCCGGCTCATGAGCCTATGTCTTGCTTGGGGGGTTGGATTTTTTTTCAAAGTGTGTTAGTTAGTAATAAAATATATTGGTCCACACAAAAATTGCTTTGCTTGTGTCCTTGGGACACTGTGGTTACTATGTATGCCACCCCAATGGCTGCCTTAAGCAGACTGACCAAAGGCATAGATTGTCCTATCTTAGTTATGTCTCAGTAAAACATAAGTCAAGCACAAAAATCCCTGATGTTTTTATCAAAAGGTGAACCATGGCCAGGGGGTGGCCTCATTTAGCTATCTCGCACTAAGAATAGTGTAAAAATGCGAGAGACTCGCCTGTTCGATTTGAGAGTAGGGTGGCTACTCTTGTTAGCAGATATCCTGCTGACAGTAATAGCCATCATTTTTGAACAAAGATACAGTCCAAAAGTGCTGATGTGCAGCAGCACCTATTCATAACAGGCTGTTGCGTTTTTGTAATCTCAATAAGAGGAAGAGGTCTTGTTTTTCTAGGATATTTCCTATAGGTTAGTTATTACTGCTTAATAACTGGTGTTTAAGATTCAGTCTAGAAAGCAAATCAAATTTAGGCATATTTAGAGATGTATGAGAAACCATACCATTGAGGTCTCTGGTTACTTTTAATATTTTTCCCATGAATATTTGGTTATTGCCAATATTTGCAGAAAAAAAAAAAATCTAGATTTTAAAAAATGCAGTTTCTCTCCTTGAATAATTTCAAGCCGAAATAACTCCAGAAGTCATATTCAGTACTCTTGACTGTTGTGCCAGGGTCTAGGGATATAACCTGTCTTTAAAATATCTACAAGCTATCAAATTAAGGATGTTTATAACATAGCACATACTGGAAACAGGGAAAGCTGATAAATTCTACTTGTAGCTGAACAGTCAGCAAAGACCTCAAAAGTAAAAAAGTATTTGAAAACTTCAATAAACCTGCATCTATCTATCTCCCACAAAGTTAGCTAGATAGTTTCTTAGTTTTTTGGTTTGGTTTCTTTGTTTTCAATATAAAGCCTATTATCACAGAATCTAAACACCTAACACTAAACAACGTGCAAACTGAAGAAGTTGACAAAATACTTGCCTGGAACATTGCAAATCTTCCTATTTTGTGCTATGTTTGCAAGCTCATGCATGAATGCTTTCCCCATATTACTGAGCTTTTGTTTGTTAAGATAGCGAGGATAAATGAGGAAATATATATTTTGTGACTTGAACTGAAAGTGCAGAAATATTTCCAGTGTTGCACACTGCAATTTATTTTTTATTTTTTAGCAGAAAGTTTTATGGTAATGAGAGGAGTTCATGGACATTGCTTTCTCTGATTTCCAAATCTGATTTTATTTATTAATAATTTTAAAATGTCATGAAGCCTCAGTTTGCTATATATGACATTACTTCTTCTGAAAAGGAAATCATGTGGATTGTTAAATTATCAATGCAATTGGTTTATCATTGAAACTAAGGAGATCTGAAAGCAGAGAGGAGCCTTGGGGAATTCATAGTAAATCTAATCAGGTAAAAAAGCATTTGTAAATCTCAGTGCATCTTCATGTTATTTTACTTTGTGGTAACCATATTTTCAGGAAAATAGTTGTGGTACTGTGTTGCAAAACTAGGAACAGTCATTTTTTGTCCTCTAACAGGGTATACTACACATGTATATGTACTCCCTCTCTCTCTCTCCCTCCTTCCTGTTCTCACTTTCTGAATGATATTGCTTATTTTGTAGGATCCCATAATGGCCTTTCTTCAGCAGAACTCACTCTGAAAGTTGCATTCAACTCTCGAAATTAAATGCAGAATATGGACCACCTTGCTGTAAAAGCCACTATTCCAGCTTTGAACACCTCCAAATTGTATATATTTTCAGTTTGGGAGCCTACACCTGCTGCACAAACTCTGGCTGGATCGTGTGCTGCATGCCACCAGAAGGACTCAGGCTGCAAGGCAAAAAATGCCTACCACCTCTTTTTCTTTTTCTACCTGCTCTTTGTCCCTCTCTCAGGCTTCAGCAGTTATGTACCTCAGAGTCAACTTCACACCAGTGGAGAAGAAGAACCTTTTTCGAACAGTTTTGCCATCTGTGTGATCCGTTTAGAAGTCATTTACCTCTGCTGTTCTAAACCCATCAGCTGTTATGCACACGGATAATTTTATGGACTGGGCTATATCTTTGTATGGGTAGAGACACACTCTGACAGTTAAGCTACGTAAATGCCAAGCTGTTTTCAGCAAGAAGGCTTTAGCCTTTAAGATTTTCTGGCAGGGACTATGTAAAATGGATGCTTTTTTATGGTTCTCTGCACATGTGTTCCATTTTATTTAACATCCTACTTGCCCCAGTTTATAAATATTCACCTGGCACAGTGGTGGATACACCTCACTCAGGAGCCAAGTGAATGTGGCACCAGGAATCTTTGGATTATGGACCACCTAATGAGCCCGGGTGTAACTGGAACAAATTCAAAAACTATGGGTGGACACCAGGAAAATGAAAGAGTTGGAAAATTCTTGTTTGGCCCTGTTGTTATTATTCATGTGCAGAGAGAAAAGATATGTGTCTGTGACAACTGCATTGGTGCTTATCAGCAAGGCAAGTGTTTTTAAAACAAAGATTAAAATATGGCATTTCCTGTTCATAAAATTTTATCAACTCTATGTAGTTTTTATGGTATATGTAAATTATGTTTTGGATTTGATGTAATCTACAAAAATGTGATTAAATTTTTTTTCTGTTTTATTTCATTTTATCATCCATGATAAGATGACATCCCTGAACTGAAAAGCCATATTCATTAATAAATAGTCCCATATTTTCAATAACGGCTTTGAAAAAGAGGGGTTTTATCCAAATACTGAAGCAAAAGTTTCACTAGAATTTCCTTTCTCTGCAAACAAGATAGTCGTCTTTGGAGTTTGCAGTCTCCACTCAGTGCACACCATTTCCACAAAGCTGTGCTACCTCCTACAGAGCTTTGCTCTCAGGACCTGCCTTTCATCAGTTGTTCTCCACTCTGCATTTATCTTTCCTGTCTGTACTGACAACACAGAGCTACATCACCCCCTCCAGAGGCAAACCCAACATCTATAGGACGAACGTCTAGCTGGGGTCACCCTGCACAGTGCTCCCAGCATCTCTTCAGGCAGGGTGGTCCACGCAAGGGTCTATATTGTCATGTCTGCCTGTTTGTGCCTATTTGTAGGACTAGAGATCGACAGGCTTCAGGGAAAAGATAATACAGCTTCAGTTTGCTGTTTCCTAGGAGATTCAGTCTGGAGTAATAAGAGCTGCTGAGCCTCTTTGGAAGTCCTGATTCCTGACTGAACCAGCAAGACGTGCTCACGCATGGCTCCCCCTTAGAAAGCCAGGCACTGCTGGGGCTGCCTTTAGGGGATGCCCTGGTGCTCAGTGTATCCTGCTGATACAACTGAACTCCTCAGGCATGGACCAGGGTCTACTCAGGAGAGAGAACGACAGAGAAATTCCAGAAGAATCTGAAAGCAATGACTCTAGCTTGTGGTAAATATACAGCTAGAGCAAAGCCATAGTCTGCCTGAAAAAGGTACTAGAAATGGCCCAATAAAACCTGCTAATCTTACGTTAGTTGTATATGAATCTTAAGAACACCTTTTGTATTATATTTAAATATATGGACATGAATGAAAAAGATAGAATGGCCTGGGAATTAGCAAGTGGATTGCATCTAACTGAACTTTTGTAACTGAGATTGTCTAAAGAGATTGTTTTAGCACTTAATATACTTGGATTCAATGCGCACGGAAAATAATTGCATATTCGCAATAAAAGGTAGATTAGCACAAGATCACAGTGTGTGAACTACAAAAATTTATCCTAAAGTAAAAATAAATTTTTGGTTCTAATTCCTCAAGAATCAGAATCAGACACAATGTTACCGAAAATATCATCAATATCTTGAATTCAAGATATAGGAAAGAGTTAATTTTTTTTCAAGAAATACAAATGCAGCAGACATTAACAATATGGAAGATGATCAGAATATCACATGGGAAGAAATGGATAGATTTTAGAACTGGGACAAGGTATGCGATTTAATTAGTTTGAAATGCGAGGTAATGAACATAGGGAGCAATGAGAATTTCTTCAATCAGAAGGCCCACTGGTTGCAATAGGAAGACTTAGGGGTATTAGTCAGTCAAAGAATTATTATGCACCACCTAGGTGCATGTAGCAGTAAAAAATGGAAATACAATTCTCCGATGTATCCAGTGAGGCTTTTGCAAAACGAAAGCATTAAGTATTAATTATAAGTTGCACTGTTGAGACATTATCTGGTATGGAGTTTAGAATTCCAGTCATAAAAACTCAACAAGTTAAACTCCTAATGGAGCAGGTGGAGAGAGGAAAAGAGTTAATAGCAGTGCTCTAGGAACAGAAAGCTTGTTTTGTGGGCAAAGCTTATCAAAATTTTTAGTGTAAAAACATAAAAATCAAGAGTACTTTTGGTCTATTTGTATAAAGATATAATAAAAGCAGATAAAAGTAAAAGAAGGCGCATTAAAGGTAAGGGAAAATTTTGACCTAAATAGGACATAATAAGTATGGTATCAAAATTGGAAAAAAAGGTGTTCTACAAAAATCTTATAATAGAAGTAGTGGCAAAAAACCTGAATTAGTTTAAATGCTTAATGTTGTCAGTGAAAAGGATTTTATAATGAGATTGATTATGATGAAGGAAAGCTGGAGATGGAGAAGTGTCCCAGAGCAAGAGAATTCATGTTGAAGTTGGGAAAATTAAGCCAAAACAGATCTGGTTTTAATAAGACCTGCCTTGTCCTTATGCATATAGACCTGGTCTGTTGAAATCTAAGTAATATTTAACTGGACAAAGCAGCAAACAGTGAGCAATGAGACTGAAACTTGCAGAAGACTAAGCAATAGAAAGGATAAAAATGCTAAAGAAATTGTCCAATGAGAAATTTTCCCTGTAGTTTGCTATGTGCACATCAGTGACATGTATGATTGTGTACTTGTATGTAGATCTCCCTCTATGCTGTTTTACCCACCTAAGCTAATTCTCAGTGCCCCATGGGCATCACTGTCTATCCAGGGGCTCTCTGCTTGGTCTGAGGGCCAGCTCACAGTGTCTGTCTGTCCGTGTCCTCGCTTTGCTGGCCTGGCTGAAGCACCACTGCTCTGTGACCATGCCGGGCAGGACACTGCTGCCTGCCTGCCCTCCACCACCCAACCTGCTGGATCCCCTTACCCTGCAAGTGGCCCTGGCCTTAGCAACCCTGACACTAAACAACTTTCATAATCTGGTATTACTTTGAGGGGAAAGATTTTTTCTTGTCTGAGGACCTAGGAAGATTTTGCTGTTGTTCATTTTTAATCTGTAAGTCCAGTTTTGCTCAGTGTTGAGTGGCATCAAGAGACCTGTTGAGCAAGGAGTCTGGATCTGGGTAGGATGTGCAGAGAAGCCCAGGAGCTGGGAAGCGCTCCAGAACTCTCTTCAGCAGTTGCCTGCCAGGTCAATACTTGATGTCTTCTGTCAATACCAACCCAGAAAATATCTAAGCACATACAGTCCAGATGGTTTCCTCTGACCATACAACCTGAACAAGTTAGGCTCACTAAAGGCACAAGCGCTTCGCAACACAATATGCTAAAGCTCCCCTTGGCATGCAGAAGTGCTGAAAACAATCAGAGTGCTGATAAAGTGCTGGTGGATATATCACGGTTAGCAGAGAGCACTGCAATTCCTCTACAGTCCCAGGAGCTGCGATGGTGTGTATCCTGTGTGTTTTCAATTTTACTTTGAATACTCCACATAGCTCTATTTGGTCCAGGCTCCCCTGCAGTAGCACTCTTATTTCAGCAAAAGCAGTACAGACATGATTCACATTCCTAGGTAATTTCCCTCTGTGCTGTTGCACAAAAGAGAGAAGGGGAATTAATTTTCCTTTGCAGCTACCAATGCTTGAGACCAATAAACTTAAAACAAAGATATTTTTTGCTTCTTCTCTTTCTCTTTTCCCTCCTGGAGTGTAATAAAAGAAATTGTATTTGTGCAAATAAACAGTATATTGCTATAACACTTTCCTAGTCCAAAGCTTTTTCTCAGAGTGCTTTTTTCTTTCCCATCGTGAAGATCTACAGGATTATTCTGGTGTATTAGAGACTCCCCAGAATTCCTGTATGTGGACTACACTGATGGGTTCCACATGGACCAAAGAAAATTCTAAGCATGCAGGAAATATTTTAGTACATTCTCCAAAAGTGAAGTCTCTTCTAAATAAGAAGGTACTGAGGTCTCAGCAAAGCAACTTATACAAATCAACATATTTAATTTTTCTGAATTCACGCTAGTTAGCATCTGAGTGTATTTTTCTGTCTTTACTAGAATACACTGATTATATGTTAGTATTTGAATTATGTTAATAAAGATGGTAATTGGATGATAGTGAAAAAGGGAAAGATGAACCAAGATAAAAAAAAAAAACGCTGCAGGGGAAGCAAATGATCAAGAGGGTTGGATCCATTTCCTGTTAAGTTCTTCAGGAGCATTGACATTGATTTCACTGAGCTTTAGTTCTTGTCCTTAGTGGAAAAAAAGATACTGAGGTTCATTAGCAGCTTTTATTAAGTAAAAATTATTACCATAAAAAGTACAGTCCTGCCTTCCAAAGAGCTATGTGGAAAGAGAAAGCAGGAATTACTTAAGGGTTGTTGGGAGGTTTTTGTTGTTTGGGATTTTGTTTGTTGGGTAAGTTCTTTGCGGGTTTTTTTTGTTTCTTTGTTTGCATGTTTTGTTTTGTTTAATTTGTTTTAATGCAAATACTTTGCAACCAAAGCTCTTTTTCTTCAGAATTGCAAGAATGCCTGTGCTGCAGAGGGTCACTCAGTTTATTTACCTGGGTCAGAATAAGAGGCTATGAAGTTCCCACGAGCTGAAGCAAGGACACAAGTCCTGTTTCTACCTCCTGGACCTGATTTCATAGTTAATATGTTCTGTGACACATTACTTGATTATGAACATGAGTGTGGGTATGATCAGGAGTGGCTCTGAGTGTGAAGGACAGATGAGTCATTCCATTTGCAGGAAGAGAGCTTAGCTGCAGGAATGTCGACTTTGTGTTGTCACTTCAGCTCATGGACATTGAACAGGCAGTTTGACTCATTTCATACACTGGTATAGACATGCCCCGTGAGTTCTGAAAATTAAGTGTTTCACCATTTAGAAGGGTTTTCTGCATTCTTGCTGCCAAAACTCCTGCCTGTTTTTAAATTGGCATAACATTAATCATTTCAACATAGCAAATGCTTTGCCAGGACTGAAGGTAGTGTCCCCTGACACAGCACTGATTATTAATTTTAAAACATTTTCAACATCACTTCTTCTGTCTTCTGTTATGTGAGCTCTTAGGGTGTCATTTTTCTAATAAATTAATTTATTATTTTGAATTCACAGAAGTAAAATATGAATAGGGTAGAATGAAGCAAACAAACAAACAAACAAGAAAGGATGAAAACTGAAAATTGTTTGGGAATACATTTTGAAGTAAATGGATTTTAAAATACCCTCTTGCTTGTAGTGTCGCTTGAAAAGCAGCGACAACCCCAATATCTCAACAAATACAGGGCAATTCATGCTGTAAAATTAACAGTGGAGTTTTTAAATCCTCTAGGTTCATAGGTGGAAAGGGGGATTTGCATGATGGGGAGTTTCAGGGTGTGGAGAGAGGGACTCTGACCTGATATTACCTCTCATATTACATGGTGAGACATCCTAATGGAGACAGTGTAACTACGTGGCTTTTGGCTTGAGATTTACGACACAAAGACCTCAGAGGCAAGGATTTCTTCTGGCTTTAGAGTAATTTTCCCTTTGTCTTTGTATACAGCATCCAAATACACCTTTGATTAAGTGAGAAGTGAACATCAAGTGCTAGGCAGAAAGAAGCACTACCATACAGCTTTTGGAGTGGGGTTCAGATTCACCATACAAGAGCCTCCGCAATGCTGAACTCCAGCAACTGTCCTGCTTCGAGAATGTGGGTCCACATTGGTCCAATGTTGGCTGTTACCTGTAATTTAGACTACAGATGTCAAGACAATGGGTTTCTAGGTGGAGTGAGAAAAAGAGGCATGGGTGGCTTGCTGGATAGGTGATACCTGATTTATTTATTAAATTCAGAAATAATGAATATTGTTTCTTTTATGTTAATGTTGTTGAAAAAGAAGTCTAGTTTTTTTAAGGTCTCCCAGAGGTAATGAGAATAATTCCAGTGTGTTTTGTACACTCTGTATTTTAGAATTAAGCTATAAGGAATGTGTGCCTTAATATCATAGCAAACTAATCAGTAAGTTTTGTAGGAATCCTGAATGGTGCTCACAAGGTCCACATTTCAGCAGTCTGTTCCTATTCAGAAATATTCTGAGGGTGAAAGGTGCCAAGGACCTACTTTTGTCTCCTTGACTTCACCCTGTTCCTCAAAACCTTGGCCTTAGGTAGATACATGCACTCTGCAGTTTTGTAAGGCAATGATCCATTACCTGGGTGACCTTGGCTCCCACTGGAGTCAAGGGTCCTGTACATACAGCATGGCACCAATGCTCATGAGAAGTCTGTTTCCTGAGAAATACATGTGTGATGGGATCAGCCCCATGGAGCCCCTTGACTCTACAGGGATAGAGAGCACGAGGTCCCTTGGAGGAATCAGCCCTGAAGGGCTGGGGTTGATGATATTGCTCCTGACATACACTGGCCATGCTGAGGAAAGGAAGGGAGGAAGGGAGGAAGGGAGGAAGGGAGAAAGGGAGGCTGGCTTAGGGTTTCAGAACATCGTGGTGGTAGAAGAAAGGACTATCTATTGCCTATTCCCCCAAAAGGGAATAAGGATGCAGAAAAGTCATAAAGCTGCCCTCCTCTTGCAGCAGGTAAAGTGACTGATGTGCAATCCTGCTCAGACGAGTGTTCTCAGGTCCCATTTCAAGGGAAGCAGACAATGGTAAATTGAATGAAGCAGGTGGATTGGGGAGAGAGAATGATGGAAGAAACAACATGCAATGGGGCAGAATAGTCCTGCAGCTGTCTCTGCTTTGTCTCCTTTTTCCAGCAGCTGCACATGAGGAAGGATGTGACTTAGGTCTCAGTAGAGATGGTAAAGGTTGAGCATTATTTTGCATTAATGTTTTTAAACTCCTTTCTCTCTCTCTCTTTTTTTCTTTTAGTTGACCCAAGCCTCAAATTCTCAATGATCTTTTTAATATCTGAGAAAAATAAGCAAAGAACTTACACTTATATCAGTATAAATGATAGCCATTTCTTTAGATTTTTATTTGTTACCTTTTTGTAAGTATTATTTTATAATTTAATTTCTCTTTTAATCCTGCTTTGTTTCACTTGGCAGCTGCAGCAATAGTTTCTAGATTCTGGCAAGGAAAACAGATGAGCAAATATTCTCTGTCTTGAAGTTAAATGCATTGCTGCAGCAACAGGCCTCTCCAGCTTTCTAGCTACCATGAATCCTGAGCCTACTCTTAAACTGGTAAGTCAGCAGCCATGCCAGCACAACACATTGCCAGAATTGTTCAATCAGGCCAGTCTATATTGATCTATTTTTAAATGTATTCAGCATCAGTTCCTCTGTTTTCTGTCAGTTAGCGATACTGTCACTGCTTTGATTCACCACCCCTTCTACTACAAATCATATGAACACATTATCAAGCGGCCAGTGCACCTTGGATTTGAAGCTGACAATACAGGATCAATGTCCCAGGGGTTCAACTCTGAATTTCAATAATTCAATTAAATTCCTTGAATACTGGATTCAGCCAGATCGATTCCACATTGCTTGCATGTTGACGTACAAGGCATCTTCCACAGAGAACCTGCATATAGTCCCCTCGTCGGTGTATAACAAAGGGAAAAGAGTAGATATTGAACTGGAGGAAAGATAATCAAGCATTGAACCTGCTGAGCCTAACAGTAAAAAACTGTTCAGGAGAATTCTGCAGCAGCTGAATCCACTGGAGGATGCTGTATGTAAAATTGGGGTCCTATTAAAAATGTATAAACATATCCAGGATTAGGTTTTAAAGCTATTGCTGCAGGTATGAAATGAGCTTAACTTAGAACTCCTGGGTTCCCTCTAGGCTCATTTACAACTAACCAAGGGTAAAAATAAACTCTTTTATTGCTTGAATAATTCTATGCTACCTATAACAGTAGTTAATAGTTAATAAGGATTTATGCCTCTCATAACTGAAAGGTGTGTCTAGTTTCTACAAGTGGATATACACAGATGCTAGAAATTCATCACCCGTACTTTGTTCACAAACAATATAGGAAGAAGGGAGAAGAAAGAAAGAGTCTTCGCAAGCCACAAGTTGTGACTACATAGAAAGATTCTTTAAAGAATGCCCAATCTTCCAGGCCCAGGTCCAGACATCTCTTGATGCAGAAGCCTACGATACCGTACCCTCCATCATGCATGGCACCTCGCGTGAACAGTTATTCAGGCCAGGTGTAGGTGTAACAACCTCCCTCCCACCTAGCAGCAGCTGCAAATCTGTAACTTCAGGATGTGCTGACTAGTGATAAATGCTCCTCAATCCGCAGCTGGAAGTTTCTTGAGACCCTCATTACTTCTTGGTGGATGTTTGTACAACACCCAGAATGAGAAGTTGTGGTTTTATTTTCAGCTGCTGCCCTTGTGTAATGGAAGAAGGTAAAACAGCAGTAACTGATAGTAATAACACTGTGAATTCAGCTTCTCAAACAACAGAAAGTCTGCCATGACTAGACGTTCTATATGTTTTGGAGAGTACATTTGTCTTTATGGTCTAATTCACAGGCAATTTTCCTTGACCACTAAGGGACAAGTCAGCCCTCTTTAAAAAATTTTACTGGGAACTCAATTAAGAACAAATTCCAATTGTTTCTTATTAAGCGTTATGATTATTGAACATTTAAGCAAAACATCAAATAAGGTTCTATGATAAATGGTCCGTATAGGACATAGCATAATAATACCCTGGAAAGTAGTCATTTATAGGTTTTTTAGTATCAATAGCCAGCCCTAGAATAGCCAGCAACAGAAAGAAAAGATAATTTTAATTTTTAAAGGAGAAATTCCTTTTTGTATAAACTGCGGCCATTTCAATTTCATAGGTTAGGTTCCTTCATGACTATTCTATTTCTTATTCATTTAATTTTTATAGTAGCAGACAGACACCCATTCTGAGCTGAGATGTTTCACAAACACTCAGAAATCCCCCCAAAATTATTTTTATAAAACATGAATGAGGATCAATGAAAGCTGTGAAGGATGGAGGTTGGAGAGCATACCATTATGAGATGGGTAAAGCCACTTACATAAAGAAAAAATGAGCAATTTTGGGTAAAAACTAACTGGGTAATAGTTTCAGCTTAAAATTTTATTAACGTGATGAAGGGGAGTAGGATAAATAGATGGCTATTTTTCTCTTTTGAAAATAAAAAAGTACTTATTTATTTTTCAAGAATGCAGTCTGATTTCTACCTTGGGAAAGTAGCCATACTTTTTTATAAAGTCTTATTTCTTTTGTTGACATCTTCTCAAACCAGAGTGAAATTTTCATTGACAATATCTCTAGGGACACCATTTTAATATCTTTTGACAGTGAAGACCTTCCATCTGACTAGCTGGTTTATGCAGGAAAAACCTCCCTTCTATACCCTCATTCACCATACAAGTTTTTTTCATTTCAATCATTAGTTCACTCTTGCAAGGATTTTTTAAAATTTGTGTCTCTTCTTATTTGTATCCCACAAACTGAATTGTAATGTTAATGCTAGTAATAATACTTGTTTGAATACAATTTCAGGATCAGTCCCCTACTATAGCAGTGCAGTGATGGTTCATTATACAAATATTCTTGTGACACAGAGTGCTGTCCTTTGTGGCTGAAGCAGAGCTAATCCAATTAATTTGTTCATGAAAGACAAGCTGGTTTTAAAACAGGGTCTAGCACAAAGAGGAAAGGACAGTTTTTTATTAACTTTCTCCCTTGTCTCAAGACATGTTTATTGCTTTCTGCTCAAGCAGAAATAATAAAAGCCTAAGAGTACAACCACTTGCATGAAAAATCTTTCAGTTCTTGTGCTTGTAAATAAATTGGACTTTTGATTGAAAGTACTCTATGCATTTCTTAAAGCTTAAACTTTAAAATGTCTAATTTGGAAAGATACCAGTATGTGCAAAAGAGCGACTTTCATAATACATGGCAGGGACATTATTAATTAAAGCAGAGGACACTGCAAGGATATGTCAAAGCAAAATAACCTTCAGCTAGCAGAAACAGACTGAGCTATAGGTCAATTTTATTGTGTTATAGAGGCAGACACTGTTTTTCACATTGTGTTACCAGAGATACCAGTGAGATACTAAAGGCAGGTTTTTGCTAAAAAGAGAGACTGCCTAGAAAGCCTCAGTAGTCACATATAGAAATTTATGTGATGGATCAAGGATGTTTTCTCTTACTCCATTATAAACGTTGTAACCAGACATGGCCTTTATGTGCCTCTGAAATAAAAGTTGAACCCAGAAAAATGGAGTGAAAGGGTGAGTGTGCATTTACATGGCAGAAAGAGAGAATATGTATTAGCAGTTGCACTGCTGGGGCACCTGTGAAGTTGAGCTGCAGGCTCACAGTGACAGAAGATACTCCCTTTCTGGGTGCTGAGCATGTACTCCGACTGGGCTGAAAACCTCCAGGAGGATGCTGTTAATGTAAGTGCTTTTTCTTGGTCCCAAAAATAAAGACATATGTATCTGAGTGTCTGGCAGAAATTTCTTTCCCTTCGTGTTATGACACTAATAGTCATTAGCAGGTTTAAAAAGCTTTACATGCTCTAGCAGGGTATGAGGCAGCAAGGTAACTGCCTCAGTATGTACTAGGTTAGGAGTTGGAGCAGTATCCTCAAAATTATTATTGCATTGAGAGATGGGGTCATGCTCAGAGTTTTACTGTCTGTCTAAAACATCTGCTTTGAGAAGAATTTGTCCAGTTATGAGCAAACTGGTTTCTCTAAGACTTGTCCTCCTTGACCTTTATATATTGCAGCTATAAACAGGACAGAGCTTCACCTGGCTTTATTTTCCATGGGTACACTGACGCTCAAATACTTAGAAAACTTTCATCAGGAAGAATCTGCACTTTTGTTGAGAAAACCTTTCTGTCAAACAACCCGGCTGTCCTGAGTTGTTCCGTGGCACTGACTCATAATGCAGTCCAGTCTGGAATGGTGCTAATTAGTAGCTGCTGAAAACATCGATTGGCCTATACATGGGAACACACTTTCATGGGAATACACTTTTCAGGGAAAGTGTATGCAAACCCACAGTGCAGCCTGAAGTATGCAATGTTCTGCTGTCTGGAGTATGATGTGGAGTCAGGCTGCTTTCTTATCATGAGCTTTTGACCTTTATTGGGTACATTAAGTAAATATCATCAAAGGTAATCCAATGGTAATTCTCTTGTAGACTGTTATGTGGATAGTCAAAATCTTCTTGATTTGGAGATAACAGAAAAATAAAACCCTAGAGATCATTTGATTGCCCATATCTGGGCATGATACTCTGATTTAGAAAATAAAAGGAAACACAATAACATTCTTGCAATAGAAGGATGATTTAATCTGTCTATGGAATATCAATATGAATATATTGACATGTTTTCACAAGTTTTCACAAGTCATAACCAGAAACATGGCAACAATATGGAGGTTGAGAGATATATCAGATACACAAGCCTCTGACCTGTCTCTGTGATGGTGCCACTTGATGACTGATTGAGAAGACCTGATCATCAGAAGCTGCTCACCTGTTACAGGTGGGCACTGCCACACCTCTTGTAAGGGGTCACCTCTTGTGGAGACCATTTCAATACCTGTGCATATTTTCTCTTGCTTGGCTGAGCTCAGTGTGTTTTGGGTGGAGCACACAGAAGTGACAATGCTGTATATACTGTGCAAAATGTTTCTCCAACCCTACAGCAGCCCGGGGTAGACTCAGTCTTGCACGTGATTCTTTCCCCTTGTGCTCTGACCTGTGTCACTTGCTTGTCACTTGCACTGCTGGCTGAGGGTCATCAATCACAGGTGATTGGACATTCATTTTCTCAGCGCCTTAACAGCAGCAAACTTGTCCAAAACTATAAAGCAATCCATTTTCCAATGAATGTGTCCCTTTCTCTCCTTCTGTGGCCAGGTTGTGCTTAAAGCTATTCCCTCTGCTACTAGCCTTGTTTAGAACTGCAGAGATGAATACTGAGGTGTAAAAAGTTGAGAAATGTTGAAATGGTTATCCTGGTGTACCTCATCAGCATTAGTGAGGTAATCTTATTTTATATTTCAGGGAAAGTTCTTTCCTTTTGCTTCATTGCATGCATCTTTTCTCTCTTTTTATTTTTTTCATCTTTAACAACATCTTAGATCACTTATGTACCAATTTTTGTGAGCATCTCTTCTGAAAATACTTTTTCCTGCATATACTAGTTTGGGTGGAGTGAAGAATATATTTTACAGACGGTAGGGCCTTCGAGTAACAGAGGTTCCACCATGTTGCAAAATAAATTGTTCTACCAATTGACAGCTTTATTTGTTATAAATCACTTATTACTCTAAATTTGTCTAGATTAATTTCTAAATCAGTGGAAGATTTTTTATCATTGTTTGCTAGCCAGAATTTTTTTGCTGACATGCACAGTGATCAAACCAACTCATAATGTTTCCCATCTACATTAACAGGACTCAGCACAAGGCACTTAGGAAAAGTGAGATTTTCTAGGTCTTAGGTAGCTCTTTTACATCTTCACTGAACATTTCTAACTTATAAACATCCTCTTTTGTAGACAACAGTGGTTTTTTTTTGTTTGTTTGTTTTTTCTATTTTATTAATATTATTATTGGTTATATATAGTGGAATAAATAGTTTGTACTTCCTCTCAGTATTAGTTTTTTATTTCTGAATATGACTACAGCTTGGCTTTTATTTACCAGGAGGTCATGTTGGAAACTGTCTATTTATCACTTCAAAAACAGCACTTTTTCAAAAACCATTCCTTCCTTCAATTCTGACCTAAATTCCGTTTTCACAGATACTTGTCCTTAAATTCAATTGTTTTAGAAAGCATGATGCTCAAATGGTCTCATCTTGCTAAGTGAACTTGATTGCTCTGTCGAACTGACCTGTCCTTATCCTAATTTACCACTTTACTGGTTTTCTGTAATCTATAGAACTTACCATTAATGATATATTCTTCCAGATCATTGATAACAATATTGACTAGTGTGGAGGCAAGAAGAGATCATGGTGAGATCTGACTAAAAACATTCCTATTAGGTGATGATTATCAGCCAGTTTTAATTCATTCAATATATACCACAATGATTTTTTTTAATATAGCAAATTTATTCAGAATGTGATAAACTTCTGGGTCAAATGATGTAATCTTAGATGGCTTTGTCAGCCATATTTGTGATCTCAACAGGACACAGCTCCTATCAGTGAGGCCTGTTTCCAATTAAGCCCTACTGATCAGCATTAAAGGTACCATGATTTCTTTTTCACCCTGCATGTACCATATATCCACCCACCTATTAATGTTCCTCAGTATGCCTTCATGGAATTATGTCTCAGCTCTAAGAAGATGATTCTAGGCTGAGATTGCTTCCCCTTAGGTGAGTTCTCAGTAATCAGGTTGTAACACGGAACAAAATTTCAGGGGACTTATAGAGCATGAGGGGAAGTAAGAACTGGGTGGAAGGGTTACATGACAGTATATACAGCACTCTGCCTTATTTTCATTTTGCTCCTCGGTGAGTTGTTTTGTTTGCTTGCTTTGTTGTGAATTTCTTTGGTTGGTTGGAATTTTTTCCCCTGCTAAATGCTTTGTGGCTCTAGTGCTCTAAACTGGGACATCTGTGGCATTTCAGGTTTTTTTCCAATATTTTTTCTAATTCTCAATAGCCCACAAGAGTACCTACATCAGTACAGGTGAATAATAACCAATTTGCAAGGGAATAATTTTTCTTGAGGTACTGTGAGCTATATCATAGAGGTTTCATAGCTTAATGAAAATGTTCAGTGCTTCTGCATAATTTTATCATCTCCCCACCCCCAATTAGCACTACATATTACAGGCTTCTTTAGGTTTTTTCTAGTAAAAAATCTACAAGAAAACTGAATTAGAGTAGTATTTCAGAAATTGATTACAGATGCTTTACAGTACATTCAATTTTAAAGACTTTTCCTTCCCCTCCAGCCCCCCCAACTCTTAATATTCTGGCCCCAAACACCACCTCAAAATGACATTTCTGGCTCAGGAAAGCCAAAAGCCACGTATCGCTGGAGGCTGAGAAAGCATCATTGCATGCTTGACCTGTTTTACTCCTTTCTGTTGGCATCTGTTGCTGGCCATTGTTGGAGATGAACTGTTGGGTATTTGGTTTAACCCAGTTTATTGTTCTAGTGGTCTCCATTTCTCCAATACTTAATACATATTCTTTAGGGCTACTAGCATATTAACTTTCTTCAACTTGGCTGCATAAATTTTTAAACCCTGACCATTCAGGCTAACCATAGCACTACAGCACTAAGGTAAATGGCTGCATGTTGCGTGTTTTCCCTTTTTCTGTTGCTACAAATGCGCTGTTCATTGAATACAGAAACACCCTACTTATATTGTATGTTTCAGAAATCCATCTAACCTCAAATATACTCAAGTTCTCTTCATATTTCTGCCACGCAGAATAGCTGCCATTTATCCTGTATGTATATTTTCAGAGAACAACAAAGTTGTTTTGGAATAAAAAGAACAACGTAAAAGGTAGAAGGAAATCATAGAAGATATTAATTTATATTAATGGAGGGTATTAGCTGCCAAGTTTCTTAGAATGCAACCTGAATAAAACACATGCTGTTGAGTTAAAAGCAGTAGTACTTATTACACTGCTTTTACCATCCTTCAAAATCTATAATTTTGTTCAGTTTAAATTACTTGCTGGTGGATGTATATATGAGTGCAGTGATACCCCTAGTCCCGAGGCTTGAGGGCACTTCCATGTGTCACCTAGTGAGACAACTTTCATGAAATTCAAGTCACCAAATAACAGACTTTGAGAAGATTCAGAGGAAGAAAGGCTTCAATTTCGCTGTTTAATTTTTTTTCCAGTAGCAGTAGACCCATCTGGTACAGTTCACTGTTCTTGTGCTATAGCCATCTGAAAACTGAGGCAAATTTAGTATACGTTAAATGGATTTATAATTGAATAAAACAAATAATCTAAATTCTGTTTTCTACGTCACTTGATCAGAGATATGAAAGCCATCAAGATACAAACACACTCAGCAGGAAAAACCACCAAATCAATAGAGCACACTTTAAAGGAAATGTAGCACAGTCACTATCTCATGAGTCCTTTGCAGCCCGTACTATTGGCTTGCAATAGTACCTTCACTATGCAGATATACTGATGTAAGAATGTAACATTGCCATGGATCTGTAGCTACCAGATGTGGGCACTGACACAAAGAGAAATCTTAACACAGCAGTAGAAGCCACAGTCATGCAGTGAAATTTCTTTGTCAGTAATTTTGACTGTTCCCTTTAGAGAAAGGAATATGTTATATTAATTCTTTCCACATTTTCTCAAAATATTTTTCAATATGTTGCTTAGGAGTCAAAACATTTCTAGTTTCTAAACTCAGCCTTCAAAAGCCAGAGTGTAAAATGCAGCTGGACGTTCAATCTTGCCTCCCGTGCAGTCTGAAAGTGCCAGCAGAACGATTTCTTCACAATATAGGGATGTGATTTATGCCTCTACTCTCCCACTTTGCAGCAGCAAGCATGCTGTGCTGTCCTTTGGTTTCATGCAAACTATAATCTATACAAAATTCTTTGTTTTCATATTGATAACTGATGTACCTGTTTACTTCAAGCTTAGAAGGAAGTAAAATAAACAGTAGAAGGAGTCCATGAATGTGAAAGATTGCCTACAGGTTTATTTTCCTTCCTAGAAGCCTCATACATAGTTAAAAGTGTGGCAGCCTGGCAGGAGGACAAGAATTTTTAGCTGCGCTTAATGAAATTAAAGCCAGTCAGACATAAACATGAGGTGCCTGTCCTGCAAATTGTTATGCATATCGGTAATTACAGAATTGTATATGAATATATGTCTGTGTTTGTATCAAATATACAAGCTGCTTCACTGCAGCCAATGTGGATCTATTTGTGTGACTAAGGTTCATCTCTGCAGGTCCAGGGAGAAAGAATTGTACTGTATCTTTTATTGATGGGAACTATAAGACTTTGTAATTTTAAAATAGCCTTTGGAAGAAAAGCAGAATCTATCACTAGCCAACACCAAATTTCTTTTCTACTTTCTTTTCTTCTTTTCTACTTTCTTTTCTTCTTTTCTTTCAATCTTTCCCTCATCTCCAAAGCAGCACAAGAAATCTTAATTTGGTGCACCTCAAAAGAGAATATTTAGAATCTGGACACAGAAGTTATTTCCTGCTTCTGTACTGATTGTAGAATGGATCAGGCTGGAAGGGACCACAGAGGGTCATCTGGTCCAACCTCCCTGTTCAAGCAGGACCGTCCCAGAACGCACGGCATGGGATGGCATCCAGATGGTTGCTGAATATCTCCTGTGAGGGAGACCCCTCAACCTCTCTTGGAAATTTTTTTCAGGGCATGGTCACCTGCACAGTGAAGAAATTCTTCCTCATATTCAGGTGGAACTTCCTGTGCTTCAGTTTCTGCCCATTGCCTCTTGTCCTGTTGCTTGGCACCAACAAGAGAAATCTGGCTTCATCCTCTTGGCACCCTCCCTTCAGATACTGATGGGCATTGATGAGATCCCCTCTCAGACATCTCTTCTCGAGGCTGAACAGGCCCAGCTCCCTCAGCCTTTCCTCAAAAGAGAGATGCTCCAGTCCCTCAATCATCTTTGTAGCTCTTCACTGGACCTGCACCAGGGGCTCCATGTCTCTCTTGTACTGAGGAGCCCAGAACTGGACACAGCACTCCAGATGCGGCCTCAGCAGGGCTGAGTAGAGAGGCAGGATCACCTCTTTCAGCCTGCTGGCAATGCTCTTCCTAAAATAAGAAATTCTTATTCATGGCTAGGAAAAGAAAAAAATAGTCAAAAATTGTACTTTAAAGTCAAATATTAAAAAGAAAAATCAAGATATTATGGTCATTCTACAAAAGGGAGCTTGACTCCTCCTTACTGATAGGGCAGTGTGTGTTGCTCTCAAAAGCATGGCTTCTTTTACACTAAGCAATAATTTTGTAGTCAAAAAACTACAACAAATCAAAAATTTAAGAATTAACCCTCCTCCAAGTTAAGCACTCCAAGATTCAAGTCAGTGTTTCTTCACATCTTTTGTTCTTTTGCTTTTGGAGCATTGCTTCTTTGGTTGCAGAGTAGATCAACCTTGTCTACAAAAGAGCTAGAAACTAGTTATATATGTGGAAGTACCCTACATATCATGCAGAGTTTCAACACTCTTTAATAAAAAAGCTTAAATAAACCTGTCTCACTTTTAAGACAAGTCTTGCAGTGAAAAACACTGCTCTCCTATGTAAGTGCCTGGGTGGTTTTACTTTCCTTTTAGTTCTCAATGTTTGCTTCCTTCTCAAAAATATTGTGATGTTAAATTTACTTTGTAATCAGCTATAAAAGTATGTTATTACTAAATAGAAAGAACAATTCTGGAAATGAAAATTTTAAACTATAAGAGGTATTGTTTGCTTTGAGTTCCAGTAATTCACCTGTGGGGAAAAAAAATCTGAGCTCTACGTCAAATTCTGACATTCACATTTAATAAACTAATCATAAACCACATAAGAGCCATGAGTTAATAATTATAAATTATAATTTTTGAAGTAATCCAAAGATTGTTTTACTGTTTGCATAATGTGTGTCTAATCACTTAGGGACCTGGTCCCTGACCATGCAATGCTAAAGTGTTATATTTAATAATCAGAATTACAATGAAATCCAATAATTTATGTTGTGTTTCAAATAAGAACTCCAGTTACTTGGTGATGAAATGCAAAGTTTTAAATTTTATCTTTTCAACAGCCTCTTGCTGAAAGAGTAAAACCCATATATGACTAGAATAAAGGCTAGACAGATACTGCTTGCAGACAAAAGAGAAGAAAAGGCAAAAGACAAAGAAAATAGCAGATGAAAACAGGGCACCTGTAATGCAAATGCTTAAATGAGAAATCCAAATAAACATACAAGGCATCTAGGCTTAGATCACTTTCAGAGACAGTTCTAGGACTTCAGTGATTTTATGGGTTCTCTTTGTTACTCTCTTACTCTTGAAGAGTAGTATCACTAGTGAATGGTGCCACTTTTTGCATAAAAGTATTCTTGAGGAATCAGGTTTTGTCCTTTCACTAAGGATTTGAAAAAAGTAATGATACTAAAATTTGCAGTGTTTCTGAAAACATAGTCTTACAATCCAGAATTGGAAGCAAATAATAAAGTATCAAATTTCTTGGATATTTCTGACAGTGTTAGCCCCTTATTTAAACACTAATAATACAAAATAAAAGGTAGAGGGGGGTTTTGTTGTTGGTTTTGTGTTTCTACCTTTTAAAATTTTTTTATTAATCTCCATTTATCTGCTATACTGAAAGATTTAAAACAAGGGAGCAAACAACTAGTGCCTGAAGACAGATTCCAAAGTACTTTTCCATTATCTGAAATGGGACTTGGTGGAATTTAGAACCTCTTAAAGTCAGACTATTTCATTAGTATGGTACCATGGTTCTATGAACCTAAATTTAAACTTGCACATATGAAAGTCTTGTCTCAGATATTATGTTTACATTTTAAGGTATTTCTGTAAGTTAAGAAGACATGAGATTAATATAATTAGCCAGCATATGTCTTTCTCACCAAGCAGCTAGGCTAAGCAATCTTTTAAGGTTTTTCCTAGAGGATAAGTGTTTTGGTTTTTTTTCCCTTAACAAATGGTCAGATAGGAGAATTTAGTTAACTAAAGAGTTACCAACAATTTTATACCTTTTTGTCTTTACATCTTCTTAGTGCGAAACACTTTACTTAACTTGAAAGGAGAATTAGGAGGCAGTGATATTGCAATATTGAGATGTAATCTAATTTCTACCATATGGTGTTTTTGTTTTTATCACCATCTTTGGAACAAAGGGTAGAACTTCCTAACTTGTTTGAGTTTTTTTTTGAAAAGGTTTAAATGGCTGACTTAAATCCCATAAGTTTTGTTATTTTTTCCTTTACCTTTTTTTTTTTTTATTTTGGTAGCTTTCACATATTCAACACTGCATAAAAGACGCATTTGTAATTGTGTGTAACCTTTGTAAAGCCTCTGGGTAAAGTCTACTCATTAATCTTTAACCTGACTAGCCTTGGGGGTGGTGGAATTGGTGCAGCCATGTATTAGAGGCTCAGAGACCACAGACTAGAGGTACAAAAGGGATAATTAAGCAATAGAATGAAAGGAAAGGGAATAAAACTAAAGGGAAAGGATGATACTATGGTACATGCCAGGCAGTAGTAAGGACAAGGGAATGCAAATTTCTAAAGACAAAAATCAAAAAATATAGGAGGCAGTGCCTTTTTCGAAACAAAACCAATTTAATATTCTCATTTTTTAGTCAAGCACAGATAACCTTTACTAAATTAGATCTCAAACATTGTAGTAATCATACAGCACAGACACAGGGTTCATTTTTAATAGTGTGCCTCTATTTATCTTTTGTTTGTTTTAACAAACAAACTGCCTCACAGTAACTGTAAAAGGCACAAGTTACAATATCTCGGTATGTCTCAGCAGAAAACAACACCTGGACAAGTGTCAAGCTGTAACTAAGGGAAACATCCTGCCCCTGGCCACCAGGCTGTGAAGAACACCTGGCTGCTGGGCAGCTGCTCTGTGCTGATTCCAGCCCTCTGTGGGCTCACAGTGTAGGTGATCATCAAGGGTCTGAGATGTGAGGCATTTTTGGGAAAGGAGACAGGGCCAGGATTCAAAACTCTAGCTCTAATGAGGCTTTATGGATTTTCCAACACCTTGGTAGAGAATTCTTTGAAATCATGAAAGCTATTCTATTTGCCGTTCCTAAAGGACAATGTCCTGTCATCTTTTTGACTGCATGCTGAGACAGGTGTCTAATTTTAAGACTTCACTGAGTACAGGTCTCTCCATTTGATTAGACACTTGCCTTGGCACCTTTCTCAGCCTGATCTCCTCTGACCAGTCTCTAAAGTGGTGGCATTAAGTGGTGATTTTCCCCCAGCTGCCTGCTAAAATCTTCATGATTCAGTCGAGATATTTATACTTGGCTTCAGGGGCTGGGTTTCCTTTAAAGAAAATTTCATTTTATGCTTCTGTAATCCTTCATTTTGTTACTGAATACAGCTGAGATTGTCATGCATTCATAAACTGATAACATTATAACCAGTAAGTCCTGCACTGGGGAAGGATGGGGTAGGATAAAAAACCCAAGCATTATCGACTTCTGGGTTTTTATATCCACTTTCACAACAAGTGATGATTACTTTCCAGATGAGTAAAGCTGTTTTTATCAAGAGGTTACATGAGAACCTCATTTTTCATCAGAAATCAAAATTAGTTTTTAAAAGAGCTATCTCTGCCCTTTCTGTTTTCATAAAAGTGAGACAGCAGTTCAGAAGATGCAGCTTGGTCGTCTGTACCTCTGCCTCTGTGCATGGTAGGAGAAGTCACTATGACGGGCATGTAGTGGTACGACAAGGGGGAATGGCTTTAAACTGAGAGAGGATAGGTTCAGATCAGATGTTAGGAAGAAATTCTTTACTGTGAGGAGGGTGAGGCACTGCCCAAAGAAGCTGTGGATGCCCCATCCCCGGGAATGTGTAAGGGTAGGTTGGATGGAACTCTGAGCAACCTGGTCTAGTGGAAGGTGTCCCCTCCCATGGCAGAGGCATTGGACTGGATGATTTTTAGGATCCCTTCTAACCCAAACCATTCTACAATTCTAAGATTCCATGATCTTCAGCATACTTGAGCTGTAATTTTGACAGTCTTTGCTTAAGGAAGGTCATATGTTCAGTGAGGTAAAGGCCTATTAGGAGCTAATCCTATATCTGAATATGCATCTAGGTGACTTAGAAACCTCCCAAAGTTAATGTATTGCAGGAATTTTATTTTAAATTCTCAATGAAGATAAAATAATTACTCTAAAGAAGAAAAATTGTTAAAGGGAATGTGTTCCTGCTGTATCTCTCTATGTGTTTATCTAGCTAATTATGTAAGTATGGGAAAAAGTTTTGGAAAAAAAAAAGAAGAAAAGAATCGTAGTGTTGAAAAGAATGCATTTTAATTTGCCTTTCTCAAGGGCAAGTACTATAATTGCAAATATTACTAAAGCTCCTTTTAAAAAAGCATTAGAAATGTTAATGAGCTGGTAGAAGGAGGCTTCACCAGTTTGGAAGTGATGGCCTCACACACAGTGTGGAAATAGTCAACTTTTCACAAAGAGTACATAAAAAATCTAATAAATTACACACTCCAGTTTGACAATGGTAACAAAAAATAGAGGCTTAACATTTTGAATTATTTTCTTTCTACTTTACTTCTTGCAAGAGGCCTAGCTAACTATAGTAAGCAGGCTGAGGACCAAATATTACCTCTTTTGTTAGTGGTTGAAATAGTCTCTCTGCTTCATAAATAAATGTATAGGTTTTTTTAAGGCCAGCTCCTAATATTTTTAAGATCCAGATCTGAAATGTGCATTGGTGAGGCACTCTTACTATGATAAAGTGATGTGAAAAAGTAGAATTACAGGGAAAAAGTAAGATTTTGTACAGTCATTTTTAAAAGTTTCATTAAGGATGCAAACCTCATATACTGAGAAGTATCCAACTCCCTTGGTTTTGAATGAACTCCGAAGTTTGTTGAATGTAGTTACCTTTAAATAGTTAAACCAGAATAAAATCAATTTAACAACATAGAGAATCATGGCTCGGCTTTTTAATAGAGCAGTGTAAATAGGAATAACCCTTCTTCTCCTTTCTTCCCTTAACCCAGCACTTTTCATTCCTTAATGAGATAGAGTACTTGTGTAGGTCCTACTTGTAGGATTTGCTTATCTTTCTCAGTCCTTCAGGGCTCCCAAGAGCAACTAAATCAAAGCTAATCAAACAAATTCTTACTAAATTTAACAAATAACTAGGAAGCCAGAATAATGGATGCAACCAATATGTGAACTTCAGATATAACTGTAAGACAATTATGGGAAAGAAAAGTAGGTCAGAAAAAGTAAGGCAGAAAATGCTGTCTTTTAATGCTGTATTTATTAGCTGTCTGGGTCAGCTACTTTATCTCTTTCTAATCATCTGTGTAAATAAGACTAGCAATGTCATATTCTTTCATTCCTGTGCTACACTGACAATTTTCATTGCTTAATGAGATCGAATGTTTCTGGGTTCTACATATGTATACTCATTCTCCTCAACCCTTCGGGGCATCTTCCTTCCCATGATGAAAAAAATCGTCAAAGAATAATAAACAGTTTGTAGTGAATTCAGCAAATAAGTAGGATATGCATGCAGTGCTTTAAATCTTTGGTTTTAATAAAATTACACTTGAAACATGCAACATAAATCTCTATTTCAGGTGCAGTGTTACAAATCAGTGTACTGGTCATTTACCCTGGAGTCTACAGTGTTGGCTACTGTTGGATACAGAATATTGGATTTAATAAATATTTCTTTATTAACACAGACATAAATACTGCGTTACGTTAAACAGGAGTAGTCTGTTTATCAATATAAACAATTGCTTATATTGATAAATGGTTATATTAATAAATGGTTATATTGATAAAATCTTACAGTGAAGACTTTTTAAATGGACAATATGAAGCAAAATACAACAGTACTCGCCTCTGCGCTTTTCCCACTTCCATGCAAAGCAGTTTACACATAACTTTCTTATAATTTATTTTCTTGCCTTCCTCAAAGCAGTTTTATCACAGATGGAGCAGCTCCTTTGATTCCCAATCCAAAGAACTGAAAAAACATAAAATATCATCCTAAACCAAGAATCTTTTCAAGACTCTGGGGTAATGTTCCCAGAACAAGTTAAGGTCAAGACAACGCTTTATTTGCTTGGGGTGGAAAGGAAACAGAAGGCAAAATATTAAGACTCAGAGGCAAACTAAAATAACACAGAAACCAGTCAAAAGTCCAGGAGCAGCAAGACTGAGACCACTCAGAGTCGAATATTCCCGCATGGATAGGCATAATCCTTAGGAGAAAGTAGGTCTGAGCAAATTTGCAAAGAAATCACTGTCTAAAAGACATGAATATCAGCATTATGGGGATGCTATATTGTCATGGGAATGTTGATACTGGGGGTGAAGAGAGGAGCTCTTAATCTAGCAGAGTAAACCAAATACCCTACAAATCATAGAAAATGTGAGAAAATAGATTAATCTTTTCTTTTCTAAATATTAATTCCAGGAAAGTGTCTGTAACTCTCTCAAATACATTTGGGGCACTTTTGCCAGGAACAAATACTTCCTACTTTTGTGTTACCCATTGTAACCTTCATAATGTTATGTTTTTAGGTTTCTTAAACACTGTCATCAAAGTCTGACTGGTTAATTTGACATCTATCTGGAACATGAATGTCTTTTTCCTCTCCTTAGTCTACATTTTAAATTTTTTTCAATCATTTTTCATTCATATGGATTAGTTAAATACATGAAAAGAGAATGATTTGCCTCTGATGATCCTAATTAAGTTAATACATATTTCATTATCACATTTTATATGTACCTTTTAAACTGGTTTTACTCACTCACATGCTTAATGACTGTGACTCCAAGATCTTGACCTAACTTCTCACTCTGGGTTGGCCTCCCTCTGCTTGGTTTAGCAAGGTGATGCGGGACTCTGACATCTCCTTGTTAGATTGCTGCCAGTTTCAACTTTACAAGTCCATGTGTGATCTACTGTCCTGCCCTGTGGCTGCTTTCACCCCTCCTCTTTTTCTTCTGTCACTGTCACCTCCATCATCACACTCTTGATCACTAAGGTCCATAAATAACTCATTAATTCTCTTTAAGACTTCTTTCTCTGTGGATTTGTACAGGTGCACTACTTCCAAAAGTCTCTGTTTTCCGCAATCAAAGCATTTTCAGAATGTGGATTTCATTACTTCTACCTTTAGAAATCGAGGAGTTGGGCATCTAAGCTAGTCCTAGTCACCTTAAGGACATTTTCTAATCGAGACAAAAAGGTGTATGCAGAAATTGACTCACTTCCATCTTAAATGTCTAGTTTAGGTTTAGATTAATTAACCACAAATAGCATTTACAAGGAGTATTAGCTGATCTGTTCAGACTTGGAAATCTCAAATTTTCTAGATTTAGTGTATAAGACTTCTACTCCTGTTGGAATTTTGCTCAGTAAATAGCTGGCCAAATTTATCCACTGCTATCCTTCTACAAGTTATGGTAAATATGTTTGTTCCAGGTTAGCAATATTGTTATTGTCTCACCTCAGCACAACAATCCCTTTTCTGTAACCATGGGATGATTTTTTGCTGTTAGATTTCTTTCTGCAATGCACCCTCTGATTTTGACTCTGTGACCATAGATGAGCCAGAATTATGTGTTGCCATGGCTGGGGTGATGACATGAGTTCAGATAGGTGGAAGACATAACCAGTCAATAATATCTTTCATCCCCTGGGCTTACTCTGGACCTTTGATATCTGGGCAGCTATGATTTATCAGAGCAGACTCTGCGTGGTTGACAGCAGGTATATTGTTTTGCTATTTAGCACTGATAAATTAAAGCAAGATATAATGAAAATTAATATTAAATCAACCTATTAAAATTATAGGCTATTCTGGGCAGTTGGGTGGCCAGGGATATGGAGAGAAAACTGGCTGAACTATCTGGTTCAAGGATCACTGGCACAAAGTCCAGCTGGAGGCCAGTGGCCAGCATTGTATCCCAGGGCTCAATACGGATTCTGGTACTGTTTAATACCTTCATTAATGACCTGGATGATGATGGGATCAAGTATGCTGCCAGCAAGTTTGCAGGGACACAAAGCTGGGAGGAGTGGTTGATGGACAATATGCTTGTACTTTTATTCAGGGAGACCTACACACGCTGAAGGAATGGGCAGATGGGAATCTTATAGAGTTCAGCAGTCCTGCATGGGGGAAGGAAAAACTCCATGCACCAATACATGCTGTGGGCCCACAGACTGGAGAAGTTTTGCAGAATAGAGCCTGGGGGCCCTGGTGGCAACAGGCTGCCCATGAGCCAACATTGTCAAAGGCAAATATGCATCAGGAGGAGTGCTGCCAGCAGAACAAAGGAGCTGAGTCTTCCCCTCCACTCAGTGCAGGTGAGACACATGTGGAGTGACTGGTCCAGTTTGGGGCTTCTCCGTAGAAGAGAGATAAGGACATACTGTGGAGAATCTAGGGGAGGGCTACTGAGGTGGTTATGGGACTGAAGCCTCTGTCCTATGAGGAGAGGCTGAGAGTGCTAAGACTGAGCAGCCTGGAGATAGGAAGGCTCGGGGGATCTTATCAATGTGTATGAACACATGACTTGAGAGAAAGAAGGCATAGCCAGACTTTAGTCAGTGGTACACAGTGACAGGGTAAGAGGCAATGATCATAAATCAAAACACAAGAAATTCCTTCCGAACCCAAGAAAACACTTGTTTTTACTGGGACAGTGATCAAGCCTAGAGAGCTTGTATAGTTTGCATCTTTAGAGATGTTAAAAACCTTTTTAGTCATGGTGCTTGGCAACCCGGTCTTTGAATATGCTGAGGATTGGATTAGATGATCTGCAGTGGTCTGTGTCAACCTCAACCATTCTGTCATTCTGAAAAACTGAAATAGGATTTAGTAAGTATAATACACGTAATACCTCAGTTGCCATGAAGGAATAGGCCATAAATTATCATATATTAGTGATATTTGGACATTTAATTTTTCTTTCGATTCAGATAATTGCAAAGTTCCTGAAGTCATGGTGTTAGAGCTAGTGTCACAAATGGTTTGTGCAGGATGGTTTGTGCAACATCTCTTAGAATACTTGTGTTATTTTAATTCTCTGATACTTGAGATATCAACATAGTTGTTGATGCACATGATCTTTTGAATTGAGGTTCATATCTTGTCTTCTACTAAAAGAGAAATGGACATATGTGATTTATAGCTGTTATTAATGATGTGGAAATAGATCTTTTGAGTTTTGCATGTCTTATTCAGAACCTGTTACTGTAGAGAGGCATAAGTGATAGTCTGGACAAAATTCTGTCAAATTTGTTTCTGGTGAAGCAGAATTGCACATTTTTCTGAGTTTGCTTTTTATTTATAAGACTGGAACACAAAAGTTGGCATCATGGCATATACAAATGCATGGCTGCTACTGTTAAAAGACATAGCCTAGGAAAGAGAAGGCAGAGAGGGAACTTACAGATTCCTTGCAAGGATGGATGCTTCCTCACAAAGATTGAAGTGAAGAAGGAAGAAGAGGCTGTGATCTCTTCTCTCTGGAGACCAGTGACAGAAACCAAGGTAATGGCCTGAAACTGTGTCAGAGGGTTTAGGCTGGATATTAGAAAACCTTCTTCACTCAGAGGGTGGTTGGGCTCTGGAAAAGGATCCCCAGGGAAATGGTCACAGAACCAAGCCTGACAGAGTTCAAGAAGCACTTCAACAACACTTCAGGCATGTGGTGTGGTTCTTGGGATTGTTTTTGCAGGGCCAGGAGCTGGACCAGGGCTGGTCCTTTTGGGTCCTTTTTGACTCAGGATATTCTGTGATTCTATGATTCTCAGCTGTGGCACAGGAGTTTTTTATTTGCATGCTGATTGGTATTTAAACAACTAAGATCATACCTAAGGACAGGATTTTGATCATAATCTTGAATTTATTATCTCCCACCCTATTTTACTTGTAGTACAGCTATAGATTCAATAATGGAAAAAGTCCTTTCTGGACCAATCCACACAGTGTGTTGCAAAATCATTCACAACTCTCATCACAATCCTGAAGTTTATAATTAATCATGACCAAAAGAAAATATATGCTTAAGTGCAAGGTGACTTTGAAATTGGATCTATACGTGCTACTCGCCTGTGATTTAATGTCTCTGGCCTTATGACCCTCACCTTCCCTTTGTATGATCTCCAACTACTTGCATTGTTTCACAAATTAGATCTTGACTCCTTGACTGACTTTTTTCCTGTCCTTGGACAATGTCAGTGTTTGGTGCTACTGTGTACCATTATTCTGCAAATGAATAGAAACAAGAATATCAGATGGATATAGCCTATGGTTTGCAGCTGAACAGTTCAGATTCTGTTTGGGAGAGGATTCATGAGCTTTGTCCTTCTTTGTGCTCCATTGGCCTAAATCTATAAATGTTTATTCATGTCCACAGTGTCTTTACCTGTGCAAGAACTGGGTTGTAGCACACAAAGTTGTAAGTGATTCGAGAGGAGCTGTTGCTAGCCAAAAGTTTTATGTTATTTAGATGTGAAATGCAATTAAATTAAGATGTATTTGGAATCTTAATACTTACATGTGAACTTTGAATCTTCAGTTCTCATTTTTTCTGATGGTGGGTGGTGATACCAAATAGGATTTTGCTTTCTCATCTATCAAATTGACCTCTTTTCTAATTAATGAGAGTGTGAGAATCTACAGAACCTGTGAGTCATGGGGATGTTTCATTTATTGGTGTATATAAAAGCATTCACAGCACTAAAGCATCATTCAAGGTGAACTTAGGTGAATGTTTGGCAGAAAAATTCCTCCTAAATGAGCAGACCAGAACAGTACCATTAAATCACATGTCCTCTTCAACACGCCTCTGTGGCCTCATACTTCATTGCATTTTAAAGACTTTCTGTTGCTTGACTTGACTGAGCACATTACAGAGGCCACATTCATCCTGTGTACTTCACATACATAACCAAGACAATTAAGTCAGAAGAGTGTTGTCTTTTGCTCTGTCTGTGGACAACAGAGGCAGGCACTTCTAGAAGACAATTGAGATCTTAGGTGTACTAAATCACACTCTGACTTGGCCTGTTCTCTTTGTATAATAGAAATTAAGGTTAGAGTGATGATCAAGCACCTGCTTCAGCTTTACATGGATGCCACAAGAGCTCCATAGTTAATAAGTCAGTGGAGTTTGTCCTCGGATCCTTTTAAAACCCCGGATGCTGTGTAGTTACAGATGTTGGGAACAGATGTGCATTGTCCATCAGTCAACAGTGTTGACTGCCAGGTGGAGCATGCCACATTGTCATAATGGAGATAATGCATTGTAATGTGACAGTAGCTAGCCATGAATGAACAGTTCTGACAGCTGTTTATACCTTCTCATGGTACAATTTTTTTCCAATTCCTAGTGCAAAATTGCTTCACCTCATGAAGTCAATATATATAACTGCCCCTCCCTCGCCTCAACAGATCATTCAAATTCTTACTTGCAGCACTTTATCATGACCTTTAGTGGTTTTAGCTAGCCGGTCTTTTGTTGAATTGCTTTCTCCATATCTTCTACAGCTAGCTCAATTCTACATTAACTACATTCAACATCTACTTCAAATCTGTAGCCTAGACAGGCAGAATTATGGCTATCACAGGGCCTTCCTCTTGCCATATTTTATTCACTGGGTGCTGTTCAGAAAGGTGTGCAGTTTTCTTTGTTTGTTTTGTTTTTTGTCTTGCTCATTTGTTTTAAGTATCGAGTCAAATATGGAAGTTATATCGGTGGGGATTTATTTATTTATTTATTACCTGAGAACAGTTTGTACTCCAAAATGCAGAAGGTCTGAACAGGTATTGAGAAATGCCTTCTTATCTTCTTTCTTCGATTCTGCTTTTTTTCTTTTTTAAAAAATGAGTACAGGGTTTCAGATATGCTTCTTAAAAACTGTCATCCTGATGGGAGAGAATATTGGTCCTCTAGTAGGTAAAAGCAGAGCGAGTTATATATTTTTTTCTGCTATTTACTGCAAAAGTCATCAGAGGTCAGCATTCATCATACATGTAGGAACAAATTGTATCATTTAGGGTATGTTTACGCTCCTGGGTTCAGGTAAGTGCAAGAACCTCTGTTCATGCTCCGAGTTGCAAGTGAAAAAACCTTTGAACTCTGAATTCTGACTGAATCAGTAAATGTTGCCTCACCAAAGGACTTATTATAACAAGGTTATATGGCTTCTGAAGTGAGGCTGAGGTAAGGAGAGTGACATGCAATCATAAGCATCTGAGAGAGCAAAATCCTTAGGTACCACTAGTTACTGTCATATGCTGAATTTTTGACACTACATACAGTAGTCCTGTGTTCTTGATATGATAGCACAATTTATCAAATATCTGTAAAAGGAAGGAAGGAAGGAAGGAAGGAAGGAAAAGAAGGAAAGCAAGAAAGAAAGGAAGGAAGGAAGAAAGAAAGAAAGGAAGGAAGGAAGGAAGGCGGAATATATAGAGGAATATTAGTAAAGATTATTGAAGAGTTATGTACATGAGAGGCATACATACCCTGCATTTCAATCTTATAAATCACCGATATTTTTGTGAGTTAGAAACAACTCCATGAAATCTGTCCCATAATCTACAGGTAAGCTTTTGGCACTCACCTCTGAAGCAACTGCTGCTAGAGACTGGAAAAGATCAACTGGCTTCAACAAAGTGTCATTTTCATCTATTACAGAAGGTTTTAAGAGCAACTACTTTATTTCATTTTCAACTTGTTGTAACTAAAGTGACAAAAAATAAAAAAAGACAGTAGTTCCCAAAAAATTCCTTTTAACATTGTTAGCTTTCTCCTTGACAGTCAAACCTAAGTGGGAAAAGCCCCCATCAGGTAGCAGGTGCTCACAGAAGGATGTGGGTGCACAAAACAGTGTGTGGTGCTGATACTACTTTCATTTAATTGGAGAGAACGCAAGCTGTTAAAGTTTTCATAAAATCATGCTTTGACTTGGCATTTTTCCCTTCTTTCAATCATGCTAAATGATATTTAGTTAGATGGGGCCCACAGACATGATGAGTCTGTCACCACATAATTTCCAAAGTACAGCATAAATAATATTTCTTTTTGGAGTTAGACACAAAGAATTTATTTATTGTGCATGGTTAGATGGCAGTTGGGGTATTAATTTTGGCTATATGCAGCTGGTAGTGTGGCCAGCACATTTTTCAGAAAAATAAAAATAAGGTTTAGCTTAACCATTTCTGTAATTACAGTATGGACTTCCCTAAAGAAAGAAAAGTAAGTGTTTCAAGAAAGAAAGAGAAACATTTAAAATGATGGATAACAGCAAATACTTCTGTCAGAAGTACTGCCACAGTAGAGATGGGCATCAGAGGTTTCTTGTCTCATTCCTCTTTCTCTGTGGCTCAGTACTAAAGTCTTCCCATCAACTTTTTCTACTCTTATTACCTTTGAAGGAATGCAGCAAGTGGATTAAAAAGGTAGCTCACGCTGCCATAGATCTTCACCCACCAAATTTTGAAAACTTAGGGAGTGGCCCAACTAAGGTCGTAGAATTCTAAAGTTTCTTGACTTCTGATGCCCTGGCCTTAGCGATGATTAAATGCATTGTTCAAACTGACTTCAGGTTATACCACCTGGAGGTCATGTACACTGGTTTTAGACTAATTAAGTAGTCCTAAACATGAAGCTCAGAATTATTACTCATTTATAAATAAGAAGAAGTATATTTATAAATAATAAGAAGTTATTTATAAAGAAGAAGTACCTAAGTTAGACCAGTTTTTTTCATTGCATGTCACCAAAGAATAACTGAGGTCTTTGATAGCTGAAAGTCTCCCTTCACTATGCAGGCAACCTGCACGCTTGAATGCCTATTCTGAAGTTCTAAAACTCAGTGATTTGAATATCTTCCATTGTCCCTGGAAATATATTTTTCACTAAAATTTGCATCCAAATTAGAAATACAGAAAATCTAGGTTGATTTTAACTATCCACATGCTTTATTTTCAGTGCATTTTTAATTGTTGGGAGAAAACTTTACTAAGGATTATATATAAAGCTGTAAAGTTGGTGGAAAGATTGAGAAAGCTAAAAAGACAGATGAAAACTCATCGCACTGTTTCCTTAAAAATTCTATATTGCTTAATAATAAAAGGAATAATTTATCTCTATAATGATTTAAATAATAAAATTATCCCTCTCATGTTCACCTAAGTCACTAAGCTGGAAGGTGCTGTTAGAGACTTAATTGCATAGCTTATAAAAGCTTACACTAAAAGAAAATTAAAATCACATGTAATTATTCCTAAATATTCCTATTAATTACAGTATACCTGCGAGTTATATCTTCAGAGTTTTAAGATTTTTGCTGTTTTGCATTACTCAGGAAGAATATGAATTTTGGTTTGAATTGTCATCTCATAAAACTCTTAAAAAGAAGGAAGGAATCAATGAAATTCTGTAGTACAGAAGACAGAAATATGTAGGGCAGTCAAGTACAAGCATCTGCCTCAGAGAACAACCTTCAGCAACATTTCAGGGGACCTCTAGTCACATTGTATGCTTCCATTTGGCATGAACAACTGAAAACTAGTGGCAGGTCACAGCTAAATACCTTGTGGACATGCTTGTCAATATGGTTCATTTCAGAAAGTTAATGGCAGAAGATTGATGCTAAGAGAGAGAGTCATTAGATCATGTACTCCCAAGTGGGACTTCAGTTTTCAACTGTCGGTGCGTTTTCACTAAGGACATCAATTTTTTGAAACATCCTTGATGCTGAGTGATAAAATAAGTATTCAAGGTACTACCAGCCAAGATTTTTAAGTTAGTCCTTAGTCCACGTATTTTGCATATTGAAGCAGGTGATTTCAAGATAGCTGTTAATCCACCAATTTACAACTAATTATCATGTCAAGACACTCAAAAGAAAAATACACTGAGGAAGGCAGATTATGAAGAAAGAGTAAAAAATAAGAGAGTGGGTACCCCTGGCCAGGTGCTTGTTACTAGAGGATGCAATATCTGTCTGCAAGCAATTGAATTATGTAAACACCTAGGATGCACAGGATACGCTTAGAGAGGTCCAAGGGAACATAACTAGAAACAACTGAATGAAAATGAACCAAGAAAAATGCAGGCTTTACATCAATAAGACTTCCTGTGAGGTCTATTAGTCCATAGTAATCTCCCTGAGGAAGTACTGGGAGCCCACCACGTGAATAATTTAATACTGTACTGGATAAAGCACTCGAGAATACACTGTAGGAAACAATCATGTACTGACTTATTACAGCTTATAGATGGATGAACTACATGCCTACATTGCATGGCGTTCTCGTGGCTTTGGGGGCGGGCTGCTAAGAGTGTAACAGGACTATAGTCTAGAAGGCTACATCAACTTTCCACCCTGCAAAAAAGACTTTCTAGGTCTCAGCATGCACTCACC
The DNA here is from genome assembly GCA_013398955.1 of Callaeas wilsoni. Classification (NCBI taxonomy): domain Eukaryota; kingdom Metazoa; phylum Chordata; class Aves; order Passeriformes; family Callaeidae; genus Callaeas; species Callaeas wilsoni. The sequence goes on along the minus strand of VWPU01012446.1, from coordinate 220,242 downwards.
TGCTGTTTTCCCCTTCAGTATAGTCCAACACAAGGAGAAATGTTATGCTCAAAGTTACTACTTTTTTTTCTCTTGGTGCCTACAATGTTAGATTGGTGAGATTTTTTGGTGCCAGGTTATTCATGTTGTTAATATTTTAACAGTATTACATCAACGCAAAAAACTGATCCTCCAAAATTCAGTAAAATTCAGGAAAAACAGTACTTAAAGGACTTTTAAAAAACATTGGTAAAGTTCCAAGTTATGTCCTGGATTTTCCAGGGCAAAATTACCAATATTTTTAATATTGCTAGCTCCATGGTTCTACTGTGAAAATTTCTGTTTTACATGTTTCTGTCCCATGGCATTTACTTTTATCATTGTACTAAAAAGATGTAGAATAAGAGTGGTTTGCAGCCATTGTTGTTTATGGCAGTACATATCTATAAAGTTATTTTAATTGCCAACGTCTATTAGCAAAGATGTGTTTGGACACAGTCAAATTTATAAGCACACTTATAAAACTACAAGCACGCTTCTAAAATTCAGTCCTAGTCAGCCTTTTAATAGAACTAAAAGTGCAATGTATCCGATTTTCAAATAAAGAGTTTCAGTAAAGCAGTATTGCAATGTTAGAGAGTAGCAGGGTTTTCTGGCCTGCCACACGGTTCTGCATTTTCTAGACTAACATGACCACTGGGGATCGCATTAAGGATGTGTTCAGCATCTTCTGCTGCAGCAGTCCCAGGCTGAAAAGATATGATTTTATGTAGACTCAGGGAATGGTGACTGCTATGATTGGGAGGCCAGGCCTGGCAAATAAAACAAGCAAACTGAAGCACCGCAAAAGCATATTTGCAATTCTAGTTTTGGAATACTTTTGGGAAGCAGTTTAATCACAATAAGAAGTTTGTCTTCCACCTTGTAAAAGAAATAGCTAAAAATATTGATTGCAGAGGGTACATCCAAAGCCCCCAATGCAATTTAGTTCTTTGGTATAGCATTATCTGTGAGGAGACTGACCTACATCCTTTTCAGTTATTAAAGAAAATTCTATCACTTTTGTATGGGCTGTTTTCTCTGAGTGTACATTGCAAATGGAAGTACCGGAGATTACAAAAAATGGACAATGGGGTGCTCTGTAGCATATGGCAAGAGATGTCTGTTCACTACAGAATCATGGACTTGGCCAGTAATATTCAACATGTCTTCTTGCTCTATTTACTCTATTTTTCCCATCTATTAAATAAAGTTTCCAATCCACAGAGCTGTGTTGTCATTTAACCCTAGTGTGTAGCTCAGGCCCACAGAGCCACTTGCTCACTCCCCACAGATGGGATAGGGAGAGAATCAGAACCGCAAATCCATGAAAACTTGTGAGTTGAGATAAATGTGGTTTAATAGGTAAAACAGAGATGTGTGCAGAAACAAAGCAAAGTAAGGAATTCATTCACCATTTCTCATTGTCAGATAGGTGCATGTCCATCTCTAGGACAGCAGGGCTCCATCATGTTCACATGCAACAAACTGGGAAGATAAATGCTATCACTCCAAATTTCTCCCCCTTTCTCCTTCTTTCCTGCAGCTTTTCTTGCTGAGCATGATGTGATATGATCTGAAATATCCCTTTGGTCAGCTGGGGGCTGTTGTTGCGGCTGTGTCCCCTCCCAAGTTCTTGTGCACCTGCAGCCTCCTCACTGTCAGGGAAGGTTGAGAAATCACAAAGGCCTTGATGCTGCGTAAGCAGTGCTCAATGGTAGTTAAAACATCCCTATGTTAATAACACTGTTTTCAACATGAATCTGAAAAATAGCATGATATGAGCTCCCATGAAGAAAATGAACTCTATCCAAGTAAAAACAGTACATCATTGTCTTAAACAGTGATGTGACGTATAGTGATGTTACAGCAAGGGCAGCTGTAGCAAGAGACGAAGTCTTTCTTATACTCTATGAGAATTACAGGAGTTAACCCTTCCAGAAAATACTCTACAAAGATCATGCTTCATTTTTTTTAGCTTTCTTCTTGTCCTACAAACTGATAGCAATTTTGCTTAGATTGTGTTCTCACCTTCAGGTGAATTTGTAGCATGTTTGGAATATTCAGTAAAACATGACAAATTTTCTCCAACCAGGGTGATTTCTTTGTTTCTATCAGAGCTTGGCAAAACCAGTAAATTTTAGTACATTCCATCAAGTACTCATAAATTTGGAAGTTCAATGATATTGTCACTCATGTTGTTTAATTTTGTATTTTACAGAAAAATAGAGCACAAAGTTGAATGATATGAACAAAACTGAAACTGCTTCTGTTTTAAAAAACATTCTCTTTTTTACAGAAGCATTTCTTGGATTTATTTTCTTGGTAGATTAAAAAAGTTTTAGAAACTGAGATAGGCATTTCTTTGCCCTAGTGTTTTAAGTGTCCTTTAATGGTTACAGATCTACTTGTAAAACTCCTTCCTGATATGGGAAGAAAACTCTATTTTTATGAGCAAGAATTTGCAGGGTCAAGGCTTATAGTTATAGTGGAATACTCAGGCAGAACTAAGTAACAAAGTGAAAAACACCAGTAAATTAAAATAAAGCTGGAATACACTCAATTAGCTAAATTACTATTGATATCTGTCATTATAAAGTACCCAGGGCTGTATAATTTTCTTCTAATCCCCTAAATGCGCAACTAAGCAAGTGAGAGGACATATATTCTTACAACCCCCAGTGGAGACATTGAGATTATGCATGCTCTCGCTAATTTAAAGAGGGACTTTCACACTGGGATACATTTTAAAAAGAGAACATTTAAATAAAAAGCAATTTAGTCTGCCTGTAATTGTGTTCCCCTTGCTGTTATTGCTAATTATTGAAGATATTTGAGCTTGAATGTGCGAACTTCTTTTTTTCTTTTTTTAAAATTTTGAGCAACTCTGTTTCTACTTTCACTCAATCGTGCTGAAATCACAGGCTCAGTGTCTTTCTTTCATATTTTGGTTTATCAGTGTCAGTGTGGTGGAGTGACCTTGTCTGGACATCAGTTGCCTACCAAATCCACTCTATCATTCCCCTCCTCAGCTGTACATGGAAGAGATAATACAATGAAAGGATTATGGGTCCAAATAAGGACAGGGAGAAATCACTCTCTCGTTACTGTCATGGTAAAAACAGACTTGGCTTAGAGAAAATTAATTTATTTTGTTATCAATCAAATCAGAGTAGGGTAATGAAAAGAAACCCCAAATCTTAAAACACCTTCTCCCATCCCTCCCTTCTTCCCAGGCTCAGCTTCACTCACGAATTGTCTACCTCCTCCCCTCAGTGGTGCAGAGGGATGGGGAGTGGCTGCTGTGATCAGTTCATCACATCTTGTCTCTGCTGCCCCTTCCTCCTCAGTGAGAGGGCTTCTCACACTCTTCCCACCCTCCAATGGGGGACATGGTCCTCTGCAAACAGTTTCAATGTGAGTCCTTCCCATGACATGTAGTCCCTCAGGTGCAAGGTGCTCCTGCCTGGATCCCTCACAGGAGTCACTTGTCCTGCCAGCAAACTTCCTCTAGCATCGGTTCCTGTCTCCACGGGACCACAAGCCCATCCAGGAGCATGCTCCAGATCAGACTTCCCATGGAGTCACAGCCTCTTTCAGGCATCCATCTGCTCCAGTGTGGGGTCCTTCACAGGCTGCAGATGCATATCTGCTCCACCTCGACCTCCAAAGGCTGCAGGGACACATCCAGCCTCACCGTGGTCTACACCATGGGCTGCAGGGGAATCTGAGCTTAGGCCGCTGGAGCACCTCCTCTCCCTTATTTCCTCACCTTGGTGTCCGCAGAGCTGTGTCTCTCACATATTCTCACTTCTCTCTCCAGTTGCTGTTGCATATTTTTTTCTCCTCCTTCTTCAGTGTGCTGTTCCAGAGGTACTATCACTGTTTCTGATGGGCTTGTCCTTGGCCAGGGGCACATCTGCCTTGGAGCTGGCTGGCATTGTCTCTGTCAGACACAGGGCAAGCTTATGGGAACTTGTTACAGAATCCACCCCTGTTGCTCCCTCACTACCAAAGCCTTGCCACACAGACACAATTCAGTCAGACCAGAGGCAACGTCAGAATGCTCGAATGGAGGGAGTCAAATAAATGTTTGAATCTGAAGCCAGCCTAGAGCCAGCCATATTCAAACTAGAAATAAGAAAAATTAAAAGTTTGAATAAAAAAGGTGATGTACTCCCAGAATAAGTTCCTCTTAGAATTAGTGAATCCTTTCTCTGTCTGTTTACCCCCACATAAAGACTGGATGCTTTTTAGATCTCGCTCTATTAACTCAAGCTACATACATGCTATTGGACTCAACAGAGAGGTGATTATTTTTAATGTACAGTTAGCTAATTATCTACTGGCCATTTCTGCAATTAGAACAGTCGGGTATAAACTTTGACCTCACCGTAGTGAAACTGAAAAGTGATGAGAAGTACATTAAAAATTATTATACTTAGAAACATTCATCCTTATTTCATTCTATAATTTGTGTCTAATAAAAAATACCATCCCTTTTCTCCATACAGACCCGAACAGCAGAAAGAAAGACCTTGTGATGAATGTAGCCCTGTGATAAGAGTGTGGGTTTGTTAACATTCTCATCCAGACCATAGAAAGGCTTTTTAAGTTTTTTTATTATAATGTGAAGTGTGAATTTTGAGCATGGTGGGCAACTAGTGACTCCTCAGCAGCTCAAGAAGAATTCCCATGATGGGGATTCATCACATAGCTATCAACAGAGAGGTCTTGGCTCAAAGCTTCTGAGTGAATCAAAGTCCCAGCTGTGGGAGAGTGTGGGGTCCTCAGAATTACCAGGCCAAAGTTACCAAGTTACCCCTGTCCCCTGGCATGTGCCTATCCAGTGATAGAAGACTTTGCAATTCTTCGATTGTGAATTACTCACAGAGTTCCCTTATTACTATTCTGAAATGTAGGACAGATCTTATATTTTTCCAGCCATATGAGGGTTTTCAAATGTGGTTAATAGGATCAGAGAGCCTGGCTGTCCTCCAAATTAATATATCTGACGGCTGAATTTCAGAAAGCATATTTTTAATAAAATATCCCAAATATTTCCTAACTGAGTTACCAGATATAGCAGTATGCTAGCATGCTTTTAAAGAAACAGGCACTCCACTTCTCAGGCAATTACGTTGTCTTTTAATAAATTTGTTTATCTTGATATATTATATACATACTTAAATGTTACACGTCTGAGCACTTTCTCAATACATTTTGCTAAAAATAATAATTTAGTAAATCACCATATTTAAGTGAAGACACCTCATCTGGCTTTAGTTTTCTGCTACATTAGCCTCTGATCTGGCCCACAGATTATTTCTTAATACTGCAGCTATTTTATACTTCTGGTTATGTGGCTTAGCAATTACATGAACAAGGTAAATAAACAAGAATTAGAAAATGTGAAAGGAAAAAATTATGTGATAGTAGATTAGAAATGGTCTGAAAACATTGGTTTTAGTACAAATCAGGAGTAAGCTGGCTAATTTCTTGCTATGTTTAGAAGTTCAGACTAAATATGCTGGATATTGATACACTTAGGTCGTAATTTTCTGGCACTGAGGTTAACTGGCAAGGAACAGCTGGTATTTGCACTCAACTCTTGTAGCCTCCAAGACAGAATAACTGCATCCAAACTACCTATTGGGAATGGTCTAGCTTGGAATGGTTAGCTTGTGCCTAACTCCCAAATTGTGCCTGGGAATTATTTGAAAGAGCTCTAATTGGTACAAGCCAAAACTGTGCTAGCAACTGTTGTAACAGCTTAGCAGATGATCTAGTTCCAGTTTGGGTATTTTTCCTTGCTCTGTTTAGTTTCAAACCACTGACATAGCCTACAGATGCTGAAAACATAAACAGTTAAAAAAACAAGATTCAAGAAATAGTAAAAAATACAAAGATATAAATAAAGTAAGGAGTACATATTATCTACAAATCCAAGAAAGAATTATTTTCAAGCCGCAAAGAGAGGAAGACTAGAAGGATACCACTAAATGCTTACTTTAGTTCTACATTTTTCCCTGGGGATCATTTCTTGGCTATTCTCAAGACCAGAATATTAAGGTGCGTTAGAAGAACCAAATCTTTGGCGTTTTGTTCAGCTAATGCAGAGGCAGATGCAAATAGTGGATAGCGGTTGGACTGAAGGGGGTTCCGGGAAAGGGTACTTTCTCAGTATCAGGGCATATATTAGGCAAGAGGACAACATGAAGTTTAACTTTGAAAAAAGCAATCTATCCTAGACTCTTGGGAAATTCTGCTTGTGGTTGATTTATTGCATCCAGCACGTAAGATTGTGGAGCCAGGCAGATGTTGCAACAAAATGCTGGGAAAATGAATTGTACCTATGCCACAGGAACAGAGCAGGAGACAAGATGTAGTAGGTGGTGTATGAGAGGGAATTAAAGGTTCATGGTAAATCTATGCCTGGAGCTCTAGAAAAGCAATTATAGAGGTGAGCTGATCACTTCCCCTTACGGATGAACTACTATAGCACATAACCTTGCCACTCTAATACTTTAAGGAGCAGCTGTATGGAAAACATGAGATAACAAGAATATCTGGTGACTAAAGATATACAAAATATACCTAGTTTTTCAAAATACTGACATTTAACACTCAGTCAGTCCTTTGAAAATGTAACAACTTTGGAAAGTGCACTCTTCTAAAGTCCCTCTGACTGTGTACTCACATGTAGACGTATGTGGGTATTTATATGTGTGTATATGTATGTATATAGCTACCCGTCTGTTTCTGTATATATAAAATTTGCAACCAAACCCAAAAAAGTTAATTGATGTAGTACAATGTGTTGCAAAAAGATGGGATATTGTGCATCCTTTGGAATTGCAAAGACAACTCCAGATAGTATCATTAAATAAAACAGTTAACCTGTATATTTTAAGGTAAATGTCACATTTTTTCATGTTAAAGATATATTTGCTTTTAGATAGAGGACTGTTTGTTTTCTTATTGATATTCTCTTCTGTATTTAACCACTTAGTTTTCTGATGAAAGTATCCTTGTTCTGCAGCCACAAGCATATCCATATTTTTGTGTAAAAGACACTGCATAGAAAAAACCCATCTTAGTGAGGGATTAAAACTGCAGATCAGTCCGTGCCACAAGTCTTATTCCTCTTTGTCACTGCTGTAATGCAATACAGCTCCACTAACCAAAAATCTGTGCACTTGTGACTAGAACTCGTCTCTCAAATAAAAACAGTGTCTCTTTATGATTACTGCACTTTCAAAGGTATTTTATTAGTGTCCTTTGTAAACAGGCAATGTATTCACTGCTGATAAAATGGAGAGGAGTAGTAACATTCAGCAGAAGCAGACTTGTCAAGTGCAGACATTTTGCAAATTACACATTTATATCCTGCGTTATATTCTATATATCCAGCTTCATACCACACAGAACTTAAGTTTGCTGTTCCAGATGTACCTCCCTTCAAGAATGACCATAAATTATTGCTATGTTTACTTGTACTTTTTAAACTGACAGGTATGAACAGATAATAAGTTGTTGCTCAGAGTGTGACAAGTGTTGATAACTAACCGGAGGAAAAAAAATCCATTGCTTTTAGATGGATTGATATTAACCTTCATCCCAATTGCATGATCTTGGATGTTGCAAGAATGCATCTGTAACCACTTGCAAGTGGGACATTGCACATTTATTAAATCTGAGACAGCACCATTGCAATCAACTAAAACTCGAGATCCAATGAACACTTGAAACTGTAATTTCCAAATATCTTTCTTTCCTTAATTGAGTTTTGTTCCGCTGACAGACGAATGCACCCTCAGCTGAATTTGAATAGGGCTGCTGCAATAATCTCTGATTCTACACGAATGAAAAAACCTCCAGCCTGGCTCTCTGCATGGTTATGTCTAAGAATGTCTCTCAGACAGATCCGACTCCTACTTTTCCTAATTAAAAGTGGTAATAACTGTTTTATTGGATCTAAATTACACTTTTATATGACAAACTTAATTTAAAGTGTGACCTATCAACTTAATGACATTTTGAGGCTGGGCACAACTATACATAAATTAGAAGAGAGTGAGATGCTTTGCAATAAAGAGGTAAAGTGAAGAGGGAAAAAAGCTCCAAAATACTAATGAAGGATAAAAGCACATCAAAACATTGTAGCTAACGAGGTTTGCAGTTTGGAATGGAATCAGAGCTAACTCTGCAGAATATTGCTTACCAGGCTAATGGCTAAAATAAAATATATGTAACTTTGAAGTCTCTGATAGGTGTGATTTGATTTCTACAATGCAAATGCAGGAAGTTTTAGAAATGAATTTGCAAATAAAGAATGAAAAGCTTCCCTTAGTTTTAGATTCCCAGCAAGAAGGGTATCTCCCTTTTTCATGTGCTTTTCATCCACAAATCTTTGAGCACTTTTAAATAGGCAGCCGAGTACCCTCATCCACATTGTCCAGAGGAGAGAGCTACTGAAATTGTACTAAATCTTAATGAATATTTGGAGTGACACCAAAGAGCCTGATAATGTTACATGCAAAGAAGGATAGAGATAATATGTAGGGAGTGGCATCCATCACATCTTCTCAAGAGCAGGGGACAAGCACATTGCCTTTAAGAGTTAAATCTGTGATAAGGATTCTGCTAGGTCCTTATTTCTGCAGAAGAAGTTATTTTACCAGCTACACATTGATACTGTATCATGGTTAGTGAATCTCTGAAGATTTTCACAGAATTACAGAACAGCTGAGGTTGGAAGGCACCTGTGGAAACCATCCAGTTCAATCGTCCTGCTAAAGCAGGGTCACCCACAGCAAACTGTGCAGAACAATTTCCAGTAGGGTTTGGAATGTCTCCAAGAAGATTCCACAACCTCTCTGACAGTGCTCAGTCACTCTCACGGTAAAAGGGCATTTTCTTCTGTTCAGATGGAATGTTTCAGTTTGTGTTCATGTCCTCTTGTCCTGAAAGAATGGCCTTTTAAGCGGCCTTTTAACACTACAGTGAAAACAGATTGATGCAATGTATATATCTCCCTGGGAAGACTAAACTGTCTATTGTTTCTGTCAGTGACTGAATTTACCAAATTTTCCGGCAGGTTGAAACCCTACAGTCATGAATAGTAGCTGAGGGAAAGCATTCTGGAAAGTATTGTCAAGAGAGAAGAACAAACTTTCATATCACCTAATTCTTACCATAAATTTTAAGCTTATGTGGGAAGGACTTGTAAATTCAAACAAGCAAAAGAATTGCACTCCTGCTATGAACTGGGAGTAGTAATTAAGTTATTTAGAAAACAGAAAGGGAGCAAGTCACTTATAGTGATACTCCAAGCTTTGCAAAAGTTGTCTCTTAAAGACCTTGAGGTCCTTTTCTTCTTTAGTCAGTTCTTGTGTTCTCAGTCAATTACTCTTAAAACAGTAAGTAAAAAAAAAAAAAAAAGAAAAAGGAGAAAGTACATGTTTTGTTTATGTCCACTATATGACTTTCTTGTTAATCTAGAATATATTCCTCCAAAACATGGAAAATATTTTTTGTTACTCTTTTTAGCTTGGGGTGCACATAAACACACACTTTCGCATTCATTTTGTATACAAGGAGTTATCTCCCAGAAGAAGACATACTTAAATTTCTTTCCTCTCAGTATTATCACACATTGAACTCCCGGTAACCAGCTTAGCTTATCTGGAGGGTAGAGTTGCAAATTCTGGAATCAGTGGTTACTTTCAAAAACTCCAAGGAATCATGACTGTGGCAGCGTCACAACTCAGTCCACACACATGGCCTGAAGTATCTCACTGAGAGCTCTGTTTTAGCTTGCCTTGAACAATTTCCTCATGGAAACATCATCAAGTTCAAGTTCTCTAGGCTTGCTTCCAAAGCTCTGACATCTAAATCCCCTTTTAATAACAACAGTTTGTACCAGACCTCTTGGATTGACTTAGGAGGAAATTGAGATAATTAATACTCTCTTACTGTTATTACTATCACTCAAATTCAACATGAGAAAAAGTCATTAGAAGAATTTAAAGGCATCTGAGGGACAGGAAGTAAAAGAAGTGTGACTTCACAAGATAATCAGAATAGATAAACTGAAAAGAGGGTCTCTAAGAGATTAAATTTGTAATTACCAGTGTATTGCTGCTTGCTTTTTGAGATCTCTAAAGATCTAAGTGTCTCACTATCCTAAATCTGTATCTTCAAGAATTCCTTATGAAAAAACCAAATATTCTTCCCTTTATTTTATAATGGACAACTAAAGCACAAAGTGTATATATACAGTGTTGATTTGAACAACACCTTGCCTGGGTTTAAAGGCAGATGTGCTCGTTTTTGGGATCGTCTGCAGGTAAATGCCATGAAAAGTAGGCTGCTGGCTGTCTTTGAGGGGAAAAAACCCAGGTGTGTTTTCTAATTTTAAGCAAACTCTCTTTCCCTAGATTCCTGGGTTTCTTACCAAGAAGTGCAGAGTTTAAGTATGTCTGAAAAGTAATTTAAAAAGTTAAAAGTACTAAGGAAAGACTAGACTTAATTATTTAGGACTTCTAAACTAGGATGGCAATGGACTAATGTGGATTGATTCAAAGGTCTTCAAACAAATGATAACACTTTCCTTACACAAGAGAGAATGTATTAATTTAAATAACATTTGGGGTTTTGAGGATTCTGTAGCCACCATTGCATAAACATTTGGGGTTTTAATATATTTCTGTTTTGTCATATTTTTTGTTTTCTTTTATTACTTGTTTTATATGGTTTCTTTTCTGAAGGAAAAAAAACATCAAATACCACCCCACAATATTGCATGGAAAAGATACACGTTTTTCCTACGTGATGTTTGAAGATTTACTTGGGAAATTAAAGGTTTATTTCTATTTTTACTAGTTGCAGTGGGTTTTGACAACTTTTTACACAAGTATAAGAGAGTAAGTAAATGCTTGCGTATAAAAATTTAATTATCCATTCTCCCACATAAATGAACATATTCAAATGTCATCAAATGATTTTACATTGATCTCTCCAGCAAATGAGGGCTCATTTCTTCCTATACATAATAAAACAATCCTAACAGTAGGATGTTTGAACACACTGGTAAATCAGGAAACAGAGAAATTTTATCAGAAGGAGTATCAGTATTAAGCGGAATTTATATTGCTGTTCATTACATAAGCAGGAATCCCAGCTATCCAGCTGAGGAAAAGATTGAAAATAAAATGAAATGTAACAGATCTTTTTTTCCTGGAAAGCTTTGAAGACAAGAAAATGGAAAATAAATATGCTTTTTTTTTATATTTCTTTATATCCTTCTTGTTGATACCTTTGCACATGTAGGTAGAAAGAGACCAGACGAAAAAGAATGAGGTAATAAGGACAATATCACACTTTCTTTAGGACACTTTAAGGAGTGCAAAGCTGGCATTTGGTATAAGCAGATTCTTATGCTCCCTCTTCCCATGCAAAGTTCTTGGCAATATCTGTAAAATCTTGGAAACACAGCTTCTACTTTTTTTGGTGTCTGGAACCAGCCCAAAATTAATGACTGGTGACTGACCACTCAGTGGTCAGTAATGATGACAGACTGAAATCACAGTTCTTTACAGAGAAGCTATTTAATTTCAGTGCACTTAGTTAAGTAAGAGGAATCCCTTCCATACCATTTATAACCTGCAGTTTTGCAGTAAGAGTCCAGTGGATCAGCCTTTCCTAGTTTATTGGTATATCCAATTTGTAAGCAACTTTTGCTATTCAGGCAGCTCTGTTGGAAGGAGGCACTTTATTCCATCCTTGGCTTGTTAAGGAGGCAAACCTATGTCTCTAAGCATGTATGTGTGTATATAGTCCTATTGACTACATATATATCTGTATACCAGTATGTTTGTATTATGCCAAGTAACTTTGACTTTCTTTTTCAAATTCCAGACCAATTTCTACAAAATTTGTAACTAGGAATTACCATATAGATATATTTGTGTGTGTGTGCATATATATATGATCATACTTCCTAGGTGTTTGATGGTGCTAATGGTTGGATGGTACGTGGTAGAATTGATCAGAACAATGAACATTAGTTTCCAGTAGAAACCGTATTTCCTATTTACCTTTGTAAGTCTGTCTTGCAGAACCTTACAATAATTCATTGCCATGTGTTCTTTGTTCCTTCAGTCAATAGAGCAGCAATATGAAAATTTCTACCATGATGCAATATTTGTTCTGGAGTTTCAAGCGACATTTTGCTACCCTAGACAGATTTGGTTGTTTTGGCAATTACTTCACACTTGTCCATTTCTAAGTATAGCCTTGGCATTGCTATTTTTCTACAGACTGGGAAAAATGCAGTCAGAATACCACATCTTACTCATTATGCTCCGGTTCTAACATCTTCTTTCCTTATGGTTTCTTTCTTCTCCTTGATATCTGAATTGTCCCAAAGAAACCCTCAGAAGAATGCTGGATCAACAGTTACTTCAGGAGCTGGAAAAGCCCTCATTAACTGAATTTATTGATTATCAAGAAACATTGATATGGTATTCAGGATGAGATGAGGACATAAATCCATGAAAGTAGTCATCTTTTCCTACATTTTTGTGTGAATAGTGCTGCTGTGAGTTAGAATTATAGGAAATAGAGGTTTCTAGTTATTTTCTGAGGTTTTTACTGAGTCTTGTACAAGGGATAAAGTCATTGGGGTCATGGAGGTGAAAACAACTAGTTATAAAGGGACAGGTAAATAATTCCAGTGATAGGTTACGAAAGATCCTAACGCCTGTCTAAAATAGACTTATGAAAGGTACTGAAAACTGTTCACAAGATCTTTCTTAGGACAGTAGACATATGTGATTCATGGTTGTCATTCATAAAAGAGTTACAACTTTTCCTTGTAGTACTTTTTCAGGACTTGGAAGAAATTACACCTGAGGAGTCGCATGGAAAGAGATCATCTGGAATGCTTCCTTTTCCTTGAGCTACATCTTCTTGCAGGATTTCAGAGGAATGATTTGTTAAAAAAGGCTGAGTTTTTTTCCCAGTACAGAAGAGATTGTCATAGGAGGTAGGATTTATGATTTACATAATCATAGAATCACAGAATCATTTGACTTGGAAAGGACCAAGAGAGTCGTTCTACACTCACCCTTGTTCCAAAGCAGGTAGGAGGTTCAACTAGGCTGAGTTGATCAGGGCCCTTTCTGGTTGAGGGGTTTTTTTGTCTGAGGAAAGTGTTCCTACAACCAGCCTTTCCAGGCAGCTTATTCCAGTGTTTGATCACCCTCACAGTGATGTTGTTCTTCCCCCACTTATATCTATTCAAATGATCAAAATGTATAGACTGCTATGTGTGTTTGTATGGTGCATGTGCTTGTGTGCACAAAGGAGTAGTAAATTATAAAAAATATTTAATTCTTGTTCTGTCTACTCACAGACAGCAGCATAATCACAGTCACAAAAGTAAAAGGGTAAAGTTTCATACTTACCTTACAGTATAAGGCAATTGCTTTTATAAAATGACAGCTGAAATTCTGTAAAAAAGCTGTTTATATGTTAAGATTGGAGGTCAGTATTCAGGTGGTGCATCTGACCTTCATCCTGAGAAACTATGTGAGTGCAGTTTAAGGGTTTCTTTCACAAACTTAAAAATTACTTTCCCCTTAATTTGTGTTCATTTAAAATTTCTGGAAATGAGGTGAACCTTCATACAAATCAAGATCAGTGTGACTTCATGCTGTCTTTGGTGGTGTCCTTCTTTGTAAACAGAAGATACAGATTGACTACAGCTAAAGAGTAAACAGCTACATGATGATATTAAAAACATTTTCAAGTATTCTTCTCAGACAAGTAAATACCCAAAGAAAGCTGAAGGTGGCTTCTAAGGTGCTGGTCAATCCTCTCAGGTAAAAAACCAACCAAACAAAATCATATATGAATGTAAGTTATTGTAAGAGGAAGTGTCTTGTAATTTCACTGTGGCATTTGAAATGCTCAGTGATAAGTGAAGTTATAACCTTGGAATGTATTGCAGGTTAAACTATTTGATTATTGTATTATAATAGAGTCAGTATAACTGTACCTATATTCCTGTGTTTGTGGTGTTTTACTTCAGAAATCCCTTCCAATCCAAAACAGTCTAAGATTCTGTTAAACCCAAACATACCTACAGCAGTTTATGTAAACCAGTATTCTTCAAAATAGGCTTCCACAAGTCCTAAGAACTCTTTTGCTACGTGATGCAATTACCTGGTGTGTGTAGGGTCTCGAAACAACTTGCTTACAACCGCCACAGGGTCTCTACCTCAGTTACAAATGCCTGCCAGTCCCTTTTGAGATTCATGAGAGTTTATTAAAGATTGCAACAAGCTACTTCTAGCCAAAATGTCGGTGGTTATTGTATAACTGTGTTAGGATAAGTTACAGCCAGCTTGAAGAAATTTATGTCTTCTGTGTGAGGGGGTGATATAGAATCTCATTATGCAAATTTGTTAAACTGTATTTCACTTGAAAGTTTTTCCTCCTCTTATGACCAGCAGACTGAGCTAGAGACATGGCACACCCCTTCCTGACAGACTTGAACGTGACGGTCATATTGAATATTCACAGTTATTTTAATGTGGTCTTTTAATTTCCACAAAGAAGTGAAGTATTAAATACAAGAACTGCAACGTGTGGAGAGAGAAAACATTTGACTGTGCATGACACAAAAAGGAGCCCTTTAGTATATATCATTTTCTTGGATCTTTTTCACTTGTCTATTTTTTTTTTTACCTTCGCTTGATTATTTAAGAGTTTTATGCTTGCCATAAGTCATCTGCAATATTTAATTGATTCCTCCAGTTGTCTCTTACTGCTGTGGGCATTCTAATCAATTAAGGATCTCCACTGAACTGCAGCCTTCTATTTTCCCTCCTCCATCTTTCGTCTATTAAGTCTCTTGAGTGTGACTGCATGCCTGCTTGTGTTTATGTATGGATGTGCTTGTTTGTTGTCTGAAGGGTTCTTTCATTTCCTTTCTCTTAATGTTGCTTATCTCCGCCTGAATTTCTCCAAGATCCTGTATTCTGAGAAGTTTGCTTTAATTTCCAGCTAACCAAAGAGCTGCTTGCACAGCATCCAACAGCATAAACAGTATTCTGCAGTGTTTATCAGGCAATCTTGTGATATTATTGCATCGATATATCTGTAATGATTCAGTGTCATAACCAACGTTATCATCAGGAAGCAAGCACCTAAATAATCCTCTAATATCCCATAAAGCCTTTCAGTGTATTTAATACTTTCTACATCTCTAAAATGCAACTGGATAGCTAAACTTCACAGGTTGTCTTCCTTTCTTGCAGATTGCTGTTACATTTCCTCCTCCCATCCCAGAAGTATTTGAGAAATTAGCTTTTGATTTAATCTCTGTGTACTCCAAAGCTGCAAATTTCTAATTGTTAATGCCTTTACTGTGGGGTTATTGTCCTTGACATCTGGCATGCTGAATATTTAAACTTGAGGAGTCAAATTCCCAGACATGCCTAACCTCTGGCCTCTGTATTTGAAAAATGTTGCACTTCAATTATCGTGAACCAGAACCAGCATAAATTCCATTAATATGGTCATCTTTTTATAACCAAGGAAAAGAAACAGACACTGAAGATTAAGTAATTTGATGTTCTGCTGTGAGGTAATACAATTTGTCTACCATAAATTTTCTCTTGCAATAATCATAGCACTTTTGCTTGCATTAAGGCGATAGATGTTGCGATTTTGCAATTTATGTGCCATGAATTAAGGGGCAGTTTGCTTTACTGTTTCTTCAAAGGGAACATGCAATTGCCAGAACATACCAGAATGCAGGTGACACTCTTCAAAAAATAAAAGGCTCATAGTATTTCCTTCCTCCTTTAGCATCTGGAGTCACAGGAGAGGCTCTACTTCTGGAAACACAAGGGCTTCCTAAAGATCCTGATGGCACAACATTTTTATGTGGCGTGTATTGCTTTATGTTTTTCTATATTTTAATCTTGCACACCTGTATTCAGGAAGTTTCCAGGATGAAAGTATCTGAGGAGATTTAACTAGTTAACTTGAACTGGAATTTGCATTAGATCAAAGTCTAGGCCTTCTTCACCACCACTACATATATATCTATTTTCTCTTCCTTAGCATCCCTAGAGAAACCTTAAAAATTATTGTAATACCAAGCTGCTGGCTCAGGCTTTTTTTCTCTTCTAGGGATGGCATTAAAATCCTTTCCTCCAGGGATTTTTGCTACTGTTAGCAACAAGAAAATTTATCTGATACTCACTTTTTTCTTACCTTGCTTTATAATTGCTAAGTTGGTAAGCAATGATTCTTTTCTTCTTTTCCTCTGAGTTATTTTTTCTCTCTGTTCTTTCTTTTGATAAAGTAGTAGAGAACTCATGGGAGACAAGAAAAGACCTAAAAGACTTAAATTATTTGACTGGAAAATATGCTCCTTTTTTGTTACTTCAGCATCTCAAGGAAAAGCATCTCAAAAATTTTACTTTTATGGAAGATAGCACAACACTTACTGGATTAGGATACTTTTCAGTGAAGAACACTTGTGCCATTAATTGAATGCAAATCAAATTTATTTTGCAAGAGCAGATAAAATGCTCATTTAGAATTTAGGCATTTATACAATATTGTTTTCCATCAAATATAACCAGCTGCACAATCCAAACTCCCAGCACATATGCAGGCAACTCAGAGCAGACTTTGGCTGTGCATAGCTTCAGTGGACAGTTATGGTAATCGTAAACACTGTGCTTATGGACAGTTTCAGACCTTCTCCATTTCTAGAGACTGGGCATGATGAAAGAGATGCCATGACAGCTGTGTATTTCCTGAGATTCCCCCTGTATGAAAGCACAGTGTTTGGTATGAGCTAGTTATTCGAGCCTTCTGGTGCCAGCTCAGTCCTGATACAGCCCAAATCTACTCTCTTATTTATTTAATTTTTCAGTGTTTGCTTTGTCCTTCAATTGGCTTCAGAAGCATTAGGACAAAGCAGCCACTCATACGTAAAGAGCACACATATACCCATCCAGCTGGGTGTGTACCAGGTGTACTCTCCTGCTGATTTAAAGCCAGGACCACAAACCAAACGCAAACCCCAAAAAACTCACCTAGGGCTCTTGAACATTTCAACACTTTCTGCCTAGAAACAAGCCAGAGATAAGACATCCTATTTGAGATACATATAATGAAGTTTTAAAGCAAAGAACAATTCACTGCATATGTTAAGTTAGCCAGCCAATGGCAAACCAGCCATCCACAATAATTCCACAGACAACTGGCAGACCACCATTTCCAAGAGTGCTTCATACCCAACCTAAATGATGGCAGGAATAATTGTCCCACAAAGGCATCTGTCTCTTTCATTAACATTAGGAGAAATCTTGAAAATTATCTTGGGCTTTATGCTCAACTTTTAGGCAGGCAAATTTAGATGAGATATATCCTACTATAAGTCATTATTTCAAGTTGAAGCCAGTTCCAGGTATGCCATGTGTAGTTCCAGACTGTCATTTAAATAGCCTCCATGCACAAAGCGTGCTATGCCTTTGGCAAAAAATTAATAAATCCTCTGGATAAAGAAGTTCTGTTAAAACAGTTGAGCCACCCCAGAGTGTTTTGCTCTACACTGGCAAATTAAACTTCCCTGTTCCTCATTGTCTTTGGGAAAACAACAAACTCAGGGAATCTTAGACCTCAATCAGAAAACAGGAGGCTATGAAAAACACCTTAAAACCAAACATAGAAAATATGTCAAATTAAAAAAATCATGGACTTGTTGCATCATGTATCAGAAGTGCACATCCAGCAGGGTTAAGACATGAGTCTTAATGCGTATGCGATGTGCCATTGGTCTGTGCAGTCATTCTGGAAGAAAAACCACCGGAGAGAAACAGAATGGCACATGCAACAACAGAGAGGTGAGACATTTGGAATTTTGCCAGTCATCAACAATCCTCCAGTTACAGAAGGAAAAACACTGACAGGTTTTAGTGCTAAATTAAGGGTTCTTTCCAGTAAGGAATCCAGTTTTGCATACTTTACTTTAGCTGGACAGAAACCATAAGTCTGCCTTTCTAAAGCTGGTAGAGTGTGTGATATGAAAATGTGAAGTAATAGAATATGTTGTCAGCATTCAGAATTAAATGCCAAAAAATAAACAAACAAACAAACAAAAATAGTCAATTACAATAAGAAAATAAGAATAGAAATGAACTCAAATTTTAAAAAAAATTTTTGTCATAGTATGAGTCAGGTTTATGTTTAAATAATGTCCCTTTACACAAAAATTAATATATAAGCATAAGGGAAAAAATGCAATGGATGGGATTAATATCTTTTCACTGAACAAGTCCTTTTTTGACAAAAAAAACCAAGGTTCAAAGTACACAATTTGATGCCTTTTACATTGGGAAATTTTTTTTCTTAAATTTTGCTCTTTATTAAGATCTGTTGTGATAATAATTAATTTCTACATATGCCTATTTGGCACAATTCCAGTTGAGAATATTTTACCTACACAGATATTTTAAAGCATTGTGATTGATTGAAATGAAAGCATAAAAAAACCCCAAAACAAACCAACCCCCCTCCCCCCAATGAAATTTAGTCTGGTTTCTGAAAACAAAAATTGTATTTTCATTTTTTTTGGCAATTAATTTTGTGGAGTGAAATGCCTTCATTAATTTAATCTAAAATTAAAATTGTAAAGTTTGGATATTAAAAAATCGCAACAACCAGAGATTGAATGGCTGCTCAGGAGAAAAAAATCTAGGGCTTAAAATCCCAAACAACTGCTTAGACTGTTGTCCTCACAGGATAGAAGAGTAAAAGCCTGTGCATGACTCCTTCTCCTTCTCTTCCTCTCCTGGACCGTAACTTCTTTTATTGAAGTGGCACTTGTGTCACTTATATATGTTGGAAAATTTCATTCAGCTGGTAACAAACGTCAGGTCCCTTACATTACATCTCTGTTTGACTGAAAATCAGTGATTTGCGAAGGAGCATTTTCTAAAACATGGTATGTATGCATAGAAGACTTGATTGCAGTATTTGACATACAAAATCTTCTGTACTTCTTAGATTGGTGTATAATTTTGCTTTGTAGGTACTTAGGGAAAATGCTTGGTGAGATCAAGGGGGTGTGCGACTGTTTCTTTTAGCTGAAAATATCAGCAAGCATTACAATTTCCCATTTGATAGATAAGTTTTTTATTGTAATATAAGAGCATGCCACAGTTCCTTTTATGATTTGTCAGACTACAGACAGCTGGCTCTCTCTGCTTACATAAATACATTGGTTAACTTGCAAATCTAGTTAGTTATTGGGGGTTGCTCTGTGAGGAATTGATGCTGCTATAAAAGAGGAGCCGCAGCTGTAAATATGTAAGATTAGAAATAACATTCCTGCAACTTGTAGAAATCAACAGATTTGGAGTTTTTATTTCAGCCAAGTAATACAGCAAATCCAGGATATTCATACAGAAAGAAAATCTTGCTGATATATATTAACAACCTATAAAATATATATCCCTGACTTTGAACTGGGTAATAAGATGCCACTTATGTTCTATAAAAGTACTTTGCTATTAGGAAAATGATTTTAAAAAGAGCAGTCTAAATCTGAACCAAATTATATGCTACAGACTTGCAGTCTGGATCTTCTGATACTAATAGCTGGGAAGGGCAAAACTTACCCACCTAACATCCATCAAAAACATGGTGGGTTTTATTTAGAACCATAGAATCAAAGAATACCTGAGTGGGAAGGCACACACCAGGATCATCAAAGTCCAACTTCTGACCCTGTGAAGAATCACTCCAAGAATGATGCCACATGCCTGAAAGCACTGTCCAAATGCTTTTTGAAATCTTGCAGGTCTGGTGCCACAATCATTTCTTTGGGTTCCCTCTCCCAGTGGCCAGCCACACTGTGGATGAAGAACCTTTCCCTAAATCTCCCCTTACACAGCTTCAGACCATTCACTTGTTTTCTTTCTGGTCACCTATCAGGAGGCATTGGTTCCTACCCCAGCACCTGCCCTTGTGAGGAAACTGCGAACTGCAAAAATGTCTCCCTTAAGTCTCTGTCTATGGTAAACAAGTCAAGTGATCTCACCCTATTTTCATATAACTTCAGCTAATCCCACCACCACTGGTGACCTATATTAGGTGTGAAGATAGCAATGTAGGAACCCTGCCATGATCCCCTCGCAATACATTTTCCAGTCCCATTTTCCCTGGAGCTCTAGGCTCTGAGGCTCTCTGAACCCTAACCCTCCCTAACCCAAACGGCCTCTTGGTGCCTCTTCATCATGCATGGCCCAAGCCTGAATAGTTTGGAGGCAGCAATGTTGGTACCCTGCTGTGATCCCCTTGCCATGCATTTTTCAGACCCGCTCTCTCTGGAGCTGCCAGTAGGACTCTTAAGGTACAGTGAAATGTTGCCTCTGGAGCGTGCTCACTGATGTGGGAGATGATATTTTTAATTCTATATATCTGTTCTGTTAATGACACTCTAATTCTTTAATATCCCTACCTATCTACCCTTCCCTTCTAATTAAACATTAGTGACATAGTTTTATATTCTCTAAAGCAGCATAAATTAGCACCAGCTACTGGCACAATAGAGCCTAATTGCACTAATTGCGATCCGATGACTAACTTGGAGGTACATACTGAAGTGTTAAGATTGGATAGCTCCTGTGAATGCTATTCTGCTATGAAGAACTTTTAAAGTCAAAAGTTTAGTATATTTTAAATCATTCCATATAGGTAGGTGAAATAAATACTGGAACACTACTTTGACATACATCTACCGTTCGAATTTTACCTGGATCCATGTGTTGGTGGACATAATGTAGGGGCTCATTATAAACAGTCATATATGGAAACACTCTCTTCATATGCTACAGAAGCTAAAATACACTTCAAACCATCCAGGCAGGGCCTGACCCAAAGTATATTTACTGCAGGATTCTTCAGCCTTTGGGGAGGTAGGTCACTCCTGTGATGATCACTGTAAGTAACTACACAAAGTGTCATAGTTTCACATCCATCAGTATAGCCTATATTTCGTGGAACCATAGAGTGGTTTGTGTTAGAATAGACCTTTACAGTTAATCTAGTCCCCACCACACTGCAATGGGCAGGGACATCAACTTCATCAGATTGCTCAGAATCCCATTTGACCTGATCCCGAATATTTCCATGGATGGGACAAGTAGAACCGCTCTGGAAAACCTAGTCCAGTGTTTCCCGACTGTAAAAATTTCTTCTACATATCTAGCCTGAATCTACCACCTTTTAGTTTAAAACCACAACCCCTTGTCTTATCACTACAGGACCTACTTTTCAGAGAATGAGTTAGAGAGGGCACTGGGATTTGAAATAAATTAACTTAATTAACTCAAATGGTAATGAACTGTAGCCATTTATTATATTGATAGCACTTTAGATGTATTTAAGTGTCATATTTTCACAAAGTTTAATCAGGTCTTTCTACTTCCAGAACCACAGAAATTAAGACTCTTATTCTCCTTTCCTCAGATGAGAAAAGTGCAAGGAAGAGGACGTTTTTTATTTTTGACTAATGTGGAGTGCTTCTGTTCTTGGCAGTCTTTGAGGTGAGAATTTACAATCAGAGGACACTATTGAAAGACTTCAGCCAAAAAGTTCTGGATGCTAAGCCAAATCTAGGACTCACTTGCACTATTGTCTCTCTTGTGCCTCATCTGTCAGATGATATTTTTAGTGCTACTTGAGCATGATGGTGTCTGTGTCTCACAGAATTGCTGACATTATAGCTCACTGAGAGATGCTGTATACTTGCCTTGTAGTTTGCCTTGTTTCATCCTTTTGCCTGAGCTTTCAAGACTGCCCACTACTGAGGACAGGATGCTTGTTTAGAAGGAATTTTTATTTGGCTGAGAACATTATATTCTCAGCTGTGCTGCTCACAGAAAACTTACATGTGGTAGATGACTTTCATGTTCACTTTTTACATATTTGTTTCGTCTTTGACCATAAATTTCTTGTGACAATTATTACTATCTGGAAAATGCTTTATGCAGCAAATTACAGATACAACAATAGGTGCATAATTCTGTCACTGACAGTGTTCAATTAAATAGTTTTGAGCTCTATCAGACTAACAAGTAAGGACAGTTCCTTGCCTTTAAAAAGTTAACCTCTGATGTTCTAAATTAGAATGTGTCCTGTATTTGTACATTGCAGGGATGATAAAATGACTCTAGCTATAAACCACATAATGTATTTCTGCACAAGGAAAATAACATGCTGATATGTGCAGTCTTGAGCACTATCCTTTGGATGAATCTCTAAACTATTGAGAAGGAAAATAACATATTTTTCTGCTAACATAAAAGAAAAAGAAGTACTAATTTCAAAGCCTTGCATCAGTTTCTATGTGTGCTTGTGTATCAGTTGTTAAATTGATAACGGAAGGGTTAGTGTTCACAACTGTCATTCCTTTTTGCTGTTCAAGTTTACTTTTTTCAGTTTCATATGTCACTTTAAAATGTATATCTTTAGCTTATAGCTGCTGCCAATCCTTTTTTTCTAAATTTTTGAGTAAAATACTCATAGTCTCATTCTTGTCAGCAAGAGCAGCAAGAATTATCAGTTTCTTATAATTTTCTGATTCTTTTTTCACGTATTACGTATTAAAATTCACCCCAGTTAGAATTTGTAGGGTAATAAATTTGGTCTGTCCAGGTGGTATATGAACTAGCTGTGGATGCCTCTTATCATAATATCATTTCTAACGAATGACAGGTCAAAGTCTTGCATTTCAATGTATTTATGATGAGGGTCAATCATTTATTCTTTTCCTGTTGAAATATGTAGACATCTAGGCACACCTTTAAGGGATGCCCCAACTTTTCATTAAGAATTCCTTCTTCCCTTGTCTCATCTAGTGGGTCTTAATGATTTGAACTCAAAAAGATTGAAATAACAATATATTTGAAAGAAAGACCTGAACAACCATACAGGTTTTGTTACTATTATTCACCACCTCCCAAATTTATAGTGCAATTTGACTTTTTTTCCTCTCTGTCCTTTTCAAATAAGCAGAACTTCCTTGATTTTTCAACAGTCACCTTGGCCTTTAAAGTTCAAAATAAAGAACATTATTAAAGAACTAACAGAATCCTCAGCTTAAAGGAGAGTCATAGCAAAATATTGATTTAGTGGCATGCTACAGAAAACATGCCATGAAAAAGAAGGATGAAACTGATGTTATGGGTAGTATTTAAGACAATATTTAGGAAGTAACTTGTAATGAAAAATAATTTTCTTGATTTTTGTTATTTTTTCTTTTTTTTCAGCAATATCTATGACTGATTCAAATATTTGAATTCTGTTTATCTTTTTAAGTGCTGTTTTTTTTTCTGATGGCATGTCTGTTGGAGGTGTGAAATGCACAAAAACGGATCCTTCATATAGAATTCTGGAATCATAGAATTTCTTGCATTGGAAAAGAGCTCTAAGATCATCAAGTCCAATCAAAGGCAGCCCTTTGATATGTTTCATTGCAGAAACTAACCATTATTTCCTTTATTATTTCCTCAGTCTTTAAAAGAGATTTTTCAGGAAAAGTTTATTTCCTCAAGCGTCTCATTTGCAAGTAGCACAAAAAGCAAAGAAATATGCTTGCTTTCAATTTATCACCCGAATGGCAATGAAGTTTCTGATCACTTGAAATTTTGTTGCACTTTATGGAAACTTCCATTAAAGATTCAGCTGACATGGGAGTGAGCAAAAATAGTATTTCTAGATTAAAAAGGAGTTCCAGAGGTCTCAAAATAAAAAAATATTTCTCTGTTAGTCTTTTACATTTTTAAGTACTTGTATTAAATTCTGCGTGATTCACATTTTGTGTAATTTCTCCATCACACCTTTATACCTTCACCCTTTTGAAAGTCTCATTTCTGGCCAAGAATTTCGAATTAAGTTTCACATTAAGTGTCCTGAACAGTAGCTAGAATTTAATATTATGAACTGACATTATTGCATATCATTACATATTAATTTGAAACTACATGGAGAAAAGCAAGACTCTTCCTCCTTTGTGTTCACACCCTTCATTTAGCGCCTTTATGGAAATTAAGGTATTTCTAGAATCACTGTAGTGTGCTGCTCTTGTTTCATAGACAGTGATGCTCACCAGGCACATTACCTACGTGAGTATTTCTGCCAAAGTCTGTGAGACAGCTCCTTGCTGCAAAGTTACGTAGAAAGGGGAGGGTGGAATTTGGCCTACACACTTCACAGTTTACCAAGCACCCTAGCTTAGAAAGCAGATAACTTAATTATGTAAATCAACAAGAGATTGACCCTGCAGTGAATTTTTAATAATGCACTAATTGGCTGATTGATAAATCAAATTAGACTTTATCTTCATCTCTGCATGCAGAGAGCTATATCCCTAAATCTTTTTACTAATAAAAGAATAGCACGTAATACTTGAAGCACTATGAGAACAATTTACGTTGGATTTTTTCCATTTATATAAAGAGGTACTATTGAGCTTAAGTCTGTCTTGGCCCTTAAATACTGATCTTAAGAGAGATCCTCAGCTACCTTCAAGTGTTCTCTATAGTAGTATCCTACAGCTTTTAAATTGGTTGTGAGATGAAATAGTCCAGACCTTTTGCACAATATAGTTGTCCAGTGAAGAAAAAGCTGTCTTCCCAGAGAAATTCTGTGAAACCAGTGGAGAAAATTCTGCCTGAGAATAGATAACTATTCTAAAATTCCATAAAAATTCTTCTGAAATTTGCAAAAATTACATTTTACATTCTCTTTTGCAATTTGTCTTTAGTTATAACAGACATGTAAAATACTTCTGCTACTGCTATGTCACAATAATGAAATATGCTATTTGTATAATCATTTTTTTTGTAGCTACTACTGATAGAAGCATCATCTGGAGATCAAAGTGTCTTTTGTTCTCTTCTGAAAAAAGCTTCAAACTGCTGCTTGAAACTTTTCAAAAATATCTTTTTGAAGATATTTTCTTTCATATACAGTCTCAAAAGTATCTGGTTCTTCATCTAAGACCCTGAAATTTTTCATGTCATAAATATTCTGATTTTCAGCCTGCTAGTTGCTAATATCAGCTACTGGCAATTTATGATTGAACTAATAATACTACCAAACATAAAGTTCTTAGAATCATGAATTGGATTCAAAAAGATTTTAAGATATGTTTATTATCACAAAGTGTTTAAAGAATAATTTTGGAAATTGATTGTCCTGCAGGCCTTCAGGATTTGAGTTTTTAATGCCTTCTTCTCAAATACAAAAATTATAAATTACTTTACTTATTATTTTAAAGCTGAATTTTTATGTGACTTTAGGAGATGGAGTTTTTAAAAGCTAAAAAAGATTAAATACCATTAGAATTATACTAAGATTATTAATGATAGCCACAGTGAAGCTGGGAAAAATAAGGTAATATAAGTAAAGTTTGAGTCATCTCATCTGCTATGTCTGTTTAGTACTATTTGACCAGCTAGACATCAATTTCTGTTAATGTCAATGATACTACCTATTAAAATGCAACTCCAAGAAGAGATAATGATTAGAGTTTGATTTCAAGACACTTATAAAACTTCATTATACACCAGGATACCCTCCTCCTTGATTCACTGTATGGTGGTTTATAAATAAGCTTAGCAGACACTCATCACACTATTTTTAAATTTGGACAAAAAAAGTAATATTTAATTTCATAAATTTCTCTGGTTTTGTTTTGGTTTGGTAGGTTTTTACAAAAAATGTGGAAGCTCTACTATGATCAGTGCTAATTTACCTGTACACTCAATTCTCAAAGTAAAAATGCAATTTCTGTGCAGCAAAAACATAATTTGTAAATGTTGTACATGCTCCATCACTGGAAGTAATCCAGGCCAGGTTGGATAGGACTCTGAGCAACATGATCTAGTAGGTCATGTTGATGTAGTAGATGTCCCCGTCCATGGTGAGTGGGTTGGAACTAGAGGAACGTTTAGGTCCCTTTCAATGAAACCCTTTCTATGATTTCTATGATTTTCTTATAGAAAAATGTAAATTACACCTTCTTTCTTTGCACAGGATTAAAACATTTTGTTTTCAGCTATTATCCTGAAGTAGTTATATGATTTAAACAATTAATTAATAAATTTTCTACCTATCATAGATTTTGATTTAACCAACTGATTATGTATGAAATGGTGGTTGCAATATTTAGCTGTATTTAAGTGTAAACATTAAAATCTATTCCAAAATTTAATCCACTTGATAATTCCCCTGTTTTCACTAAGCAATCACACTCTTAGTCAGAGCCCATACAAAATAATCAGCATGGACTTCGGGTAGTTTCTGTCACCTATAATATAAGAAATGGAGCAAGATTCTTTTCCCAGGAGCATCCGCAGCCAGGACAGGGCATCTGTTTCACCCCTCTCCCTTGCACTAGTTGTATGATCTGGAGCTTCAGGCAATCTTCAAGCAGCGTAGGAGTGGTGACTTGCAAATTAAACAATTATTTTTACTTTTGTAGTCCTTTGACAAACATTCAGTTGTGGATCAGCTGGCAACAATGTCTTAGATATGTTTTAAGTGCACAAAATAATAGTCCTCAACTATGCTTGTCTCCATAGGTTTCTCTTGAAATAATGTGTCTCACCTCGGGCCCTGAATGGTAGCTGAGAGCATTTCTGAAAGGCTCTCTAAAAGCAACTGTGGATGGGCTCTAGTAGTGATCTGCTTTATCCTGTGTGTCTTCTAATTCACACAGTTTTGCTGTTTTTGGCATTCTTAGGTAATGCTTCTCAGTTTACCTCTATTTCCTGTCCACAGAGTGCCTCCATCATAAGTTACACCCAATCAACTACCTTCTTCAACCCTCATCTGAATTTCCTTTCCTATTCCCTTAAAGTTTGGAATATTTATTTTAAAAACCCTAATTGGTTTGAGGCATGAGTTCTTCAGGGAATTTTGTTTGTTTATTCTGCCTTTTTGTTGTTATTTTCATTCAGGACTTTTGAAAAATTATTTTCTTGCAGTAGAACTGAAATCTCCTGTGGTTCAACTTTATATTGGAATAGGAATGACAGCATGCAATGTTCTACATCATTATTCATTTTGTTTACATTTTTCACATCCTTCCTTCTCAGTTAAACTCCTTTGTAAGCATAGAACTTCTTGAATATGTTGAAATCAACTTCATGAAAGCATGGGCTAGTCACAGAGGCAAACTTCTCAGATGTGCAAAGGCCTGCCCTTCAGGATTCTACAAAATTCAAAACCATTTCACAAGACTTCATCATGAGACAGGTTTAGTCCTGGGTTCATATTTACCAGTTCTGAAGAACCCTGTAAGTACACTTAAATTGGTGGTGTTCTTCACCAAATTTGATTTAACCTAATCTGACTTTGAAGGCAGTTTACTCTTACTATGAAAGAACTCTAGATTTTTTGTCTCCCAGAAATGACAAGTTGACAACTCAATAATAAAAGAAAGAAAACCTGATGGCCTAATTTTTGCATGCCAAGGTAATGTTTCACACTCATTTCAGTCTGAGAAGACTTCATCTGATGTCATACGCACATTGCATGGGATTTGTATCTGTATCTCTTCCTAGCCCATAGGAGTCAGACCAGGTGATCTGTTAAGTTGCCACAAGTTTGAAGTTCCCTTATGTGCAGTAGGTTGTGCTTGGGGGTACTGTGCTAGCTCCACCAGCTTTTTGAGGAGGAACACTTATTTTCTAATATGTTTATTGTGCACCAGAAATAAGGAGGCCAAAGATAACAGGAGATATCTATCCCCTCATGAATCAGAGGAGTAAACCTGAAGATATGCAAATCTATACACATATGTATGCATGCAAGTATGTATATACACATGTGTGTGTATATATATATATAGCTGTGCATGCACACAGACACACATACAATTATGTAAACATACCAGCATATATGTATCTAAATACAGGCCACATATATACCCTTAACCTAAAGGTTAAAATAAAATTCTGTGACAAAAACCCCATGGACTACAGCTATTTGAAGTAATTCTGAAAATGACCAAGGTTACATTCCCTTTATATTATATTTAATTTCATACATCTGAGCCTGGCATATTTCTGCAAAATTCTGCAATTCTTCCATTTTGAAAGTATAGCATTCCTGTTGTACAATAACCAAAACCATATGATTTCAGATTGCATTCTTCTAATCCATATCAATAACCACGATGAGTCATAAGGAGCAAGAATGAATGGACTCTTTAGTGTTCTCTCTGTAGCTTGCAGACAGAACACACATCCTAAAAAAATAAAAGAACTACAAAATAACCCGATGCTTCAAAATTAGAAAAAGAGACACCTAAGAATAGGAACGTGATAATAAATGGACAATATTTGAAAAATGCCCTTGTACTTCTTATATTAGAAAGTTTGTATTTTTCAGACAGTGTTGACTCACCAAACAACTCATCTGAAAAAAACTAATTTTACATTCTAACCATTAAACAGCTAAATTATTTCTGGACAGATATATTTCACACAGCAGTAATTAACCCTCACCATTGCCTTCAACAGCATCGTCACGAAGAATGACTAACATTCATGTTAGTTATAGCAGTTGAAGATACATTGAATGATTCTGAATTAATTAGTGCTGCTTTGCAGTACAGCTGTTGGATGTGCACAGGCGAGACAAGCACTAACAGCCTGTGTATTGTTACTGTTCACAAGTATTCATTTTTCAGCTTTGCCATATGCATATATTATGCGTAATGGTTCTGAAAACTCCCTTTCACAGATCTTAATGATATTGTGCCTTGTGTAAACTGAAGTGAAAGAGGAAAGAAAAAGACAAAATCAATCAGATAAGTGTCTTTGCTATTCTTCTTTAATACCTCCTTTAAATTTCCTTTTTACAGTGATGCTTACAAAATACCAGCTGCAGTACTGAAATTCCAGGCTGCCTATCATACTCCCCATATTCCTTCCATGTCTTTATCTCTATACCTGATACAGATTATCTGATTGAAAGCCATATAAAATTAATGCAACCATTCAGTTCTGTGCTTAAACCCTATCTGTTTTTAGGGCCTTGAAATACAAAACCCAAAATAGCTAATAACAGAATATATGACATAATATCACTTCAGATTTTGTGACATGCTGAAGAAAAGAATATGATTTCTTTAACATCATCATATAAAGCAAAGACTACCAATCTAATGCATGCAAGTAGGCCTTCTTATGGACTACTCCTTAGGGAAGTAATTGAATTTGGTCAAAATGTTTGTTAAATAGCTATTCTTTGTCTGAACCAGAAAAAGTATTACACCTACTGTCAAATTTATATTGAACATTTTGTTAAATGCATTTTTTATTCAAAATATTAGAGATCAGCATGGGAAATACTGTCTCAACGCAGAAATTTTGGTCCTATGTTGTTCATATCATTGAGTAGTACAGCTGCCTCTAGTGTACTATGGAAAATGGATCAGACACCACGGTATGAACATGAGGGAAAACATAAGCTTTTTGAATGATTTCTTTGTGGAGCCAGACACCTCAGGATTTTGCAGTTTCTG
Organism: Callaeas wilsoni; assembly: GCA_013398955.1. NCBI lineage: Eukaryota > Metazoa > Chordata > Aves > Passeriformes > Callaeidae > Callaeas > Callaeas wilsoni. Next base: position 190,589 of record VWPU01012446.1, on the reverse strand, counting down.
CCAAGGAATAGAGATCATAGAATCATAAAATCATAGAATATTCTGAGTTGGAAGGGAGCCATCAGGATTATTGAGTCCAATTCCTGGCCCTACACAGGACACACCAAGAATCAAGCCATGTGCCTGAAAGCATTTTCCAAACACTTCTTGAACTCAGAGTCCTGGCACTGGTCACAAGAGTGAAGAGATGAGTACTTGCTCTTTTTCTTCCCCTCAGGAGGAAGAGGTCTCCCCTCAGTCTCCTCCAGGCTGATCAGACCCAGTGACCTCAACTGCTTCACATACGGCTTCCTCTTAAGGCCCTTCACCATCCACATTGCACTACTTTGGATGTTCTCTAACAACTTCATATATTTCTCTTATTGGGGCACCCAAAACTGCCTCCAGGAACTGAGGTGAGGCCGTCCCAGTGCAGAGCAGAGCAGGATAATCCCCTCCCTTGCCTGGCTGGTGATGCTGTGCCTGATGCACCCCAGGACACAATTCGCCCTCCTGGCTGCCAGGGCACTGCTGGCTCGTGTTCAGCTGGCCATAGACCAGGACCTCCAGATCCCTTTCCACAGCGCTGCTCTACAGCCTCTCATTCCCCAGTCTGTCCACACTTCCAGGGTTGCCCCATCCCAGGTGCAGAATCCAGCACTTGCCCTTATTAAATTTCATATGGGTGCTGATTGCCCAGCCCTCTAACTTGTGCACATTTCTCTGCAGGGCCTTTTTGCCCTTGAGAGCATCTACAACTGCTCCCAGTTTGGTGGCATTGGCAAACTTATTTATTATTCCTTTGGCCTTCACTGCTACATCCCATAGGGCTTTATACAACTTTTAACTCAGTTCTTGCAGATTTTCACTTGATAGTACTTCTTTTCCTGTGCTGCTTCTTTCCTCTATAGAATGCTCCATTTCACAAATCTAGGGCCTGCTTCTTTGTCTTTTACTTGAGCATCTGCTTCTTACTACAAACATAAGTGGGAATATTATTTGCACAAACAAATCCACTAAAAGGACTTGATTAAAAGACTGGGGGGGGAAAACAAAAATCCCAAAACAAATAGGACTTTTATTGTACTGAATACGGGACTGCCCTGAACATGCTAATGATAAAACATATGACCTCCTTGTCCCTAATCTCCCTGATAATAGAATTATATAATCTCCATAAAAGCAAGGTTTATTTCTACAGCAATTTTTGTATAAATGGTGGCTACTATAACTGATCCACAAGTGGAGAAATTATTAGATACCCAGTTAACTCAAAGAGATATTCTGTATTTTGAAGTGATTGTAAGATTACATTAGTGAAACCTTTGGCTATTTTTCCAGCTTGCCTATTTCAAAATCAATAACTTTTCTGATTATAAAGTAAGTGTCTTCTTTTTTATTTTTTTTTTTTTTGTAGTAGTTCGGAAAGTTGAATATCAACCTTCTTTTAAAAAATATTTGTCTCAAGGACATTTATAGATTCTCGACCTGAATTCCTGTACTGACACAAAGATTTGTTTTAGAAGAAATGGCTTGCATTCAGACATTTAAAATGTGTGACTTTACGGAAAGACTTCTCAGAATTTTCTGTGTTTCCTCAGAAACTTTCTGTCCACTGCTTGCGTGCGTGCTTGGCATGAGAATTATTCTTCCACCCAGTGCACACATTTGCTGTGTGACAGGAGTGGCAAATGTACAGGACAAAGCTGGACACGGACAGGCTGTGGACTGTAGGCTCGATCTTAGCCAGGCAACACTGAACATCTCATGGATACCAATGACCGAGGCAGCAGCAGGCAAATTATATATAAACCCTCCAGGTTATAGACAGTGAATCTAAAGTAGCACATGGCAGCAGCAAGCTACAAATCCTTCTGTTCAGGACTTGGAGCCCCGAGTGTGGCATCTGGGCCCAGCAATTGCCAGCTCTACTCTCAGACAGCATCAAAGGTTGACTCATCTGCAAAAATAGGCAGAGGAAAATGAAGGCCAAGGGGTCTGTGTACAGGCCACTCCTGCCAGCTACATGAGGAGGGAGTGCCAAATACATTTTAGCAGTGTTTTAGCCACAGTCATATTGATGAGTCCAAGGATTTAAAAATGCATTAGTGTCAGATAAAACCTGAGTCGTATGTATTGGTTTTATTAAGAGAGTATTAGATATTACATTCTCCAAAGACCACATATTTGAAACACTTTTTTTCAAGAGTACCTTTTACATCTATCCTCGGCCATCTTTGTGATCAATCATTTCACTGCTTAGAATAGATGTCAGGCAAGTCAGGAGAGATGCATGTCAAAAGATCAATAAAGGACTGACGAGAAAGTCAAAGCAGTTTTAAATATAAGAAGGAAATACATATAATTTCTCACCCCAGCTCCACTATCCTTTTCAAAAGTGTAGAAACCATGCTGACATGAAAGATTTTAAAAAAATCCAGAAAAAACCCCAAACCCTCACAAACCAAACCCCAAACTAATCTGCTCCTTCTGCCCAAACCACGCAAGAAAATAACTAAAGGATGGATTCTAGAAGCATATTCCTTGGATTATGTCACATCACATGGGAACATAGGGCCTTCTCTCTACCCAAGTGTTATTGCATGCAACAGAGAGAGCACATCCAGTCCCTTTATATTGGACTGCATGAACTGGGATGACTGACTTTCCTCTTTTTGCAATGTTGGCAACTGGGGGCATTTTCTTGAACACAACTGCAGTGGAAGATGATAGGAAAATCGTGTATTCTCAACTACAACTTAGAGTAGTGTTGCATATTTATGTGCTAATAAAATAAAAATACACAAGGAAATAAAAATCTTTATGTGGAATGCTGGAATAGAGAATCCCAAGCATAACTCAGATAAATGCAGATACGGTCGCTTGTAATCAAGCATTTAGTCAATGATCAAAGAATGGATTAGGATTCAAAGTATTTGGGTCAAATTCTTCTATTCAGCCTGGAGAAAAGCTGATATTTTTTTTCCCTGCCTCTTTCTAAAAAGAGAGTAAGAATTTCCTCCTTTCTGCCACTACACAATAAAAATTACCTTTAGGCAAATTATTTCCTTAATATGGACTGGTCTATTGTCCAGAAAATAAAACCTTGATTTTTTTGTTCCTCTAGCTGTCACTGATATTTAGATAGATAACTCAGAAATTTATCTGAATCAATACTTTGGATTTCAGTTGAATAAAGTGGGAATGCTCTTTTTCAGACTTGAGGTTTATGCTAGTCTTCTAATCAGTGCAGACATGGGCTGCTCTGTAAGAAACTCAGCTGTTTTATACAGATGTCCCAGAACAGAATAAAACATTTTTTCAGGGCACTTTTTCACTGAATATATAACCCTAGACTATTGGCTTAGTCTATAGGTCTTCTTTCGAGACAGCCAACAAGATTTGAGATTCATTTTGTTCATAAAATATCACAAAGTATGAAGTACTCCAGAAAGTACTGCAATACTTAAAATTTCCAGCTAGAAATAGTAAAGTGGAACAAGGCCTCTGCCCAAAAGCCTGTCTGAATTCAGGGTTTTGTGCTGAGCTTTGAAGCTCATATCCTCAGTAGTATTCATTCAATCAATATGAAAAATCAGAGCTTTTTCCAGAAGGAAATCATTCATAAAACAGGGCTGTTACCGATAGCTATGCATCAATCTTTCTATATAGTATGTAGTCACCAAACAGTTTGACCTAAAAACTTCATTTTGCCCACTGTTGATAAAATATCCAACCCAACATTAAATATTACATAAAGCTGGTCAACAATATTATTAGAAATTTTGATGAAAAATAAACCCTTTTCAAAGCAACAGTTCCCTGGATATTTATGCCAGTTCAAAAAGAATCCAGTCCTGAACAGTTCCTCTTATTAATCTCTTTTCTTTCTCTGCCACATTTTGTCAATGACTAGCACACAAAGGGCTGTGGAAGAAGAGGAACATGAAGTATTAATATAGTATGTTTCATTTAAAAATTCAGAAATTAAACCCACAAATATATCTAAATGCTAATGAAAGATGTTATAAATTGCTGCAGGAGATTATTGTATGGCAAGGTGCAGGGCAAGTTTGGATGGAATTCCGGTCTAAACAGGACTTCTGTGCTGTTCTGGTATAGGATCACAGCTCATGGTAGAGAAAGATTTAAATTCAGTATCAGGGAGATCTTGAGTTCTTGAAGATGTCACTAAAATCCTTTTAGACCCTATGGAAAATTCATGTAATTATTTGAGTTTACATTTTGTTTTATTCACTAATAAAAATGCCGAAGATACCAGTAACTGTAGTATAAGCTGATAGATTTTGTTATTGAGACATTCTGATCATTCTGAGTATCTGAGTGAAATTAGTAGATCTGTTATCCAAATAACTTCCTGCTCATTATGAACAGCAGTGCTGGTTCCCAGTGATCTTCAGATCACATGTCTCTGGGCTTAAAAATCTATCTACATAACCCTTTTGGACACCACCACACAATTCAGTACCTGCTGTCAAAGATTCTGACAGCTCCTGAAGTATTAAACCTCAGTGCTACTGCACTCAGGAAGCATACAGAACTTCCTTAGCTATTGACCTGAGATGCCAGTGACTGAACTCCTGGCTGCAAAGCTGTGGCATCAGCACTCAGCCCTAAATTATGTGTTTGCTAGAAAGTGCTTAAGATTTTCATCATAAAACTGCATTTTGTCATGCACCAGCACTGCAAATCACTCACACTTTGAATCTGACTATGCTTTAAAAGTGATGACAAAGGAAGGAAACACAGTGATAGAGGAAATAGAAATGCAGGAAACCAGAATATAGAAACCCAGTAAAGCTAAGTATATCCCAAAGGGACTTTTTAGTGATGAACAATTACCTGTTATTGAAAAGTCAGCCATTTTTGTTTCGGAAGAATTTTTCCTTAGGTAATGGTGACATCTAGAATGACGATTATCTTATTTGACTGAATCCACTTCCTAAATCCTCACTTTCATGTCATGTCTAGTTTTCACAGATTCTTTTTACAGACCATATCTAAGATGTGGCTTTTGCTATCTATCTACACAGCTGAAATATCTCACGTCTCAGCTTCTGAAACACCCTTTCTTCCTTCCCCCTTTGACAAATGCAATCTTGCTCAGCTTCAGCTAAGATCATTTTCCTGGCCTGTCATTTCGACCATTTCACCTTTCTCTACACCTTCCTTCACTAGCTACTGCTTTTCTGACACTTCAAACACAAGCTGCTTGGCTTCACCTTCAAAACCCTTCCACGATCCTTCCCCACCCCACAAATGATCTTTACATTCAGTAAAGAGTAGCTGACACCTGCTATCGATTGGTACACAAAACCAGCCTCAAACAGATTTTTAATCAAGTGCCCTCCTGATTTCTCCTACTATCTTTAAGATTGGGAGGCACTTCCCAGAGCCATTTCCCACATTTGCTCATTTCTCTTTTTTTCAATCATGTCATTAAAATTTGCCTTGCTATCATGTCCAGAAAGATCTAAGGTGAGAGAAGTGTCAGAAGTACAGTTTTTTGTTCCTCAGGATCTCATTTTTTTTTTCTCACTTTTGGCTGTCTTTCTGAATGCAAGTTCTTTGCAAAAGGGATTTTCTGAGGTTTATGTGTTTCTCATACTTTGGCATCCTAGTCGACTACTGAGATCCTTTGAAAGTACAAAAACATGAGAGCTTTTTCAATGCTTTTCTACAGTTTTTGCATTTAGAGTGATTTGAGCAATGCTTCTGTATTTTCTGGAATTTCCAATTCTTGAACATTGCTATTTTTAGCTTTTAATTTCATCTTCTGGACTAAATATTCATCAGATTAATTTGGGACATCCGAAGACTTCAGTTTCATCACTATATACTGATAACTGCCATAGCTGAGCCTATCATCAACATTTACACAGAATGGCCGGGTGCTTCTTAAATGTAGAAACTTAGGGATAATGATGGTACCTGAAAAGAGATTTCCTCAGAAGTGATACCATATGCCGTATAAGTGGCCAGCTCCTTCTGTCTTGCATCATTGCTCAGATAAAAATGAGGTAGTTCAGGCATTTTATGGGAAGGATGTATTGCCTATAAAATTTATTTCTCTCTTCACATGGTGGGAAAACACTCCAGGGTATACCAGAGAACAAACTTGCCTGGATCATAAGGAACAGAGCACATTGGATGCAGGCCATTAAATTAGTGCTTTCTAAGCTATCTGATCTGATGCTGCAAGTAGAATTGACTGTTGCAAGTATTAGGTACAAACATGTGTTTCCCCTTCTTTCTCCCTTGCTCTTACTTGCATTTCTAACCGTGACCTTAAAGCAATTTGTAAGGACAGATGCTGTCACATCAACGGGCTCTTTTCTATAAGTATATGTAGGGTATATGATAATGAACAACAAAAACTCTGAAGTGCTGTGGTTAAGAGTTTTCCAGGGTGTTCAGATCCATAATATTTTAATTATTGTCTTTTGAGGACCATGCTGAGGAAAATCAAATCTTTCTTTAGATAATATGAAATAGAAGGTTGAATTGAAAAAGCCCCACCAAGAACAAAACAACCCAAACAACCCACAACCCCCAAACAAACCACCTAAACCACCAGAACATCTGTTTTTCACGCAGTGGTCCGAAGCCACTAGATGGATACACACGTACCAACAGAAACTCAAACGTAGATCTGTTTCTAACTCACACAATGGTTTTAAATGAATTGTTGACAGTGGTATACAAAAACTAGTGTGTACTGGTGTGTATCCATTTCCATAGGCTTTTTTCAGCAGTTTGACTTTTTTTTCCCCAGACTTACTGAGATAGGAAGGTGAATGTTGACCTTTCAACACATGTTAGTGAAAATTTTTGGGTTGGATATGAAGTTCATTACAAGGACTGGTAGTTTTTCAAATTGCATGAACAGTTTTAGATGCTACATGCAGTACATCTTGGTTCTGGACTCCTGATCTTGCAGATAAATGACCCCTTATTATGTATGCCTTCAGTGAAAAGGAATAAAGAACAAAAAGGATGTTGTGTGTACACATGTGTATCTATATAAAGTCAGTGCATACATAGGAAGATAGAATTCAGGAACAAGGGAGCCTTTCTGACATCTTTAACATATTTTAACTTGAGTTCAGTGGTGATGTCTGGTCCATTCATCTGGAGTATGTTGATGTAGAAGGTGAAGCAAGCATTGCTTGTTGCAAACTTTTCCAAGATCAGTCTCAGATCACAACATCCTGTGGGACGATTAAAAGAAATATAATTTTTTTCTGCAAAAAATGCTCAGTGTATACTTAGATGCTTTATTTCATTCCTTTTACTACTTAAAAAAAAGGATCTTTTTTTTAAGCAAGTAGTTTTTGATAGTACTGTAGTCAAGACAACTGTGAGAAAGTGAGTTCAATTATTTTTGTGCATCTGTTGTATTCAGTCAACACCATGTCCAGAATCTTTTCTCCTGTTGGTGATGTGCCTTCAGAGTAAAAAACCACTTTCACATCTTGAGTAAATTATGCCTGCAAGTCATCTTAAGTATAAACTTGAGTCACTGCAAGGTAGGAAGGATGACACTTCAGTATGAATAGGCCAGTACTATCTAGAGAACATTTACAAGGGAAAAAATATAATAACAAAAACAATACTGAGAACAAGGTGTTCATTTCCAGTTTCTGGAACTATGATTATAACTGCACAGATTTTTGTACATGTGTGACTTCAACAATATTACTGTGTTTGTTAATTTGTTCCTCACTGCTGAAATACAATCAGATTCTGGTTTTTCTATGGTATTCATGTTTAGCATGTGTAGAATGCTTGTGAAAGAAGTTAGCAAATTTTTCACTTGAACTACTCATTTTTTGGTGAATGGCTTCCTACACTAAACACTTCTGTATTCCAACCTTGTTCTGGAGACTGAAGCTTCGGTAGAGACATTAGTTCAAACCAAGATGCAAGCAGCTCCATGGACATTTATGCTACAAAGAAGGATTGGTAGAATTTCACTTCAAAACAAATAGCTGTTAGTCAGTTTTTAGTATTTTAGTGTTAGTATTTTCTTGTTTAGAATATAAATAATTTTCTTGCCTTTTTTTTTGTTTTGTATTATAAGAGAAAAATATCTTTCTAATACTGTGGTCAAATTATTACATTAGAGATCAGAATGTGTCTGAAGCCCTAGAAAAACAAGGAGGGTGTTTTGAAATTCAAAGAGCACAATGTGATCTTTTGACCATGTAAATAAGGATACTCAGATTTTTATATTTTATTTTGCTTCACATGCAATTTGTGAATTTGACTTTACACCTGGCCAATGTGGATGGCGTGACATAGCTTGACAATCTGTGTCAGAACAGTAAACACATTTCCGAGTCAAATATATTGTCTAGACATGGTGTGGTTTCTTTGGACCGATATAAAACCCAGAGGATACAATAGGTGTTTGGGGACACAGTTACAACAAAGCCTGGTTGAAGTGTCTTATGGAAATTTTGGAGAACATTTTTTCCAGTCCTTTCTGATTTCCATGCATGATGTGGAAAACCAAAAAACAAATCTAAAATGAGAACCATGTGATTTGGGGAAATCTGCAGTGTTTCACATATGCTGCAATAGATCTGCCTCAATTTCCTTCCTTTTCTCTATAGAAGACTTTATGATCAGCAGAAATCTTTAATGGTTCAGAGTAGCTTCTGTAACTTCGTGACTGTTAATATTGACATAAAATGTTAGGAATCAAAACAAGCCCTACTTGCATGCACACCTAGAATTGGTACACCCAAAATATGTCAGAAGTCACCTTGGTGATATTTCTGAATTAGGAAAGCACTTTGGTGCTTAAAAAGTTTGGTTTTTTTTTCTTATTTTAATGTGTTCAAAATACAACATATCCAAATATGTTCCATTTTCCTGTAGTCACACCTATAGACAATTTAATGCTACCCTGTTCTTAAAATATTTTTTTTAAAGTTTTCTCCATGAAAAAGGAAACTAAACTAGATTTAAAGGGAAAAGCATGAACAAAATCATGATCTTGACTCTAGTCCATATGCATGCATCTTATTGAGGCTGCATCAAAGATCAGTGGTGTAACAAATTTCATTGTAGAAATGAAGGCTGCTCTGTATAAAAATAAAATACGAACCAAAGAACTTTTTTCACTAAGCATTTATTTTGCTATTTTTGATAGAGAAGAAAGGAATGAGAAGGACAGGGTTTGTCTTGAGAATTACTACATTGTAGTAATTCTCTTCTCTTTACTAACTAGACTTCCAATTTAATAGTCAAATGCTAGTTTAACAACACCCATTTTCTAAAAATCTGTTTGCTAGTGTTAATTATGTCTTCTATTAGTTATGACCTGAGTCATGAAACAGCTGTTCCACTATTTCATCCACAAACTGGCATGCACATAATTACTTGTGTTGTCTGTTTAGTCTTTTACAATGTCATAACAGTAACTTTGCTCAGTCAATGAACGTGATGAAAGACTATGTCACTTCAAACAATTTTTCAAAAACTTACACAAGTCAGGCTTTTGTGGTTGTGACGGAGGAAGCTATGTGACCAATGAACACTGCATCTGTTACTCTTTGCATATTATTTCAGTGAATTCTTTTGTTTAGAAATAGAAAAGATTTTGAGTATATTCTGAAGAATTCTAGAGTATCAAAACTAATGTGATGAAAAAGATATCCCCTTTGCACCCAGGTACTTGAAAAGGAACTGACTTAGTTTGGGGTGCACAAGGAAAACATGGCTGAATCATTAGAAGTAATGTGCCTAGATACAAATAAGTTTCAAGTGAAACATTGGAGGAAAGAACTACATGCAGGGAAGCCTTACATTTGAAGCTGCTTAGAATGGATACAAATTAAATTGTGTTTCCCAGGCTTGATTATCTAGAGGCAAATATCACTGCTTTAGCATTCTTCCCAAATTCATCTCCAGGGTTAACCATCCATGTTTAATCATTGCTGATAATGAGATTTGTAAACTTTCAAAAATCCCTTAACTAGAACTCTCTGAATAGGTTTATGCATAAAGCAGACTGGGATGAATTTGCCTTTTTTTTTTTTTTTTAAATCTAAAGAGGAGGAGTTGATTGGCTTTTTTAGCCTGCACTTCAGCAAATTTCACTATGCAAAGAGCAAGTTTGATATGCCAAGGTGGTGGAGTGAAAGCAATATAAACGAAACACAAAAAGGCTATTCAGCTTCCTTCAGTGTCTGAACACTTCTCAATACACTGATTTCTGCTGTGCAGATAGTCAGAGTACACATCTATCTGACTGTTTCTTTCTTCATTCCTTTGAGTTTTCAAGCTATAGAGAAAATAATTTTGAGTTTGAATCCACCTGGACCTTGTCAATTTGAAGTCTAATGGTATGTGGAAGGAATGTGTCTATTCTTTTAAGAATATCTGGGTAAAAGAACCATAAAGAAAACCAGACACAAACCTGACTTACAAATAGTAAGGTAGGTTGCAACAAGAACAAACATGGTTATTCACACTAATTGGTATGGATATCTGACGTGCAAGGATGTTTATTTTTTTGTGGAGGATAGGGAAAGGAAAGGGAGGAAAACAGATATAGAAATAAAACCTAACCAACCAGCATCAACAAAGACAATAGTCAGAAACAAACCTGGTCAGTCAAGGTAACTGGTGGACTCCAGACAAACTGGGACTTCACAACTCATAAGAATGCAAACCTGAGTGGCTTTGGTGCTGGAATGTCTTGGGGGAATTATACCAAGCTGTGAGGCTATGTGCACAGGAGGGACGAGCCAGAAGGAACACGTATGGGTAGACAGAAAGCAGTGTAAAAGGGGCCAGTGGTGTGTAAAATGGGGTCAGCCAGTACTCTTGTCTAGCTGAGCCCTGCACCTGATGGACCCAGCTGCCCTCTTTTCTTATGCCTTCTTAATGGATGATTTCCCAACTCTCTCCCTTGGTGATCTCACCCTTTATGCCATGTATATGAGTGCTGCAGGAACTGCAACTGCCAGCTACTTCTGAGAGCCTCAGGAGTGGGAATGGAATTTTATGCTTGCTGCTGTAGTCAGACATGGGGGTGTTGATGGGCACCCGTATCATCCCACAACTGCTGGGTGTGTGTAAGGGGTGTGCCTGTGTCTCTGGGTTATGTGGTAAGCTCTGCTAAGTGGTTGAACCTGCAAACAGGGAAGTGTCAGCCTGGACAGGAAGGAGTCCTGGACTAAGGCAGCTGGAGAAGGCAGACACTTTTAGCATCCACTTCACACTAAGCTGCACATGTATATATATGTATAAAATATTATAGACACACATGCAATCTTGTGATATATAAGCAGTTGATTTTTGGAAAGTATGGAGGCACACAGATAATTCTGTGCTTGCTTTCTGAAGAACAGAAGTATCATTGTTAATTTGAATGCATTGCTCTACCGAAGACACTGAAAGGACAGTCTAGCTCAGCTGCTACTTACCTAAAAGAAATACTGACACTTTAATTTCATTAACCTGTTGACTCAAATGTTGAGCAATTAATTGTATATCCCTTTATTAATAATTTGTTGGGAAGGAAGACTGACACAATGCATAGCTTTTAAAAGGATGATCATAGAAACAAAATATTTATAAATTTTTTGCTAAATCAAAATGGGCAATCTAGTAAACACATACACCCATTCTTCTCATTATTCAGAAGTCTTTTCTGACAAAGAAATTAGCTTTATTTTGTCACCTCTTTTGTCACACAGAGAGAATTAAAAAAAAAAATGCAGCAATACTGTACCTTGCCTTAAGCCTTTTTCAACTAAGTTCAAATTGTCATTAGAATTCTACTTTGGTGTCGTTCAGTTTAGTGATCCGTTTCTTCTCTACAGTTTCTAATCTTAATGACTACAGATAGATATAGAATCCTGTTGGAACAAAAGTGTTCCTTGGTGCATTTGTTTGGTAGCATCCCACTCCCAGTGCAGTAAAATGCCAGCTGATAGTAGCTTGTGATGGATATTTTCTCAAGTCAAATTATTTTCTTTTCTTGAGATAAAGTTCTGGAATATAAAAGACTTTATTTTAGAATTTCTAGGCTGTGTTCTTAAGTTCTTTGAGCAGAGTCCATTGTCAAAATAGTTGCAAAACTCTGTTACGAAGGTCTCATGCTTTAGCCTGAGTTGTTAGATCTGATGCCAGTTGGATAATGTGACAAGACAGGCAAGGCTACCTTTTCTTTTACTTAGTAAAAGACCTTGGTTTTCCTCTAACTTCCCATGACAATTGTCATTGTGAGCCACAGCCATGTTCTCCCACTTATGTCCTCATCAATGACAAAAAGAATATCCCTGACTTTAAGGAGATCTTACACTCTCCTGCCGAGGCACCCCATTATCCCTCTCCTCAACAAGGCCCTGGGCAAGGCAGTCAGCCCTCCTGTCACAGGAGATGCTGCTCACGTCTGGCTGCGGGCCCGGCACTTGGAGCTACGTGTCACGGACAAATTTCAAAGCAAATTGGTGTCTGCTTTGCACCAGGGATGTGAAACCAGAATGCGTTCTAGGGGATGTATAGGAGGTGAGGGATGTTTTTAATCCTTTCAAGTTGGTATTTATTCCCTCAGGGAAGTTCGGAGTCCCTCTACAGGCAGCAGCAGAGTGGCTTTCCCTGTGCTCCAACAGGTTGTGAAGCCATCATCAGATAGAGTTAATTAACCTCTTGTTTGGATTTTTGGTGGGTTTCTCTGATTGTTTTTCCTGATTTGAACTGGTGTGATTTCCTCCTTGCCCTCCTTGATACACCTGTGCCAGCAGCTGGTGTATCAACAACAGGAGGCATTTCTGCACAGGCTGGGCGCAGGGCACGTTAATGCCGGCAGCTCTGTCTTTCTGCATCTTGGGATGCTCCTCAGAGCCCTGGTCTATTTCTCTGTGCTCTTCTTACAAGGTGTTTTACCTGCTCCTGCTCCATAATCCATCATCCTACATGCATAGCCTGTAGCTGACTCATTTAAAATGTCACTGGGTAGCACTGTGGCTTGTATAACAATGTGGTTGATGAATGGGAAGTTTATAGCTGCAGCCTTTAGATTTGTTGGCACTTTGCATTTAGAGGTCGAGTGCCACCCCTCCGTGGTTCTTCCTCTACCTTCCTCCTCAGGTCCTGTGGCTCTGGGAGCAGCAGATGGTGGAGGGCATGTGGGAGGAGGGCAGGACCTATGTGGTGGTGGTGTCTGCTGCCACCATAAGAGCAGGTGTCTTCCCTTCAGCCAGTCTGCTCTTGGACCTTGGGAGAGCCAGGGTCTGACACTGTGGAGAGGGCGGCTGACCCATTCAGGTAGAGTGCTGAGGAACAAGGACGCTTGGATGTAGAGTCCCAGGTCTATCAATTAGACTTAGGGAATGACACACAACAAGGGTGTGAGGTGACAAGCCTCAAGCCTTGTTACTGCCCTGAGTGCCGCTTTCGCATCCAAGGAGATGTTTAGAGTCGGGCTATACCTATGAAAATACAGTTGCTGGATCTGCTTTAATGCAAGTCATCCCTTGAAGAACAGTTCAAAAGTGCTTTCTGCTTTCAATCTAACTGCTTTTACTTCTTGAATTAATCCAACTCATTTGATCATTCACATTTTTGGTCTGTTCTTTTTATCTCCACTGATTATTCTCATCTCTCTGTGCTTCTATAAAGCTTTCCACAATCCCAAATTGGATCTTGAGCATACATTTCTTCTAAATCATCATGCTACTTTTTCTCCTAATCACATCTTTCTATTACCTCTTTCACTTCCTTCCATATCTCTCATTCTTTACCTTGCTTTTCTGTTTCTACTGCTACCAACTACTTTCATTTCTCTCATCTGCTTTCTTCTCTGCTCCACATAAACCTTCCTCTGGTCTTCCTGTTGTGGTTCAGCCTTATTTGTTTTGATGTGCTCTTTTCCTTTTGCAGACTTTTCTCACCGTTCAGAAACTATACTCTGTCTCAGAACTAAGTAATCCCTACAAATTCTTCCTGCTATTTTGTACTTCAGGTATGCTTTCGCACTCTCAAAATGTCATAAATTTATGACATTTAGCTTGGTGTCCTCTTCTTTTTGCAGCGCCTCCTTTATGCAGCTTCTGCTCTTCCTCTGTTGTGCTTTTCCTGGACTCTCCCATATATTTTTATTTTCAGATTGTAGGGGCTGAAAATTTGTGTCCTTTTTTTTTTTCCACCCTCATTTATAATTAACAATGAGAGTGTAATATTTTCTGCTTGCCATGCAATAGCATTTAGAATCAGTAGATAGAGCAGAATTGCTTAGAATTAACACCTCTACAAATTCCTAAGAAGTGTTGTGGTCTCTGCGTTGGATTTATACAGCCCTGAACAAAATGAGTCGAGACTTTCTTTTGTTTACAGTTGTTTATCTTCCCAGCAACTAAGATTACCTAAAGGAAGATTGCATCAACATTGATGCTTATATGCAGGGTGATATTGGGGTGCAAAAATAATATTTTTCTTAATCTGTTAGAGGCAGATATCCCACGGAGAGTAGAATGCCCATCTGTTTATCCAGAGCTCTACTTTACTAAGAATTTAAACAGGGTTCTTTTGGTCTTTTTTTAAAAAACTTTTTCAACTGGACCTGCCTTTCTAAGATATTGTGGCATTATATCACTATAAAATTATGTAAATTATATGTCCCTGTAAACAAGGTGTATTTTTAAAGAAGTTGAGGATAGGAAAGGGAATTACAGGTATCAAAATTCGTTTTAATATTGTATTTTATTCCTTAAGGATGACAACAAATAAATTCAAATTTAATTTAAATTATGTGTATATACACTTTAATATTAACAAAATGATTTGTTAAAATCTGTGCATTGGAACATGAATTTTTCACTATATTTATGTTTTGTAATATCCTTTACTATAGACTTTTCTATGACTTCTGTATGATTTTTGGTTTTTTTTTATATATACTTGTGCACACACATATAAATAAATTAGATATCATTGCATGGATAAATGCAAGCATATTTACATATATGTCCTTCTATAATTTTTTGTTTAATTTCTCTATGGAGAGAGTAGGATTTCAGTCTTGTCCTCCTCTTTTCTTTTCTTTGTTACTAGTAGAACTTACTTTTTCATTTGTTACTGAAAAAATAACTTTATTTTGAATTAACAACTATTCAATTGCGGTTACCCCTTTTAACATTTTAAATTTCTGAAGATAAAATATTGATATTTCCAATGATTCTGTTTTTGTTTTGTTTGTTTGTTTGCTTTTTTCTGGTGGCATTCATACCTCTATGGCCATATCTAATTACTGACCTATATTTTTTGAATCTCTGTAACAGCAATAACTCCTGTAACCCTGAGTAATTTGATTTAAGTTCACCATCCTTAGGGCAATCCAATAAGTCATTAATAAGCTGCCGAAGCTCATCAAGTGAAGAGTATCTTAACTGTCATTTCTGGGGTATTATTCAAATTCTTATAAAAACATGAAAGTGTTTAAGAAAACAGAAAAAAATTGCCTACATATTTCACAGAAGTCTTGAAGTAGAAGAAAGAGCTTTAGAAATTAAAGCTATTCAGTTTGTCAAAGACTAGTTTAAAAGGGTGGTTTTATCATCTATTGGAAATAGACTTCTGATAATAGATGTTTCTTCATTCTTTGCAAAATACATATTGATATCCAACAACTGCATGTGGTAGCTAACCATGTGCAGGCTAGAAATGAGAGATTTTTTTTAAAAGAGAACGATGTTAATTATTCATTGGATGAATACCATACATGATGAATTAGATGAATACTCTGCATGTAGGGTAACTTTTCTGTCAGTTGTTGTTTAAATCAAAAATAATGTGTCACCTCTGAAGGTTCATCTCTCTCTATTGACTGAAGAGACATGAAGTGTCCTAAGTGTCCTAAGTCAGGTAAAATAAATCCCAAATTATGACTATCCACTTAAAGAATAACGTTTTCTTCAGTGTTGTATTCAAGATAAAATTTAGGGCCTTACATGCATCATCTACTGGATGCAAAACAGAAAGTAATTTATGGTCTGGATTTTAGAGGTTTTTGGCAGGTTAAAGAATACCTACATAAATCCGAGACTTAATTCCATGGGTCTTTTCAAGTGATTAGTACTTCACCAATATGACTAAGTGCTTCATGTTCTGCCCTAAAGTTATTTAAAGCATCTTAAAATTCTACTCCTTACCTTTTTTATAATCTATAAGTACTATTTTGCTGTCCCATGGTGCTCTTTATAACAAAGATCATAACACAAATTCTCATTGGCTAAATAGATACCAATCTGAAGGGCTTAGCAATTTTGTCTAAATTCCAACGCATTGTGTAAAGGATTTGCAGAGGCTCTAGGGAAAGCCTCTTATCTTGCTCCACTATTGTCAAACTTCAAATTTGCATGATAAATTTGTAAGCAAAGAAAAAATAAAAGCCCCTTTGGTCTCAATGTAAAAGCAACAGTGGTGGAAAAACAGCACAGGAAAAAAACAAATTCCCTCAAAAAAATGGAAGGGAAAAAAGTACTAAGCAAAGACATTGAATATATATCAAGGCATAAACCTAAGAAGCTGATGGAATTAATATAGCAACAACTATCTTAC
Organism: Callaeas wilsoni; assembly: GCA_013398955.1. Classification (NCBI taxonomy): domain Eukaryota; kingdom Metazoa; phylum Chordata; class Aves; order Passeriformes; family Callaeidae; genus Callaeas; species Callaeas wilsoni. The sequence goes on along the minus strand of VWPU01012446.1, from coordinate 174,011 downwards.
AATGGCACCACATACCACAAAGGAAATAAATCATTAACTGTTTTAATTTGGTGTTCAATGAGGAAAAATTCATTTGTGGAATTGTTTCTAATCAGACAGCCTCTAACAAAACCTTTCCTCATCTTTCACCAGTTTTCTGTACAAAGAAAACTGTTTTGCATTCTGAAAATGATACTGGACAGAAATTATTTTCAACTCTGGCACTGGGCCACATTGAAAATTATTTGGGATCAAAGCCTGACTATTTAAAGTAAAATGATTTAGAAGCTATCATTATAATCTATAAGTGACTCCAAAAAGTGGAAACAAGTCGTAAAACAGAAACAATAAAGAAAAATAGGACGAGTAGTGGAGACAACAGCTAATCTGTGTTATTAACGTGCTGCATCCCTTGTTTTCCTCTTTGTTCCTTTTACCTTTCAGAATTTGGCATACTGAAATGCTAAGAATGAATTAGAATTAAAAATCGTTTTATATCAGTTATAATTTTTGGAGGCTATAATAAGGGGTTGGGTAGATATAGTTTTTGTTTTTCCCCAACCCTTGCTACTCTTGTGCCTCCAGTGTCTTCCATGTGTGATATCAGGAGTTTATGTAAGGAATGGAAAATAAGTTTATAATAATTTTTATTTCTTGTTCTTTTACTTTACTCAGTGATAATATGTAAAATGGAGGGACAGATATTTATTTTTGGGTAGAATTTCCTCCAAAAAGAGGGCTCAGAGCCCTTGCACTTAAGGTTTTACGACATAATTACACACATAGAACAGCACAGCTGGAAGGAAACAAGGAGGAGGGAAAGATTAGAAACATTAGTATCATAAATGGCTGACAATTCTGAGTTATACTTCTTCAGACAACCAGATGTAGCATGTCTTCAAAGTGTATTGAAATTCATATTTGGACAAGTTAGATGGGCCAAATATAAAGAAGGGAATAGAAGGAGATGAGTCGAGAGCTGTTTGTATTTGGCCTGCAGATCTGCATCCGAGACTGAAGCAAGATCCAGAAGTATATAACCAGACTGAGGAACTTAGAAGATCTATTGTGATGTAAAAATAGATGACATTATCTGAGGAACAGGAAAAGTGAATCTTGCAGATGTGATGAGCAAATAAGCACAGCGGGTTTTATAGAGCAGCAAGTCTGGTTGTGTGAAGGAAAATGAGCAAAGTGACCAACTAAAGCTCAGTCTGCTGCCATTGAAAGAATGTGCATGGAGGAGAAGTGATGGGAAAGAGAACTTGAAAGACCAGAGCAAATTAAAAGGAACTACTTGGGTAATTTTTCTTCTTGTCCCTGTTGTCTTTGTTGTTTCTGCTGAGAAAGATGGGACCTAAACCACCCAAGTCAAGATTTGTGCTTCTTTTCATATGATTACCTGGCACATTAGACTTCTTCAGAATACGCTTAATCCATGCTAAGAGCATTTGGCCTTGGTCACTTTCATTCACAAATGTAACTGGAGACAGAGGTACTCATTTCTGCATGATACCTTAGTGAATACATCAGTCTCTTGTGAGCTGATTTGAGTGCCATCTTGGGGTCAGATGGTCTAATTTGTGACCTTCACCTGGTGTTTAGCATCTTTTCTGAAGAGGTAGGAGCAGAGACCTCAAAACCCTCCAGGTTAAAAAGGGCCTAGAGTTGGGGCAGTCTCCTTTTTTAGTAAATGGTCTAACTACAGGGAAATTATATAAATAAAAAGGATTGCTGTTGTACTCAGGACAAAACAGAAAACCAAGATCTTCCCAGTGGAATATTACTTCTATTTATATTTTCACGCTAATTTCACTAAGGCTTGCATTGTGTTGATATGTATTTTTAAAGAATGTCTATATCTTGCTGAAAAGATGGCTGCAGTTCAGTAATGCATGGATCATTCCAGGGTATTTTATGCAGTTTGAATGATCTATATAGATGCTAAGAAAGCATATTGAAATCCATTTCTCTGAAAAGTAGTAGACTAAAGAGTAACCTCTGTAATGCAGTTAGAGTTTTTTCCAGATTAAATGTACTCTTTGAAAGAAAACCCTGATTTTGTTGGTTTTATTCAGATTATTAGTGCTTGGTGCATTTTTTAATGGTGTTTCTGATTGAATAACAAAGGTATTCATGCATAGTTTTACTGAAAAGTAAACTTGATATTTATCAGATTGCTTTATGAAACAGTGAGGAAGGAAAGCTGATGACTTTTCAAGAGTATTTATCTCTAAAAAAAATACGTGCAGATGTGAAGACCACCTGTGATGAAATATTTTAAATGCTACTCATCCCATTTTTAGGACAGGTTCCTACCATTTCATTGACATCTCAAGTAAAATTGTGACAGGTGGCCATGTAATTCAAAAAACCAGTGGTAGTCCTGAGCCCTGATAATACAGAGTTCAAGTCATTTTCCCTCACAGATTTTCCCTTTACACAAATGGTGTAATTTTACCCCTCAAAGTTTTACCTCTGGAAGCTACTTTTGTTTTCTACAAGAGCACCTTCAGGCAATTACAGCAGGGGGGCAAATCCTTTATTTTATGTTGTCAAAACCAATATGCTGTGAGTTATTCACATCACTTTCTGAAGTGCCAGTCGATGGCTTTGGTTTAGAGTAGTGCAAACCACTAACAGAAAAAGCAGTTTCTGAACTGGTAGCACCAGAGTGGGTGTTAGTATGGAAAGAAAAGAAAAAAAATAGAAAAAAGTATTAAAAGTATTCTTTTTTTTTTGTTGTTGCTGCTGTTGAAAGTTTTCTAATGAAAGGAGATGAATCAGGAACTTTGTAATAACATGTGCCTGACCACTTAGCTCTAGCAGCAGATTGCAATGATGCTTACTCAGCACAGGCTTTGGATCTTTCAGACCTCATGCATCATTTTTCATCTACTGAGCTCCTCACAGTCGTGCAAAATGAAAATGAGAATAAAAAAAAACCTTTTTTTTTTTTAACAATTTGAATCAAAATGGAATACACATATTCATCCGTTAAACTTTTAGGAAAAAATGTACCAGATAGTCTGACTCTTTGCCCCAAAAGTATTAATCTTCAGAGCCATCAATTTTAGAGATACTCCTGGTACTCCTTTGTCCGTTTTTTTAAAAGGACTTCAGCTAAAAGCATAGACAAGAAAAGGTGCAAACATTAAATAATGAGCCTGTAAAGGTAATATCTGCCAAATTCTTGCACTGCTGGCTGGAAGGCTGCTGAAACCTGAAATTGCTGTTATATTCCATGCAGAGAAGCAACTTTTCAGGTCTTCTGACAATGCAGTGACCTCAAGACAACATTTCTGGAACTGTTACAGCAAAGTCTTGTAACCATAATAAATGTGTTCAATTTTTATTTTTCTTTAAGGGCTGAAAAAACCCTCACCTTGCTTTACTAAAGGGAAATACTGAGAGGTGCTGAAAAACCTCTTCCAACTGCCTGTTTGCTGAGAAATGTAACCTTCCTAAATCCTACCTTCAGGTTGAAGTTGACAGGAAGATCTACTGAAAATTTACCATTTTATCTAGGGAGCTGCAGCAGTTCAGTGGAATATAATAGTTTTCTATATGAATTTACAGCACACCAGTCGTCAGAGATAGATAACTTGGTAGAAGTCCAGCAAGCTCAATTATTCAGCGTGTCTGAAGCACCAGAGGACGACAAGAAAGACAAGCACAGATGTTGCTCTTTAAGTGACTTATGCTGACATGGTTTGCTTTCTTACTTAGAGTGTTGAATCGGGGAGGCGACTTGCAGGTCCCAGCAGCAGGGGTTAGCAGAGGAGTTCACGTCTCACAGTTACAGACTAGTAGCCTGAGGTTGAAAGATTTTCCTTGGTCAAATCAGCAATAAATGGATGCTTATTTGCAAAAGGAGTAGTAAAAAGAAACTGCATTTGATGAATAGTACTTTTTTTTTTTTTTTTCCTATTCTGTGTTGCAGAAATTGGTGGGGCTGCTGTGATACTCTCCGGATAAAATATTTGGGAAGTGATGAAATGCTGATCCCCTACAAGTTTTCTTTTCAGCTTAAACCCTGTTGGGGCCAAGGTCCCCTTGGCTTAGTTAAAAGCCATAAAGGTCTGTTTTTGTAAAGCAGTCAGTTGGATTTGGTTCTTCCTCTGCTATTGGGAGAATGAGAGCAATTAATATTTAATATTTTTCTTGTCTACTATGATGCATAAAAATGAAGATTTTTTTTTTTAAACACTTAAAAAAAGAGGAAGATTAGAAGGAACTACAGAAACACAAGCAGCTACTTTTGAATGAAATAAAAGAAGTCTTGCTGCATAGGTATTAAACCGTTTTTATTTTTTCATGTTTCTAGACTTGGTAAAAAAAAAATAAAAATCTTGTCTGGTCATACTTTTCTCCAGAAAGAAGCACTGGAATGCTCTAAGCTGAAGCCTTTTTTGGCAGTGAGTTCAGAAATGATATTTTGAAAATGATTTACAAATGACTAATCAAAATAGCCATTCTAGACTTCCATCAAATTAGCTCTTCTAGTTTATTTAGTATTCAATAACATTAAAATACATTTTGAACTTAATATTTATATTAAAAGGAATAGACTTTTATATGACATATAAAGGGGTAAAGGAGATATGTAGTATGAAAACATCCCAAATACCCTAATGAATTCAATTTGAGTTCCTCAGAAAATTGAAGTTAATTATTTTGTTTCTAGAACAGGATTCATATTGCAGAAAAATCAACTCTTTATAGACAATGTTCTTACCCATCAAATAAAATGTTGAAATTAGGTTGTGCCACATTCAAAAAAAGCGATAACAGTGTATCCCCACTGCTGTGACTTTAATAAAATTAAGACACACTGGCACCAACAGAATCAATCATTGTTTTTCAGGAAGATACTTAGCCAGTGCATTTCAAACTTGATGGAGACAATGTTGCTTAAGCACATGGTTATCTTCTTTCCTACTAGAGATCTGTGCTACATTCTCATTCAGTTTTTGATTATGATATTTAATATATCCTTGGGCAAAAAAACCAAAACAAAACAGTAGCTAAAAATAAGTTTTTCTCTTAATGTGAGTGTAGTTCTCACTCAATATACATTATTTCTTTGTCATTAACGTTAAAGGATAAGGGTGAGCCAGGCTGAAGGAATGGAATTACAGAAGATGAGATCACCAGGGTAAAGAGAAATCATTTGAAATCATCATACTTGAAGGTGCTGTGGTAATGATAGTAAGAAGGAAGATTTGTTTGGGTAAAAATTCTGATATCATCTGTAAATGGTGATACCTTGACATTTGGTACTTTTATAATTGGCCTGGAGTAAATGTGACTATTAGAAGCAAATCCACATTGCCTGCAGGTTGAATTGCAGTTCTTATTTTACCTCAAATTTTTTATTTATCTTATTAGAATTAAGAATGGTTCTTTGAGAAATCTTCAAGAACAATTTACTGAGGAAACAAATAAGTATGAATAAATGTCTTTCCATCAACTAAGGCAGATGGTGAAAGTACACCCATTTTACAGTTGCATAAATGAAAAACTGAGGCAAACCTACTTGAGCCTTGTTCTGAAGTGGGTGACATTCTTAATTTTGAGTATTTCTGAGCTTTTTGTTTCAGGAAACTACAAAGCATTTGCTAGCTTCAAAATGAAAACCTATGGAGACTTGCTTGTGCAATGATTAATTACAGGGTAAGTACAGGTCTGTATGTTGCCTACAGATACAATGTGTGCTTCTAAATATCTTAGGAATGCTAAAATCCATATAGCTTCAATAAGGTCATCTGCCATGCAGTGATTCAATGCCAAAGTGTTCCATCCTTTATTTGAAGATGTAATTGCATTGCTCTTCATAAATTAGTCCTTGCTTATAATAATTGATTGTGATAATACAGTGAATTTACCCTAGTCACTGTTCTATTTAACCATTTTATTCGAATGTCAGGTGTGCAGGTAAGTCATCTAGTTATGTGGAAGTTTGATAACCTAATGTAATATCTTTGACATCAGAGATCAGATAAAATCTTTTATGTGTCATTGGCTCTGAGAATCTGCCTGGGCAGATGGTGTTGGTTTTGTAAGTCAGACATACATTGCCTGGAGAATTTCAGAGAAATATGGGCATTATTTTCAAACTCCAGTAAAGGAGAAAGGTGTCATTTCACTGACAGCCCCAGAGAATATTTCCCTGTTATTGCATGCTTGACAGATGCCATGAACAGATTGATGTGCAGAGAAAGGAAAGGTACAAGGAAACCGTACATTAAAACTCATTAACTTTAGATAGGAAAACTCTGTTGGGAGCAACTCTAGAGCATTTTTTGATGTACAGTGTATGTTTAACATTCTAAATATACGTGCTATTTAATGTGTTGGGACTGCATTTACATATTTGGTGTAAATATGAATGAAAATGAAAACAGTGACAAGATAAACAGAAGAGAAAATGCATCAGTAAAATGAATCATTAAGAATCTGAAGGGAAATAAAAGAGACATTTTTCAAACTCCTAATTTTAGATCTACCAGAAGCTATAGGCCTGGTATTTGGAGTGGATCACATGAATACCAGCATTAATTTTCTCAGAAAAAAATTCATTTTTGTTTGTAACATAACTCTTATTTACAAAAAATCATATCTACTTCTTAGTCCAGCCAAACTCTTATGTATAGCCGTAACTTTTGGCACTGAAAAAGAAATGTGGAATCTTATTATCTGAGTTACCTGGTCCTGTGTTTTGTCCTCATCTCATTGACTCCTTCTCAGAGTTGCAGCAAATTCCTATATTAAAACTTATGGTTAACTCGATTGTTTTTTAGTTAGATGTAAGATGAGTACTCTAAAATAAATAAAGCACTAGATTATGAACATAGAAGCATTGCATTTTTAAGACGGAATAAAAATTGCAATATTGTATATACATAACAACTTCATTATAATAATTGCTATTCCTGACTACTGAATGGGCATGAATTTGAAGAGGTATTTTTAGAGGATTTAGAAACACCACAGATTCACAAGGGAAGGAAGATGTATGTGCATGTGAATAACACAGGCATACTTAATTTTGTTAGTTCTTCATTTGAGCACTCAACTTTTCAACCTTAATATTCTTTTAAGGTAGATCTCATTGGTAATTTAATTTATGTAATTCGTGTTTTGATGTAAACAAATTTGATGGTAATTTTGTAGATGGAAAACAGATTTTAAAAGCTAAACAGCATAGCTGAAAGAAACATTTGTAAGAAGTTCTGTTCTCAATGCAAATACCACAGTGTTTAGTGAACTGAAATCACAAAATACGAATAAACAATTACATGCCCTTAGTGTGTGAATATCTACTTATTCTATATCTTCATATTAAGTTTGAAAAGGCTTTTTTAGACAGGTAGAACTTAATTGTTTTATTAGAGATGTGTAGGTATTAAATAATTGAAATAGTCATGCTTAATTCAAATAATCACTTCCAGTAGATACCTAGTCTGGTAAATATCTGATGGAAATGCAGTTTGAATATGTTTTCCTGATATAAGAATTTTTAAAATTTTGAATTCATGGACCGTTGTATTAATTTACATAATGATATAACTGTAACAGCAGGTTATGGTTGATGACTCGGACTCCGATGGTACCTGATGCAAAATGACCCATTTCTTACTTCAACTTGAAGGCAGCATAATGGAATTCAAAACTGCAACTATTGTGCAATTATAAAGATGAAAAAAAAAATCTTGAAATGCAGTAGCCAATTAATACTTATTTTTTCCTTGTAATAAATACAAATGCTTGAATGAGATACCATGAACATCTGTGCTACTGATGTTTACCAAGACCTACTTTCTGTTTCTGAATAAAATCATGTGTGGCCATCTAATAACAGTGTTTGAATACCTTTTTGGATTTCATTGAGAAACACTGGCAATATCTGTTACATGTGGTTTGTTTTTTCTGTCTCCTACACATATCCTTTCCCCAGGAGGAGTAACTGAACAGACAGGATAAAACATGCATTTGATAAGACATACCATTCTATCTTAAATGAAGTCACTATATTTATTACAGAAAAGGCAAGATCCTGCATTTCAAAGAGTATATTACTGAGTTGAAAGAGGGCCCAGTTCCTCTGGCAGGTCACAGTCTCAAACTGCCACCCTTCCCTCGAAATGTTGCTTCTCCCATGAGGCAAATCTTTACCCCATGGTGAAGGTTTTTCTGTGTTTAGGGAATAGAACCCCAGAGTTTCAGCTACACATAACAGACAGCTTTAGAGTATCACAGAAAAAAGGATTCCATGTTGTTTGTGGTTGAAAAAATGCTTAAAAAGAAACACATATACCTTCTGGTAGTCCTGCATCTCTGTCACCTAATGATGGACCTTCTCCAATTTTATCAGCCTGCAAGGCTCTTTTTCCTGCTGACATGCATTTATTCACCATTCCTACCCTCCTGTTCACCTTGCTTTTAATGTTTCAGACTAAGAAATACCTTTTCCTTCTTCCTACTATAAAGAAAATGTTAGAAAAATAAGGTTCATTGTTTTTGAAGTGTATGTTTAGTCCTGAATGAGGAGAGTGAGGCAGAGGAGACAAAGAGGAAGATGAGAAAGGGGTTTCTTTCATAACCAAGTGCCTTAATAGATTTTTGTGAAATTGCCTGTGGGGAACTTTCAAGACATAGAGCAGAATTGACTAGGGGGATAAATAGAGGGCTAAGCAGGGAACAGAAAATTTAGGAAATATGAGGATTTGCATTTCCTTGGTGCATTGTTGATAGGGACAGCTACTTATGGTGTATGTCATCATGAGAAAAAACCCCACAAGTCCTGGAGGTTCAAAGGCCATGTAAAAATTCTGTCAAGGCTTTACAGATCTAAGTATTCTAAATAGAATTGGAAGCATTAATTAAATTTGGATTGCTTGAATGACTAAGGCAAGATTCCAGTGACTTTTGAAAACTCTTCATCCCTCCATTTTTGAAACTGATAAAGTAAACATGAACCAGAGGTGCTGAACCACTCCATTATCCATATTTCTTGCCTAGGTGAGTAGATACTAAAATTTTCTGGGAAATTCTGAGAACTACATTAGGTCTTGGGTACAGTTGTTGTCAGGAAACTTAGGGAAGGTAACCAATTTGTAACAAGTTGGTCTCCTACAGTATAGCTGAACAGAGTGGGAAGTAGTTGTGTACAAAGAATTTTTTTTTTTTTTTTAAGTACAATTATGGTTGTATTTAATGAGGAAGCAGAACTGTAAAGCTGTCAGGAAATGCTGTGGCAACAACATTTCTTGAAGAAGCATATTAAATAGTAATGATGTCAAACATCTGAAAGAGTGGGTAGACCTTGCAAGCACAGTTTTCTAGTCATAGGAAATTAAAAAGGAGTTTGGAATATTGCCAGTTGACTGACTATAGGGGGAAAAAAAAAGACCCATAATAAGCAACAGTTGTAGTTACAATATTTGCTGAAACCAACACACATTAAATAATAATGAAAGCAGCCATTTAAAAATGCTGGCAGCTTATATGGAACAGCTGAGCTGAAGAAACTGTGAAAAGGATAAAAAAACCCCAAACTGGTATATAGCCAATGTGCTGTCAAAGAATAAAAAGCTCCATTGGAGATTAAATTGTGAGATAACATCAGATACATATTTGTAAAAAAAACAGTTTGAAAGAAACAGAGTTAATTCTTAGATTGTGTAAGTGAAAAATCTTCACAATTAAAGCGATATCTTCAAAGACGAACTTGCTCGTTGAATACTAATGCTTTTTATTTGCTTGCAATTTTTTAATTAAGAAAAACTGTTGGCAAGGTTGACATTTTTTAACACACTGAAATACAGCATGACTATAGTTTTGTACAAGAATCTTATATGAAAATATTTCTTAAATTTATGGAAGGAATTAAATTTCCTTTAGCCAAGAAGACCTTGTTATTGCTAAAATGAACTTAAACCTAATAACCAATGACTTTGGGATCTTAGGTTTCTTGAAAGAATTAAAAGAGAGCTCCAAGAAACAGGACAGCTAGGGATATTTCAAAAGACAAGCAATGCAGGTGTTGAATATGTACTATGTCTTTTTGTTTGTTATTCTATAGATATTTAGCAGAAATTGGATTATCATACTCATTGTGGGGGGGGGAAAGGTCTCATTTTCAATGTTTTAAAAAGCCCAGATAAATCTATTAAATTCAGTGGAATTTGATTGATAACAACACAACTTGAGATCATTATTAAGCCTTATGATTACACGCAGAATGTACACATCTACTAAAGAAAATATACTCACGGTTAAGTATTGTTAAAATGGAAATGAGGGTTTGAAATGGGCAGTTTGAAACTGAAGTGCAAGGCTTATATCCTCTCAGCCCGTGCTCTGCTTTTGTATAGAAATGGAAGTGCCTAAATTTAGACAGTGCTCTGAAGGCAATTGACTGTTCCCCAGCAGCTTCATGTTCTGTTCTGGACACATCTCCATCCTGGTGTGTTCCTCAGTCTCACACTTCAGCACATTGGCACTTGTACTTTCAGTGCCTGTACTAAACATTTATAGAGAGCTGAGGAATGTTTCTGACCCTGGGAGAGACCTTGCTTCAACTAAGGCTTCTTTCAGTGGTATTACTTGCATGTCCCTATTTGCAGATAATTTAAAAATTTTTGATTATAGACAGCAAAACCCAAAAGAGGTCACTCAGCTAAGAAGATTTTCAGATTCCAAGCTCAGGTTTGTCAGGAACCTGCCTGCATTTTAGTACGTATGTGTGTAGGCAAACATATACATACATCAAGCTCCCCTGTGATCTCAATTCCATAGGAGGATCCCAAAGGGAGACAATGCAGACAATCTGAATAGGCAGAGCACATGGTTTGAGATACTCTTCATTACACAGCCTAGAAGATCAGTCCAAGGTCATCTAACTTAACTAATGAGACATTCTCAGCATTGCTTGAACCTCTGTCTTTGCAGGAAGTCAAAACCAATATCCTTTAAGTGCTTATCCATTAAGAAAACTTGTTCTGTACGTCTTTCTTTCCCCATTATAATATATGTAAAGAACATGAAAAATATTCCCATGTTCAAATCCTCTGCTAGAAGCCAAACTGTCTCTGAAAACCTTAAAATTACTCACAAAAACTTCTGAAGGTTATGACAGACCTCCTGCTTCTTTGTTCTTGGTGGTGGTAAAAGCTGGATCCATGCCCAGTGCAGGGAACATAGTGTAAATAGCATTGCTGCAGATTGCTACTGGATTGTTCAAAACATCAGATGGTGAGAATATGTTATTATCAACAAGCTGTTTACTGGCCAATCAATTACAGACTCTGATGGAGCACCAGGCATTTTATTGTAGGCTAGCCAAATGGATGGAGAAAACATATGTCAATCTCTCTGTTACTTTAAGGGGCAAATTCTGCTCTTTTGCATCAGTATGCCCTAAAGCCTCCCACAACGGAAGCACAATGATGCTAGCAGAGATCTAGCTAGTAGGATCTAAGGCAGTGCTGTGGGAATCACTAGGGTAATGCAGTTCTCAGATATTTGGGCAACTTTATGTCAACATACATTTGCATAATAAGAGTACAGCTGAGGCATCTGTGAGTAGTCCTTCCCTCAAAAGGATTTTGAATGCATGAGTTTGTCAGGCTGTGTGCAACATACAAACAGTCAGGAATTGTTGAATGGCTCTTATACTTGTGTTAGTTCTTACATGAAGCAAAGTTTTGAGTCTTTTATTCATCTTCCACTTACATTTATTTTTCCCAAGTATATAAAATAAAATAAGTCCATTATCTTCAGTCTCAAACAGGAAAATGCTATCCAGAATCAGATACTGCATGAGGAAATTTTTGAGTTTAGATAGGGAAAAATATATCTGTTTACTCACAGCACCATTGATCAGAATTTTTTTTTTCACCCCTGCTGCTGGGAATTTCCTTCTATATCTTTCCAGAGAAGGTTTAGTTTCAATGGGAAGCAAGATTTAGAGAAGAGAACAGGATTCATTATGATGAGAAGAGAAAAAGGCAACTTCTTTTGGAAAAATCTATGGTTATATTGGTGACAAGTAGTTGTATATATATATGTATGTATCCTGTTGAAAGGACATTTGGACAATTACTAGAAGGAACTGGTCTCATAAATGTGCAGTCATTAGATATGACCTCTTCTGTCACAGTATGTCTGTGACTTGCTGGCAGTATTGGCACTGGAGGTTCTCACCTGCTAGAATTAAGTCAGAAGTGACCCAAATTGTTGTTCTGATCAGGAAAGGAGGAGGCAAAGGTCTGCCTTTGAGAACCTATTAAATATTACATGCGATCTCTCTGGATTAAAATTTTAAAAAAATTTAAAAATTTCAAAGTGTTCATTCTTCAAAAACACACACTGAAAAAAACTACATTAAGTGAAGGGCTAAGCAGATGAAGAGATCTTCCTTTCTGCCTCTCTTGGCTCCACAACCAGAAATATGCTAATGTTAAAAAAAAAAGCATTAAAGGTAATTAATAAAAACAATTGAGGAGTATATGATATCTATGTTCCAAAACCACCTGGCTGAAAGTGTTAGAAAAGTTGAATAACTTTTTGATTGGTCCTTTTGGGTATTCTGCAATGAACTTGTCACCACAAGAAACTGAGGACCAGGGTTTATCTATATCCAAAAGAAAGAAAGGCTACGTCCTGTGGAGATGATGAATTCTGGGGGGGGAAAAAAAAAAAGCATACTTGTTTTCCACTAAAACATGTGGATGGATGTGTCCTGAAATGCAAAATTAAAATCCTTGTTCAAAAAGTCACTACTTACTTTTAAATATTTTTTTAATCTTTTTTAATCTGAGCAAGAAGCAGTTACAATTCTAAGAGTTTCTTCTTTTTTTTAATCATTCAAAATTGTTTAAAATGAGGCTGCATGTCTCCAGCACAGTTCTGTTTGCTTTAACAGACCGATGCCAGTGAGACCAAAAAGGCTTTGCCCAGGCAAAAGAAAAGTCACTATTGTTTAAAGTATATATCACCCATGCATAAATTCAAAACATTTATTTAGACTCAATGAAACATTTTTCTTCAGAACAAAACTGATTACGTTTACTTAAATACATCTTGAGGAGGTGGGAGAATATTAACATTTTTGAGATTCAAAATGCAATTTTCTCAAGAAGGAGAAGCAAAAATAAATTTTAGCCATGGTTGTTTTAAACAAATACAATAAAATTCAAGTAATTCAAGTAGATCTAGTTATGCTTATAAACAAATGTCTGTTAACATATGCAAGCTATACTCTGATTTGTCAAAGAGGTGTTTCTTTCAAAGGAATTTTTCCCAAAGGAATTGTTATAGGGATGGATGGATGGATGTATGTTGGGATTTCAGAAATGTGTACAGTTTAAATGCATGGGATAATATAAAATACAGGTAGGATGGAGAGCAGAACTGGATTTTGGAAGCCAGCTATGTGGAACTGTTCACTATTCTGAAAGATCTCAGCCAGATCATCAGAGATTGAATGCTTGATGCAAAAGTTTTAGTGTGATTGTGCAGGCTGCCTCTTTCTGGCTGGTTACATTTTCACTGGCATCAACATCTTCTTCAGATGAATTGGAACCCATAAAATCATTCAAGGGTGAAGAATGGAAAATAAGGGAGGTGGTGGAGGTTAGTGGAGCAAGTTATTAAACAAGTGGTAAGAGGACTCTGAAAGGAAGAGAAGGAATGGATAGCGGCACATGCTCTGCTGACAGCCCCAGAGCCACAGAGCTGTTTAGAAGTGGGAGGAGAGACATAGCTTGTGCATCTGATGGAAGCTGAGGAAGTGGCATTAATATTCCCAGCCTATCAGTCACTTCAGAAGTACAAACAGGGGAGCCCTGGTGCTTGGGGTAATTACCTCTACAGTAGCTGGTGTTCTTTGAGACTTATTATCAAAGAGAAGATGGAGCAGATTAACATCTCTCCTCCTTCTGCTACAAAAGTTTAAATAATAATTAATAACTACTAGACATGCAAGATTTCAGAGGTGGGATGTATATTCAAAATTTCATTTTATACCTATCAGTACTATGACTTGGATAAAATTTGAAGCACTGTGCAAAAGAAAATCAAACATGACCACAAGCAGAAGATATCCCAGATAAAGCAGTAACTTCCACAATACAAAAGTGTAGAGCAGATACAGAAGAAAAACTTTGGTTGATAACATTACACAGCTCTGCTTTCCCTTTTTCACAAGTTAGATGTAAATGCTATTGAGAGGCTTTCAAATTGAAATCAATGGGAGTTTCATTATTCACTTCAATAGGAGTGGGATGAAGTTCTAAACAGTAAATGGAGCAATGAAAATCTAAGAAAACAAGAGGCATGCTAATGTGTGTTTTGTTTAAGAATTCTCAGTTTCATTGGCTCTGCTTAAAAAGCAGTTGAAAACAATGTGCAGGAGGGGTGTGAAAACATATGTGCCTCACGGGAATGGAAGACTATACACCTTTCTGCTAATGTTGGATAGAAAAAAACTTGAGGGAAATAATTTAGCCTGCATGCAGAAGGTGTTGGAACAAGCGCCTTCTGAAGGAAAAAAAAAAAAAGAATAAAAATAAAGGTGCATTAAGTGTTGTGTGTGTTTTACCAGCTTGGGTTTTTTGGAACCATTAAATACAAATCAAATGAATAATTTAATATTTTACACAGTATGAGCATCTTGCATCACTGAGTTTTTGGAACAGTATCACACAGAGAAAATGCAGTTGGTGCATGCCTTGCTGTTCTGTAATTTTACTTTGTCTTTACTTCAATTATATTTCAAAGCAAATACTCTTTCTCATCGTGAGGTGAATTTCATTCTGGTGAGCTAGTGGTTTGCATTGTTTTTTGTTTTGGTTTGGTTTGGTTTGGTTTTCTGTTTTAGAATTTAAGAGTATGAAAATACAGAAAACAGAGTGAATATTTCTAACGAACTTAAGCTAAATGCAGACCTTTTGTCTGTCTATTTTTCCATGCAGGTTCATTGGTGCATAGACCCTCTTTTACTTCACGCTGGTACCGTGTATGAAACACAGCAGCAAAGGTGTGTTTACAGATGCTTTGTCTGGCAACAGCCACCCCAGATCTCTCATTTCTCACATCATATACACTCTCCCTGGTCCTTCTCTTCCCATTTGCACAATATCCACCTTCACAGTTTAATTTGCCCTTCCTTTTGTCCTTGATATATTGTTTTGCAAAGTCAAGAGTTTTGCAACAGTCAAGAGTTTTGCAAAGGAAAGCTAGCCACTTTTTGTTATTTTCATAAATGTCTGTCAGAGGATCCAAATGAAAGGTTCTTAATAGAACTTCATGAAAAATTGGTTCCTTGTGAAGATATGAAGTCAATCTCCTCCTGGGAGTAGTAGTTCTAATTCCCAAGTTTCCATTCTGTATTTGAGCAGGCTGGGAAGTACACCAATTTGTCACGAATCTTGCTTACTTGTGGAAGAAACCCAAATATTATGGGCTGCAAGAGAGGTACAGAATAGTCTAACCAGGATTTGAGCACAGGCTTCGGACCTAGATAGACCAGTGGGAGACATTTCTTGAAGGGGCCACTGACACAGTAGTGTGAAATAGAAACATGCAAAACCAAAGACACGTTAGCTTATAGGATTGGTGAACCAGTGATCAGTTCACCCAAACTCCAATCACAGTCTAAAGCTCAAACATTGTAAAAAAATCCATTGTATTAAATGATGAATTTCAATTAAATAAATATTGCATCAAAAAGATTTTGAACCAGAAATAATAATATTGTTTTTCAAAAAACGTACGACATTAAGAGAAAATTAATTAAATAGTAATGAAATTTTTAGAATATATAGAGAATTGAATATTTTTATATACCCCAAACAATGTTGTTCTGCAAATTTTAATTTTTACACAGGTTTCTGAATGCTGAATCTTCAATCATAATATCATATCAAAAATTATCTCAGTGTACTTAAAATCTCTGTGGATAGAAATTACTATTTTCATCTCAGTTATGCCATCAGTCCTTTAAAAGCTTTTAAAACAATGGCACCCTCAGAGGAGAGCACTCATGGTAGCTCTCATCACCCTTCTGGGACCTGAGTTTCACTATGGCTTGAATCAACGAACTTGCCCAGTGAAAGGACAGGAATACAGTGGACTTAATGAATGATTAATGAGTAGGCAGAGGCTGATCCAGAGGGACGTTTGAAAGGTCTTGATACAGCCAAAATGAAGGCAGGAGTAGAAAAGAATGAAAGCAGTCAGCAATGTGTTCAGAGAAAGTCATTGGGCAAGAAAGTACAGCACAGAGACTGAATTCATTTGTAATTGGACTGGCAAAGATGACAGAGGAGTGAGCATGTGGCTGCAAATTTCCTGAATCTATTCATAGTCTGAGGTCCTGCTGTAGTTTCTGCTGGCAGGAAGGAGATGGGGGGCACAGCAGCAGAAAAAAGCACGTGATAGGATGTGTTTCAACCATACTTTTTTTTCACAAAGGCAGTAGTTTACTTTTCAGCTATCAGTCCAGCTAGTTACAGTGGCAAGTGTCAATCCATTGTTAACAGAGGTAACAAGATTAATTACTTAGGGACTCCAAGTACCTGAAATAATAAAAGCTGTAAATAATCTGACAGTCAGCCTCCTGCTACCAATACAAATTCTATCTTTTAAAGTGAGTTTAGCATTTATTGTTCGGCAGATTATCATAAGGGTCTACATGAGATGTTTTGAAAGAATTCGATTAGCTCATGTTGTGAGTTAACACCATTTGCATGGTGATGAAACATTCTTTCAACAAAGTGTTGAAGGAAAACAAACTAATTAGTTTTTTGAACAGCACCTGACATTCATAGGGGCCAGTGGTGATGTTGGCTAAATGCCTGCATGACTGATGCCCCTTTCTTAGAGCTGACCAGCATTTTTCTGTCTGTGAATTTATGAGAAAAACAAGCAAACAAAAATCTCCCCCATCTCACTACAGCTTCTTAAAATGATACTAAGCCAATTTGATGAAATTTGCCATGCATCCCTGTCCTTCCTGTCTCTGCATCTTTTGCTGACTTCTTTTTCTTTGATATACAAAATGTTATTTCATTTTTTCTGTTACAGACCTACATTACTTTTCTTCCTCTATTATTTTGTGTTCCGTATGAAAACGATGACTCCTACCTCCTTGTATCCCCCTATGATCCTCCATGCACTATGCGCTGTACTCCTGGAATCACCATGGCAGCAGAATAGCTGCCAATAAGCTGCTCTCTCCTTTTTCCATGCAAGTGACCTCCAAATTGCTGACCAGTGAGAGAAAATAAGCTACAACAAAAAATGGGCTGGCACAGGTTATCTCCCCGCTGGGGTTTCTGGGAGCAGCACAATTGTACTTAGCCCTTTCCTTAGGGTAGAAGGGCAGGTGCCAACCTGCTTCACAATGGATAGAGCAGCAGAATAAATAAAGCCAAAATATTTTTTCAACCACCATCACTTACACAAAAAAAAAAAAAAAAAAAAGATATTTCATCTTCTGATCAAATTTTGCTCAGATTTGATCATGCAGTGTTTCTAACAGGTATATCCATTCTTCCATTCTTTTCTTTCTCTCCTCCACATATGTTTGTTCAAAAGCTTTTTATTCATGAAAGCTCTCACAAACACAGGTGTATTTTTTCTGAGGGAAATTGTCATGCTGGATTTGGCTACTCTGTAAATTTTTTACTATCTTTCGTCTGTAAATGCTTCTACCTTACGAGGAGGATATAGCTATGAACATGATAACTAACAAAGAAATTGCGATAACTGTGTTCAGCTAACCACAAGGGAAGGTTTGTGGCCTCATCTGAACAGGCATCTTTTGTACATGCAATGTTTGTTTTACATGTCCAAGATTCACTGCTTCATAGCTGGTATCTGAGCATGGAAGAAAGACATTAAAAAGCACTAGAGAAATGTAGAGCTCTCCACTGGCAGATCTGACTTAAGGCAGACGTGTAGCTGCCTCCTGAGTCCACATAGTCAAAGATATGTCCACCCTAGAGGCCTTCCTAGAAGGTTTTGCCATTGCTACAGAGATGTCTTGAACACAATGGTGCATGGAATAACTGCAAAGAAAAAGTAAATTTTCCATAATTGTGTGTTAGTTGAAGATATCAATTGATTTGATTTAGATGAAAGATTGATTTTTCAGTTCTTAGCTGAACTATTGAATCCCCTCACAAGACACTGCTCACAGCCCATTCAGCTACTGCTGCTTAGATGATGGCAGGTAACTGGATGTGAATCTATTTACTGTGCTTACACCTAACCCATCTAACAATTGTCAACTGTCCTGGCTGGAAGCATGTGATTCCTCCTTTATCATGATTCATTTGGTTGACTAAAATAAAGCAAGAATCCATTTATTCCTACAGGATAGGGAACATAGTTGTTTTATTTGTCTCAACAGTACACTTATGTAATAATTGTACTTCTAAATTGGTTTCCATTTTAACCTAGTCTAAGAATGCTGTAAGCACCCCTCCAGTATAAAGAGAATGGCTGTAGTACAGCTGAATTAAACACCAAGTCTGTGGGAGAAGTCAGTCCTTGCTGCAGTGTTGCTTCTTGCTGCAAACTGCGGGAAATGCTCCAAAGTCTGGCCACTGCCAGGATAGTAGGCATAGACATCTGTGGGTGAGTTATTCCAGCAAGTGTGCAGCAGCTCAGCCAGCTGCCAAACAAGCTACCCACAAGTTGTTTGACTTTGGGAGGTGTTAGAAATCTGGTTGGGGAAAGAGAGCTCATAGAGCAATGGGGAAGACTCCTTTCTTGTTATTTTACTCACTCTCTATTACTGCACTTATTTTAACCCACCTCTCAGGGTGTGAATTGTCTGTTATGTAGTTGCTGTGGTGCTCAGCAGCAACACAATAATTCATGGTCCATGTTTCAGAGATGGAGATCCCCTCAGTCTTCAAAAACAACTAATTCTATTTGTTTTGCACAAGAATAATAAGGAATAAATAAGCAGCTGTAAGACATAGGTGTCCTTTCATATCTGTCACGATCAGGCAGGGTCTAGAACAACTATGCTATTCTAAAAGCAGGCAAATCCTCTCTTGGTTCTTTTTCTTGGTGAGCCCTACCATAAAATCCAACACCTTCCAGCTGTCTTTCAGAGTTAACTTGTCTTCATAATATTAATAAAAGTGGAATAAGAGATTAGGGTGGTGTGTACAAATAGGAATTAAAAAACATTTTAAACTCATTATTAAATAGCTGATACTGTCATTGCCAAGCACACAAAAATTGGCATTTTTTAAAATACTTCATACATAAAGGTTGATTTTAAAATTTTATTTTATGTTTTTTTAAAGCACTAAACATACAAGCTTTTTACACATATTTATTTGCAGCACTGATAAAGGACTGAGAATTTTACAACTGCTCACAGCTTCTCTCTTTCACTTGAATTTTCTGCAAATAATAAGCAGAAAAGTCTCATTGTCCTGACAAGATCATTCAGGCATGGGTTTCTGGCTGTAATTTGACTTTATTAATTGGTGCATTCTGTTCTCACACAGGAAAGGGCTGAAATAGAACTGAAGTACTTTCTGCATCATGAAATAAGTCAAGTGAAAAAACATATGTCTAACCTATATGTTCTGTTTATATAGCAAGCTGGTGAGTCAGTCTATGCTAATGAAAACTAAAAGGACTGTGAATAATGATCTGCTATTTTTATTCAGGATTTATAAAATTACCAAGACTGCAACTCAAAAATAAAGGAAAAATCAGAGGCTTGAATAATTTTGATTTTGAAATGAATAAGAGATTATAGAGCTTATTTTGACTGCACTTAGAAGATGGCATGTTTCACAGCAGGGATTTTGATGCATTCTGTAGAGTAAAATTTCTTCCAAGCTAATGAAAGTGGATGTAGTGCCCTTGCAGATAGGGTTATTATGTTGCTGTTTAAAATCCCACAGCATAAAATTTTGGGAGGGTGAGCAGGGGCCTGTTAAATGTTTTATATGGTGGCTTAGGGAGTAAAGCTATCTCAAGAATACAAAGGTACTCCTTAACCTGAGCTGAGATTAGTGCAGAACTAACCAGAAGAGACTTTTTAGTTATATGCTTTCCATTTACATTTCATGTACCACAGGCATTAATGAAAACAAGGAATGTGGAGCAGTACGACAAAAATCTTTGTAATGAAATGACTTTTGCTCTACCTTAACTGTGTGCTCTCTCATTAACTATTGACATACCACAAACAACATGGTAACATGAGCTGTTGAGACACCAGATGTTTAAATGTTTCTTCAAAATCTTTAAGTGTTGTTCCCAAAAGGCATTCACAGTGTACTTGTGTCATTGCATACTGTGATCCTAGACATGGCCACATGCAGAAGGACAACATCTCCTTTAAGGACACTTTGTGTTCTGAAGTGCGTTTAGGAATCTTTGTGAAGTGTGCTGTAATTACACGTGGACATGAACCACAGCAGCAGGGTCTGAGATCTACTGATTCTGAAGAGAGAAGGGACATTAGCTAATAGCCTTCCTATTTCCTACAGCCAAAGAAATGGCATCATGCAGCACTACATTTAACTGATCTGCCTCTATAATCTGATATTAGATCAAAATTGAACAATTAGGGAAAAAAAATCACAACAGGCATTTAGAGATGCTGAGTGCTGCCATCACTAATTTTAGGTTGGAGATCTTTTTAGCTAAGAGCATGTCGGTGTTTGAGGAAATGTGGAATAGAAGAAGTCTGTTTACAAAAATGTCCCATTTAATGCTCCAAAATCAAAACCCAGTGCAAGAAACTCACAAAATTTAGTTTACAGAATTTGATATTTATACTGTATTTGGTTGATCAGGTACATTTTATTATAAGTAGCATTTCTGTCTAGGGAATTATCCCTACTAGAAAACCTCTCAGGAGGCCAAAATCACTGAGCAAAGTTACATTGTAGTGCTGAAGTGTCTTTTTGCAAAGGATTCAAATATTCAAGGATGGAAAGCTATGTGAAAAGAGTTATACATTAACTTCATTAGTTTACAGTATGAACATGATTCTAACAAAATTTCCTCCGCTTATGAAGAATTCAAGCAGCTTTTAATTGCCAGAGCAATAGCTTTCTTTAAGACTGAGACAGGCACTCCTGTCTTTCTAAAAATCTATTTCCGGACTGAGAAAAGATAACTTAGTTAAAAATGAATGAATATAGAGGACAGTATAAAGGTGAAATGGATAAGAGAGTTAATATAAAGTGACAATGTGACTTACGCATAATTTTTTTTTTTTTTCAAAGGGCATTTTTAATCAAAATCTAGTGCTACCAAGTATGCTCAGATTATTTCAAGTGAAATAATATTAGGTCATTGAAAAGGGAACCTTGAAACACTTTCTTTGAATTCTGCCCTTAGAAGTACCTACACAGCTCACAAAGACAGAATTGTGGAGTTGTTCTCTGGCAACGCAGCAATATTTCCCAGTAAGTCAGAAAGAGAAATCAGTGTGTCGATGTTCAGGAATGAGTTACAGCAGTGCTGAGGAGTCTTTTTACCTTTGTGGTAGAATAAAGGTGATGTGTTAACCAGGAGTCCTTTCTGGAGGAGATTTCATTCAAAATGAAAAGAGCACCAAGCTGTATTTCCCTGCAGGTTTCTTCCTCAAGTGTTATCCTCACTAGAATCTGTTTGGTAACCTGATGCAGTTTGTCCTGAATGGCACTTTCTAAAACCTTTTTCATGACTGGGGCCCTTGTGAAACTGAACAAACACAGCCTAACAGCACAGCTGAAAGTTTATTTAATATGAAAGATGCTACCTGAACATTTCTTACTGCAATCTCTGAATTGTTGGTCTCCACACAAGGGTATTTCTCCTCAGGCAAGGGCTGCACATCAGCAGCTGAAGAGTGGAAAGGACAGCAGTATCTGAGAGCCAGGGAGGCTCCCTTCAGAAGCCTTGCACAAGGTTTCACCTTGCCCTGTTGCCTCCTTGCACCTCCTCACAAGTGTTCCAGCTACTCACCTATGCCTTGGGGTTGCAATAGTGCTTTGGCATATCTGGGAGGCAGTGGTCCCGGGCACGGTAGTGGGAAGAAAAGCAAAAAGATAACTTCAGGAATTACTGGACACTTATAGCCTAATTTTTTCCCTCTCTCAGAACTGTTCTGACACATCTAGGTGTAATGAGACCTCTTCTTCAGCCGGTCTCTTCAGGGTCATCCACTGTGAGGAGGAAGGAGGTATCAGCCAAAACCAGCTATCCTGCCATGTCAGATTTCTTTCTTCTCAGGAAAATATCCAAGATTTGTTATTTATTAAAGAAGGTCATGAGCACTTGGTTGGAATAATATAAATACCAGAAATTATTTTGGATCCTGCCTGCTAATGAAATCAGAGGTCATTGTGCCATGGAGCTGAATGATAATCAAGATTTTACCTCTGGTTACTAAAAACCACTTCGCTTAACTTTCATTAATTTTGCTCCACCAAAGATACTAATTTTGAATAATGAGATATACAAAATCGAAGATTTAATGAGATTATTTTTTCTAGGGAAAACTAAGTAGCGAACCTTTTGAAGGAAAGATGTTTATCGATATTTAACACCTCTGAGAAATATAGAAGAAATCTGTTACTGTCTTAGCTTAGAAAGAATAGACAGTTACTTAAGCCTAATTAATATCCTGTAGTGTCACAAATGCATATAAATATCTCAAACTGGATGCCATGAGGATGGTGCCAGACTCTTTTCAGTGACGCTCAATGACAGGATAAGTACTCATGGGCATAAACAAAAGCACAAGAAGTTCCACCTCAATATGAAGAAGAACTTGGTGGCAGTGCAGTGGAACAGGCTGCAAGGGAGTCTCCCTTGCTGGAGACATTCAAAACCGGACATGTAGCTGAGCAATCAGCTCTAGGTGAGCTTGCCTTGGCAGGGGGGTTGGACTGGTTAATTTCCAGAGGTCCCTTCCAGCCCTAACAGTACTGTGATATGTTTTTTTTTTAAATCCCAAAATACCTCAAAGGCAAAAAACTGCACTTGTAGAGATTCCTCTTGGAATGTATATCTACACCTGAGCATCGAACATGTCTATCTGTAGTACACAATCGTATATGTGATTGTAGAAGAAAGTATTATAACTCTTACCAAATGAAATTTAAAAAAAGGAAACAAAATACTATGATGCAAAGTTGGATAAAATTTCTGAGAAAAGACAGGGAATAAAGTAAATTTTAAAAAAGGAACTAAGTATGTACAAAAATATTTTTTTCAAATGATATTGTCCTAACTCAAATACTTACAGGGAAGAAAACCTTCCTGACAATTACAGATACAAAAACACACAAAATATTGTCTGAATTCAGCCAAAGCTTCCTCCCTTATTTTTCCTAGGAATGTAAGCACAGCGCAATATTAAATGTGTTCTGTCATGCAACTCCCTTTGCAAGGTAAAAAGTATTTTCTTCTTATTTCATTGTATATGGAAGCTTTAGTCTTAAATTTACATTTAAGTAGCTAAAATGGAGCTTGGTGTTAAGTAATCAAATAAGACATTACTTCAGTACACATTTGTCCCATTTACTGAAGCTTCAGCACAAGCTTTAAAGCTCAACAAGACTTTGAGTGCTGTTTTGAATAGTGAAGCCTAAAATGATGGTTTAAAACTTGGAAGAAGAAGGATGTTTATAATATCCTAGAGCCAACCAGTGCTTAATGAATGTCAATTTGCCGACCACACCTGGGTACCTGACTTCATGCAGCAATTCACATTTGTCAGCTTGTGTAGATGGGTTTTGAGGGAAAAATAGAGAGCAAAAGAAAACTGAAAAAACTAAATAGACAGATTGCCCACTTTACCATTTCAGTTTTGAAATTCACAACTTATTTAGATGAATGCTGTTTTGGGGGACTGTCAGGCCACACCTGATGAGATAAATGACATAGGGACATATGGATTTATACATTTGTTGATTATCTTGGTTGGTGACATTTATTCTCCAAAGCGGGATTTGATAGCAAAAAATGTCTTTGAGGAAAAAACATGAAATAAGATCCTGTTCTCAGGCCTTCTTCTTTCACACTTCTTTGACAGTGTGAAGAGGCATGAGAGTCAGTGAAAATAACAGAGAAAATTTGAGCTTGTTAATTACTACTGAGCATATTACTTGCTCTCATGAGTAAATCTACTGGAATTGGGGTATAAATCACCGTGCTGGGTTGTAAATGTTTTCAAGACTGAGAAGTCTTCTGAGTCTTCAGGGATATTTTGCTCTGTGTGTGTGCCAATTACACTTTTACAACTCATCTCTCTTGTGCGCGTTTTCCCATCAGCATCTCCCTTTCCTATTAAGTTATGCTGGCCCAGCAGGCCATGGGATGTGCCTATTAAGCAAGATGCCAATGGGTTATGATCAGAATGGTCTTTAAACAAAAAAAAATTGTCACCATTTTTGGAGGCAGTAGAGGGTTTTGGAACAAAACCCCCATTCTCCAAACCCTTCATAAGAAGTTTATTGACTGACCTTGCTTTGCAGGAAACGTCTCTGCAGTAAGTGCATGTAGAATAAGGCAATGCCAGTTCATTAAGCTACAGGATTAGGAGAAAGGTGCTGGAAATACCTGACACTGCCTCTTTTGTTTCTGGTTGTAGTTACTGGTAAAATGCTTTTCATTTACTCACATTGTATAAAAAGAAAGATGGTGTTTTCTTCTTTAGAGAAGAGAGAACACTAAAACCCACAGTGGGCCTGAGGTTAAATAAAAGATTAAATTTTGAGAAGAAAATATTTCATAATTTAGAAAAAAGTATTTCTAGGTTTCTAAACATTTTATTTCACTTTCTATGCATATTGTTTAGTATACAAACAGAGAAAACACATGTGAATATACATATATTTTGTTGTCACTGAACCTCGCTAGTGGTATCTTTTAGCTGACCTGGACTAAGTGATTTTCATTAATGTATACTTGTATGATACTGATTTTTTTTTCTCTTGTCACTTATCTCCTGTTTAGCCTTAACCTGGGGTATATGCCTTCTCCAGTTAGAGAGGGCTGTATTATTACCTGTGGGCATATGTTACTGAGCAGTTTACTTCTGTTTCAGACACATTCAAAATAAGCTCCTCAGATCAAAATTAAACTCTTGCTCCCTCTTTAGAGAAAATAAAAAAAATAAGAATCACAGCTATATCTGGCACTCAACAATCTCATCTGTAGACTGGAAAAAATCTATTCATTATTAGAAAAATTGTTGATCGTTAATAGAGTAAGCAATGGATTCCTATTCTCATCTCGACTGGGAATGAAGTTGGCATGTCTGTTTGAACAGAGGTGACAAAAAACATTTCTTGATTGAATTCACACAACATCTGGCTGTACAATCAATCCAGAATATCCTTATACATAGTACTAACTTGCTCAGTATTGAATTATTTTTCTGCATCCAGTGCCAACAGAACTTATCATCTGTACACTGACAGCCTATCACTGCATATAATGTAAACTTGGGGCATATCTTTATCTCCCTGAGTACCTTCATAGAGGACAGACATATTTTTACTTGTTTTTAACCATCCTTCTCCATTTTTCAACTGAAACAAAGTTCGATAGTCAGAGTTTCCATTTCATTGAATTGATATACTTCTGGTTTGACCAAAATCACATTCAAAGGGGGGGGAAAACTTTTTCTTAATGATTTATTTTTCTCTCTTTTTTCCTTTTGTTTTCAAAAATATGTGTTTTTAGTTACTTTCATGCAGATTTTGGATGATGTAGAATGAATTTTCTTCATAGTAGCTACCAGGGGGCTGTGGTTGATTTTTTTTTTTTTGGTGGGTTTTTTTGGGGTTGGTTTTTTGTTTGGTTTCGTTTTGTTTTGTTTTGTTTTGTTTAGTTTTTGTGTTTTTTTGGTTTTGTTTTGGTGACAAAAACAGGGTTTATAACAGGGATTGTTCTGTTACAGCTGAGCAGGGCTGACACAGAGTCAGGGCCTTTTCTGCCTCCCACCCCACCCCACCAGAGAGAGGGCTGGGGGTGCACAAGGAGTGGGGAGGGGACACAGCCACGACAGCTGACCCCAGCTGACCAAAGGGATATTCCATACTACGTGGCATCGTGCTCAGACTACAAAGCTGGAGGGAAGAAGAAGGAAGAGGGAGTGTTTGGACTGAAGGCATTGGATTTCCCCGGTCACTGTTACGTGTGATGGGGCCCTGCTTTCCTGCAGATGATTGAACACCTGTCCGCCCATGGGAAGTGGTGAATGGATTCCTTGTTTTACTTTGCTTGCGGGTGTGGCTTTGGCTTTACCTATGAAAGTGTATCTCAACCCATGAGTTTTCTCACTTTTACGTCTGTCATGGGTGGGGAGTGAGGGAGCAGCTGTGTGAGGCTTAGTTGCCAGTGGGGCTAAACCACAATGAATTCATTACAAAACATACAAGTGACTTCAAGATTTTGAATCAGAACAAATAAGAATTCAAAAGGTTTCCTGACCAGTCCAGCATTTCATTGCCACAGTCCATGATTTCCTATGCCGCATTTAATATATTGAAGCCTTAGTTACTTTCAGTTTAAAGTTTATGAAGAAATAAATTTTATGTGTAGATAAAAAGCAAGATGCCTTAAAAAATTCTGAGGTACTGGGCCAAACCATTGTGATGTATCAACCAGCAATGTTCCACTGACATTCAGGAGATAGGTATTAAATTGGGGATGGTATTACTGAATAATCTTAACTGTAATACAAAAATAGCTGGTGACTGTAAGGGACAGGCGGCCCTCTGCACTAGCTGCAGTACAAACGGATGGTATTTCAAACTTTTACATTTTAATTAAAGAAAATAAGATCTAGTAGAAGGAGAGAAGTTGCAGCCAGGTAATAGTATGTGTCTAAAGTAATACAGCAGATCAAGGCTTGAACAGTGAACAAAACCAGTGTTTTCTGAGTTTGTGCCTAATGCTGTCTCCACTCGCTGATGTTGCCTGGAAGGTAACGAAATGTGTGTAGACATGCATCTTTTCTTTCATATACTTCACCATGTGACATAAAGGTTGGCACATTCTCAGTGGGGTTCCCTGTTGTGCATGGTTGAATATCTACCAATGCCCGTACATTTGTGCAGATAGCAGAGTGCTTGATTTGCAAAGGGATATCAGCACAGATAGAAAAATGCAAGCACTGTCAGTTCCTGTAAATACCAGGGAAGCATGCAATCAAGGTGACTACATGAATGCCATAGATACACTGTTTTGCAGGTGCAGTTTTGCAAAGCCAGGTGAGGGAAAAAGCCATAACACATGAATAATTTTACTCATGACTATAACTCTCTGTTGGCAATTCCAGTTCTGTTTGTCATCAGACAAAGCCTCTCAAGACAGTAAACCATTACAGCTCTGCATTCCCCTAGCCCCAAGGGGGCCTTTTTAAAGAGACAAATTGATTTTTGCCACCAGACAGTGAATCATGCATACAAACTAGGAGAATACTTATGAATCCTTATATTCATTTCCCCATGGTGCTTGGTAGAGGTGTGTTGTTTGCCTGATTTGTTTCATAATAGATTTCAGGACAGAAATAAAACAAAAAGAAACACAAAGCTTAAGATTTTTAACCCCTGCCTCAAGAATACAATTTATCTGTAAGTATTCAGATGAATGTTTTCACTCCCTATGGAGGGCTTAAATTTTTGGTTTACACTGAATTGATATGATCCAAAGGTTTGCCAAGTGCTGTGCACAGAACTTTTAAAACAAATCTTTTGTTGGCTATGTTCAGCAAGGAAAAGCAGAAGAAAGGAAAAAAATCCAAGCAGGCAGGATTTTCTGTTTTCTACACAGAAGCATCAAATGCCCTTGTGATACCCTAAGGCCCAAAGTATTCGCTGGAGCTGTGTAAGATCTGTATCTTTTTAGAGGAGCAATTGGAGTCCAGGTGGCACACTACGTCCTACAGAACCATGTGGATGAGGAGACATTTGGACCTAGTAATAGAAATTGAAAGCAGACTAGTTAAACTCTACCAAAGACCAAATCTGAAACTGTCCTTCTTTTCAAATTGAGGAATGTTAACTTTCAATAATTTTCATTTTCTCAAAAAAATAACTTTATTGCTGCAAGAGGATTTGGGATTATTTCTTTTATTGTTTAGGATTATTTTTCCGTCATTTAATATAAACATATGACAGTTTAAAAAGACTGACTATCAGAGATAATGTTGCTGAAAGAGCTTTGCTTTCAAGTTAGGTTTGCAAGCTTTCATTGTTGCAAGAAAATCAGCAGAACCTAGAGCAACAGAACTGCAGCACACATTGAAATTTGCATCTGTTGATAGAAGTTAAAGCAAAAATGGGCTCCTAGAGAAAGTAGGTAAAGATTTGAGAGAATTAAACTTAGTTTCTGAAGCCTGCAGCTGCTTTAGCTTCAGTAGTTTGTGCCACAACTCTGCATGCCCTCGTTGTCTTCCTCCTTTCTCTTTTTTTTTCATCAATAACCACTGAATGTGGATAATGTCAATATGCACAAATAATGTATTTTAACTTTTTTCATTTCCCTGTAGAGGTTCACATTCCAACATAGTGATACTTTTCGTTTTTAGCCATTGACTTTCTCATAAAGACGTACAAATTTAAACCAAGTATGCCCAGCCTCTGATATAAGACATTATTCCTTCAACACAAGCCTAATAGTCATCTCTATCCACCATCTTGCCCCAACTCCCACCTGGTATGAATGCTCTGCCTCACTTCTAGAGGCAGCCTTTACTGAATTCACTTGCTGGAGTTTACCAAACAGCTAAGCCTACCTGAAAATACCCACTCACAATTGGTCAGAGCTCTCTCACTGCTCAACTCTACTGACTAAAGTTCACTTTTAGTGGAAAAGTGGACTTGGAGTCTATGACTCACACTTAAAACCTATCTTTACATGCAAGCCATCAGTACATGAATCCTGGCCCAGGTGTTTGTAGTGTGAAGTTGACTGTCAATCTTAATGTTTAAGGTCAGTAAAATAGACACTGAAGCCAGTTGGAAAAAAAATGATATGAAAATAAGACCGAATATTTTTGGTTTTTACATTTAAACACATAGCACCACAATGAAAAACATGAGCATGATTAACAAAATTACCAGTTTATGCCTTGCACAAACACATTACCTTTTTCAAGTTTGCATGTCCCAAAATTCCGAAGTCATGAATAGATCAAAAACATGTCAAATGATACCAGTTTTAATGTATGGCTGAAATGCACACATTAGGTATAAATTATGAATACTGAGATCTGTTATAGAAATGTCAATGTACATTCTTCATATGCTATATAGTAGATTTATTTATATATATAAATATATGTATTGTGCATATATGCAGACCTAGATAAGAGTTTGAAAGAGTTCTAATTTTGATTGGGCACAGAAGGCCAGGATTTGGTCCACCTGGTGTAGTAGGTAGAATGTATTGTTCACCTCTGGAGAAAGTAAATTCCCTGGAGAAGTGCTGCCCAGATGGTGCAAAATATCATAGCTCTAATCTTTGATTGATCCCTAATGATTTGTACCCATTGAGGATTTGGTCTTGGATAAATAGCTAAATCCGGGTGGCTGGCCACCAGCTGGCGAACACGCTGCCCCCAGTGCGACACAGGAATCACATTTCAAATGCCTTCCTATTTTTTCATTTACTTTAGCAGACGTTGTATTTCAAAATACCTAAGCTTTGCCACAAGACAAAGGAGTAGAAAGTGGGAAGTGCGTATCTAAAATCACTCAGAGTTCTCTGGAAATGTAGGACTCCAATGCCTATTTTTCTTAAACTTTCCCTGCATAACCCAGCATCCAGGCCTTTTTTTTCAATCTTTCTTCTAGGTGTTTTATATCCATACTCTTTCCTAAATTCCCAATGATCTTAAATAATTTGAAATATTCGCAGATCCTAAATCTCAACTAAATGCAAAACATAAAACAGCTACAAAAGTCAAAGGCAGCTTTATAACACAAAGGCAGACAGAGTTTTATATTTACTCATATAATATTGGCCCTTGAGTTTAAGCAAACATGGGAATACTTCAAAGGATGACTGACTGATAGCACCAAAATGAGAAGGAGAGAAAGGAATATAAATCTATAGACATCTATCAGTGAGTTGTTTAAAAATAGAGGAGCAAATAGGATGGAGATGATAAAGTGAGATGAAGCTGGGATAGAGAGAGTAAAAGCAGAAATGCTGATGATATATAGAAAGAAGTTAGAAGATAAAAAGGTACAGAGCAGTCAAGAAATTAGAAAATAATTAAGAGGGAAAATATAGAGGCTGCATACTTCATTCTTATTAAAAAGGTGCAGCTGTGATGTGATGAGGACAAAATAAAAAACAAAACCAACAAATTTTTGGCCCAATTTATGCCATACATTTGAGAGCAGGTAATTCTTCTTATGTTTTCAGGGGAAAGAGATATTTTACATTTTGATTAAGATTCGAATAGGAAGCAGAGTGGTAAGAATACTCCCAGGAAGGTTCTTTTTTCTTTCACTCTCCTCTCCTCTCCTCTCCTCTCCTCTCCTCTCCTCTCC